>CARXXK010001238.1:43344-336208 GCA_949089665.1 Macrosiphum euphorbiae | reverse complement strand
TTTTTTTTTCCATTAATTGTACTATAATTTGTACCGATTAGTACGACCATTTTCAGAATTTGTACCTAAATACTTCCCCTAGGAAAAATCAATTTTCCAGATGGGGTATCAGGGTAACGTTACCCCAGCACCACCATAACTGAATTATGCATTTTATAAATATTTTGGGTTTTTTATATTTTATATGTACCTATGCATACTGCATAATTATCTATACGTCTTGCATTTTTATATATTTATGGATATTTTTATATTTACATTTTAATATCACGTATTTAACTTTGAGTTTATTAAAAAAGGCAATACAAGTTATAACTTCGACAATTCATACTTGTGCTGATTTTTCAATAATATAATATTATATATTATACGTATACTTACTGTTTAGTGTATATGTATACAATATGAAATTAATAGAGAAGTTACCATATCATTTAGGACATACTATATTAATTTTAACCCAAGTGTCTGTTTATACGTAGGTACATACTATAGTATGCATTAAGACTTAAGAGTACCTATATTATGGAAGTTAGTTAGAATAGGTTATACACCATGAGTAGGTACCTTTACTATATTGGTTTAAAAGCATAAACTATATAATATAAACTATATAATATAATATATTTGTATAAATCTTAATTATAATTAGCATTTAGCGTGTAAGAATCATAAACTTTCTTAAAACACTATACCCGCCTATGACCCTACCTAGCTCACATAATACTTGATGAAGATACTTTTACTCTTTTTGAGTTTTATATTAGTTTTTTTTTCAGTAGAGGGGCCAATGCAATCTTGCACAATTTGCATTCATATATAGATTATTGACCAATACCTTAACTATAGAAACTAGAAATTGTATATAAAAAATATGCAATGCACACAGTAGGTATAATGTATTTTTTATTTATAATTTTTCAAATTATCTATTTAACAACAAAAACATGTAATGACGTGTAGATTGTAAATAAATGTATATGTACCTATATTAGAAATTAATTATTATTATAGGTATATAGGTATATATATACTACCACTTATTTAATGTCTTATAAATTATATTATTATTATTTAAATTATTAGTATTAGTAGAGTTGTAAGTAAATGTATATGTACATATATTAGAAATTAATTATAATTATAGGTATATAGGTATATATATACTACCACTTATTTAATGTCTTATAAATTATATTATTATTATTTAAATTATTAGTATTATTAGACTTATGTATATGCATGTGTGTATGGATATAGTGCATTGTGTACCTACTGTCCAGTCTTGTTTCAGTATTCCAATACCTTTTTGACCAATGCATTTAAATACTTAAAAGGTACTTCTTTATTTGTTCTAGAATTATTAGATATTTATTCTAGAATACTACAAATCCCTACATTTTGTAAGATATAATTAGTATAATGTTAGCATATTATATATGTGTAAGCAAGTTGTATAGTGTATTATTAACATATATGATTAAGGAAGTTAATTAGTAAATTTAGTTCAATACCTATAATAGCTGCCTACATAGGTACACCAATAGTAGGTATATAATATTGATAAATTGATGGAGGGACACTAACCAACACAGTGTATATTTATTAGAAATATTTAGAATATAATATGTTTTAATTTTTCACATACCTACTTATAACAATGCCTAGTGTTGTTAAAATACGGTATATTATTTAGAACATAATATTTTATGTAATATTATAAAAACAAATTTCTATGGTGGTTGTCATTGTTGTCATTGGTTAGTTTTTTCGTATCAATTTAATTGTGAATTGAGTTCTATAATTTAAAATAACATGTACTCGGTAATGTTATCGGGTGAAAATTAAACTCACAGACTTCTATACTACACTAGATAAGGAACTCTTATACAATTTACATTGTTACAAGTGAAGCTCAGCTGTGAACGGCCGCCATTTTGTCCGTTGGCAAAACATTTCATTTATTATACAAAATGTATTAGGAATAATATTTTTTTTAACGGTCAAATAAATAGTAAATGTAAAATGACTTATATAAAATATTTTTTTTTTTTTGTAAACTAAATGTTTAAAAATAATAAAATACGATATAAAATAAATTATAATATCATCTTATTTGTCATATGAAATACCATGCAATTGCCAACCGACCTTGAGGCTTCAATTCATGACCGGAGTTCGCTATCTAGTAATATATAGAAATCTGTGTTAAAACTATACCGTTAATCCGTCATTCGAAGTTAGAAATGTTGATTTTAATTCATAATAAAAACAATTTAAGTCATAGCTGTTAGATATACTAAATAATAGTATTAAAAAAAAAAAAAAACCCAATAATTGCTTCAGTTTTATTTTTAATTACTAACTATGTTTGTTTGATTTTCAGGTTAAAAAATCAAAGCCATCAATTTTCATAAATGATCGATGATTTGATGATATGAATCCTCAAGCCAGAAAAGAGTAGAACTAACCTAGGACAGAAATAAAACTTAAGAACCAATATATTATAATTATTAGAAAATGGAAATTTTTGATATAAATAAAAAATGAATTTTTATTTTCAAATTTAATTTAAATTAAATGCTATTGTATTTTTTTTAATGGAAATTAATCAACTTATACAATTCATACTTCTTATAAGTAGGTACCTAATCATAAAAATATTATGTTGAATTATAAATAAATGTTTACCAGTACCACTGCTATCACTATGAGTATTATTTTTTTTTAATTAAACTTTTCTTTTTTGTCTTCCACACATTGAACAGATTCAGATGATTGTAAAAATATTTATTTTACTCTTTTTGAAGCTTGCTAAGAAGTAGCTATACATGAATAATAGGTAACTATGTTTTATTACTGTTTCTTTATGTTTTAAGTTAATTGTATATTAAAGTTGTCAATATTACTTACTAATTTTATTTGGGATATTTAAATAAAAAGAAAAAATTATAAGATATTAATTTTAAAATGAATACATTATTTAAATAGTTAATGTAATAGATTATTCAGATTCTAGATCTTAAGTAGCTTCAGAATTAACATATAATTTTTATATATTAACAGATACCTATGGAAAAATAATATGTATATTATATTATATATCTAATTATACAGGAATAATTTGTTTTAATTATAATTATTAATAATAATTAAAATTAAAATACATTACATTTGTACCTGTTATGAATATAGATTATAGACAACCAACGAAATGGGTACAAAATTATAACCAACAAAATGGGTTACTTGTGCTTATGATAGTAACCTTTAATAGTAACTAACAAGTATAAAATTATGTAAGATGGCTATTTGTATTCATATAAAAATGCAATTTTTAATGTAATGTACTGTAATTGTTAGCAATCGGTTTTTTTTTCAGTTTTTTTCAGTTTTGGGCCGGTCATAAACTCCTCTCATAAACTGGAATGACGCCACTGCACTATTGACACTTAAAATCAAACAAACTAAATTATTAAAACAAAATAAAATAATTGATTTTGCAGAAAACTGGTTTTGCGTATTCCTGTTTTTCAATATTATTTTTTGTTTTCCCAATTATTGAGAAACGTACCGTGCATATTTTAGTTTCAACTCCGTACCAAATATATTTGTATTCTTGTCAGAAAAGATATCCAAGTCAAAGATTGATACATTTTTTCATACCTACCTGTCTCAGCGAATAGTTAGCCACCGTCGACCAAATTGTTTTGATCACCGTCTATTTTAAACTATAATGTCTTGCACCCATCACACTTACCTATAGTTAGTGCCAAAAAAAAAACTACTGCCTTATCCGTGTTCAGGGTTTGAGTTATTTCACTGTCTCTTCTGTGCTTCCTTTATCTTAAGCCCTAAATCTATAAAGGAAAGCTCCCTGTGACAATATTATGATAATATGTCAAGCCGCTCACGTATGTCAACTGTTAAGCTTATCGTGATTTCATGACAATTTTGTTTTTATACTTCGGGAGTTTCTATTCAAAAAGCTAGAAAACTATATGAAGTAAAGA
The DNA here is from genome assembly GCA_949089665.1 of Macrosiphum euphorbiae. Lineage (NCBI taxonomy): Eukaryota > Metazoa > Arthropoda > Insecta > Hemiptera > Aphididae > Macrosiphum > Macrosiphum euphorbiae. Next base: position 332,195 of record CARXXK010001238.1, on the reverse strand, counting down.
TGAAATAATAGAATATCATTTTATTTATTTACATTTATATCTTTGGAGTATACAAAATGTTAAATATACATATAAAAATAATAAAAAATGCTAAATATAAAATATAAATAATGTCTTTTTGTTAAAGTTAGCAGACTGTAAAATGATAAAAAAAAAATAAAAAAACAATAACACTAAAATCCACAGCTCTTACAAAGAAAAAAGATCAAACACTTTAATTGACAACAAAATTATTTTGGTCTATTTTAACTACGAACTTGCTAGGATCGTAAGTTCCAAGCACCTTGTGTAATTTGTCGTGATTATACCATGGGCTCATTTCGTCGAAGTAGCGACCACACGACGAGCATCGGTATAATTGCTCTTTCGGTTCAAATCTAGGAAAAAAAAAATTATAGTACTTACATCATATTTATTATGGGCGAGGGCCGCATTTTGCTCAAGACTAAAATGGCCTTCCCACTCGAGCCACACTACTATTTTTTGTCACGAATATATAACGATATGTGAGCCCGGCAATTTTGGGATTTCCACTTTATCGCCCGGCACTGTTAGGGATTGCCACTTTCCCACCCGCTGGACGGAAAAAGAACGCTTTCGAACGCTTCAACCGCTATTGAAAACCAAACTTTCGGTTTTGTTAAAATTCTGGTGAACATTCGGTGAACATTTAATGTAACAACAGTTCTTTTTTTTTATGGTTTAACTAAAAACCAAATTCGATTTGGTCGTCGAAAAATGATTTTGAATTTCTATATATTATTAACCTCTCGAAAGCACCAAATTATAGACCTTCCTACCAGAAAAATTACTGAAGTTTAAAATCGAAGAATTATTTCAATAACTTATCGTGTTCACAGACACAAAAAACAAAAATGACACACAACACACATCAGAATCTAAAACACTATAATATCATAGCTAATAAACTCGAATTAAATTATTTACAGTGTACTCTCTGTATAACTCGATGGTCACAGAAATTCGAATGACTAATATTACTAAATTTCGAGTTATCAAAATCTCAATGTGTCATTATTATTCGAAGGAAACTTTATTTGTTCGAGATGTAGAGAATCTCGAGGTATCAAGGATCGAGTTACTCGAATCAGTACACTGTATATATATATTACTTTATACTTATAGCATGGTTTGCCCATGACCCGAGCTAATAATGGTACCTACAAAACTAAGACAATTTAACCAGACGTTTCGAACTTTCGAAGAACCACTCTTTCCGCCACCACGATGCAGTTGTTTTTCTAATTATGGCCTAATAGATTTAATAATTATTAATTTATACTTACGTTTTGAACAGTCTCTTGGTGCACTTTTTATGAGCTTCGGCGGTAACTGTTGACAACATAAAATGCTTACACCTGATGCAAATGAAGTAATCCCCAATTGTAGGATCACTTTGTTTTATGATGCAGTTCCTCATCTTTGCACTGAATATTTTGGACAGAAAAAACATTTGATTATTAGTTAATTATATAAACTTCATCATAAAGAGAATAGTTATAGAAGAAAGTATATATTTTTGTATTTTTGTATTTTTTTTTTTTTTTTAATTCACTGTTTTATAGTCGTGCAAATGGTAAAAACAACGAGCAAGTGGAACGTCTATCTTCCACGTATTATAGTTAGTAGGTAGATATCAAAATTAAAATAGTAAACATTTATAAGGTGTTAGATAGTGTATACGTTGGCGATATTGTAATAAACACAGACTGTTGACAATTGAGGAACGGTTAGGTTAAGTTATCATTTTGCTAAAATGGTAGGTATAGATAGTAGATCCTTTTTAGAAAAAAATTGTTTCAAATATACCTATATTATTCGATTATAATTCAAAAAGAGTGTTGAGTGTCTAGTGAAAGGGTTGTCCAATGTCGCCCATTGGCTATAGCGAGGTATGCTTATTGTGTAAGGCCAACCCATAATACAACAGGTATAAAAATAATGTATTGGATTTATTTATCTATTTTTTTAATCACGGCGTATAGCCGTCGTTCATATACATTATTGAATCGTAATATTACAAACGATTCTAAACTGCAATTTATGGTGAAAATGTAGTCATATTATTTTATATGATAGCGCGGTTTATTCATATGTAGGTAGGTCTCGGCACCTAGGTACTTTTATACATTTGCATGTTAAATTAATTACGAAAAAAACTGATTCGATTCAAATCTGTTACAATATCTATTATTTTATTAAAGCGGGATCAAAACGAAAGAAAAAAACGAGGTATACCTAAGCGTAACTTTAGAAATATTATCAAGAGAAATTACGTTTTATTTTAGAATTGCAATTAGGTGACATAGATCACCAGAGGCACCTTCACATAGCGTTACAAGACTTTTTTGAATATTATATTTCTGTGGTATTTTTAATCAAACATTTTGGGAATAATTTTATGCAGTATTTTAATATCTCACTATCGATTTTAAGAGAAAAGTATCGGATTAAAAATATCTTATTAGTTATTTCTATTAAACCAAAAACTTAACACATTATTTAATTTGAACAATAAGACAGTTTATTCGTACCTTGGGCAAAAACGAACACTTCGTAAATTAACGTTTTATATTACATTGTTGTTATTACTAACTTAGAACTTATGACTAAAATTGAAAATTAATTAATTCGTAAGATAATAATATTTTAAAAATATGAGCCAGTAAAATATTTTATTCTAAAAAATACCCGATCATAATTGAATAAATGTTATTTATAGGTACATTCAGTGAAATAACCACCAATTTCTAAAATAAAGAAATACCTACTTACATATTATTAAGCAAAAAATTAAACTACATTTTATAGTTCGTCTTTTGATGAGTGACAGTTATTCTGCTGATGCTTCTCAGCCATAATTAGACATTAATTATGTGGTTATTACAACTACAAATAGAGCAATAAATATTTGACGTAGGTATGCGATAAAAGCAGGTAATTTAATATTATAAAATATAGTTTAAAATAGGTAGCATTTTTAATATTATCGGTTGTAAGAGCCAAGTATCGGTGCCGAAATATCTTATTATAGTTAAACCAAAAAGTTAAAACATCGTTTAATTGTAATTGATTGATGAATGATTGATGAATTAATGCTATACAGGTATATAATGTGAAAAGGAACTATGTGAAAATAGTACTATAGTAGGTACTCAATAAAATTTTAACCTTTATGGTCGTCTTTTTAATATTATTAGAGCGTTTTAGTGGTCTTAGAGCACTTAACACAAAAAATTGTTTTTTTTATAAAAATTGTATTTAAGTTTTTCACTAAAAAAATTGATCTTGTAATGTGCTAATATGTAGATACTTAGAAGAACTATTTTCGGTCGAAAACATACCTCACGACTTCAATCACCACTCCCAATATCTGATATTAATTTTGAAAGCAGATTTGAATTCGTCACTAAATTATCTATGCTTTGACATTAATATTTCTGATTTTTATTATTTTTACTAAGAAATTTACTAATAAAAAAAGTTAAAATTGATCATATTCATAATTTAAATTTAAATACATTTATATAGAACATGAAAAATCTACGACAGTCAAATACATTTAGATAAGAATTCAAATCTGCTATTAATATTTAAATTGGAACATCCTACTGAGCGTAGTGATTGTAGTCACTAAAATATGCTATTTTAACTATACTTTTTAATTAATTCAAATATTAAAAACTGCATTAACTATAAAATATAGTAAACATTACCATAAAAAATAACTATATTTATATAGTCATAACTCATAATAAGTAAATCATTTTAGTTATTTTACCTATTAAATCGTTATATTTACCATAATTGGTTCGACTATAATATTATATTAAATCTTTTCCGTGTACCAGCCCAAAACATACTTATGTTGAAATATGACGTTAAAATTAGTGGTTGACAGTAAGATTTTTCCCATGAGATTTATGTAGGAAAAACGTTTGTCCCGATTTAAGTAAATTAAAATTTGTGGCAATCCTAGCATTGTTAATTAAATCATTCTGCATTATATATTTAACGGGAGCAAGAAATTTTACCAAAAAAATTATTGCACCCGCACTTAAGTCTAAAATATAGCAATGTAGATACTTACCACAGGTGTAGAATCAAGAAAAACTGCGGGTACCGTCGGTTTGGTCGTCTTTCGGTGAATTTAAGGTCGATCCTTCAAAGCCTTGGTAGGTTATTTAAACTGTAAACTGTACAATAAAATATATTAGACGCCTGTGGTATTAGGTAAATAATCTTATTAAATATCCATACAGTTATAGTTAAAAACAATTAGGCACCAATATTTTGGGAACATTTCAAAAGTATTTTAATAGAGAAATTATTCTGTCATTAAATTAATTGTATTATAACCGTGTTAACATCCAATGAAATATTAGTAAATACCTAACAATAATAATTACAGTCGAGAATAATGTATTATTAAGTGTTTTTTTTCGAAACCTGAACGCGAACCCATACATTTCACACATACCCCACTCATCATTAGGGATAATATCGCTGTGTTGATATAATTGACGTCGGTGCGGACGCCGTCTCGATCGGCCTTGAAATCGTGCCAAACGCACTCACAATGCTATATAGATGTGTATACCTATACGATAATAATATTATTATTACAGCGACACACCTACCCACCGAGCCAGTAAAACTTATGTGCGTTTTAAAGTAAAACTGTTTTTTTTTTTTATTCGGCAGTACACCACCACAACCAATACCACTCGTCCACCTCGCCATCGCTCATCGATTCCCAGAATTATATTATATATACGTCAGGAGTAGGCACGAGGGGTGACTAAGTATATTATATTGCACCGTGCGTCGATTTGACATGGGTTGAAAAAGGTGGTTGCCATTGATTTTATTGTCGTGTATACACGTATATAGGGTGGACACAGTGGCGTATAATATACAAATTATTTTCACTATGTGTACATGAGCTCATTGATACAGTATTGAAACACGAAAAACATACTCTCCGCAGAACGTAATCGAAACGATTTTGGCCACCCCTGCTATATAATTTAATATTATAGTGAATGTTCAATTAATTGGGTCGAAAAAGGGTCCCATTAAAATTCGTATAAACTATAAACGATAGACTGTCTCCGCTGTTTCTAAAGAAAACTACACGTGGCCGTTTTTAAGACGTGTAGATTTTGGTATAACATTTATAATATATAATATACGACTTACGCATATGACGCGTATTTCTCTAAAAGAGCCTCGTATCTGAAAATTTAAAATATTTACACCCTTATAATAGAGAATAAATTAATTCCGTTGAATTTTGGATAACAGTCGAAATTAAAATCGAACACTTATTGGTTGTCAAGCGATTATATATTATTAATACTATTATTATAAATCGTATTATTTTTCGATAAGTATAATATCCGTTTATTAAAATATACCTCTACCTACCTACGTCATTACATGTCGATATTGTCATTTAAGCTATTCGTAACAATTATAAATATAAATATGTAACATGACACCTATTTACTTATTATAATATGATACGAACTATAAATTATGTGCAAACAGCTACTGACCGATACAATAATATTTGCACACACATAATTGTAAGGCCTTTATGGCCAACGCACACCATAATATTATATAAGTAAGTTAGTTCGCTGTAGACTTCAACGCACTACACATACTGAACTCCGTACGACTACACATATTATAGTATGATTGAACGTAATTTACATATTTGCGATTATTAATAATTTGTAAGTGTTTAGTAGACAATAATAATAACTGAAACGAAATTAAATATGTGGTAATAAATGGAGTTGTTTAAATATAATATTTAAGATTCTGATATCTATATTATATCTGTGCCCTGGCTACGGTAATTATCCAGTAGCTGCTCGCGAGTAAATTTAATTAGCTTCTACAGTTTCTATAATAATAAATTATGACGGCGTACAGTACTACACTTGTAGACTGTAGTACAATAGGCTAACAAAGGCACGGCACAATATAGGTATTGTGAATGGCGGTTCAATAGAGCATAATATTATACACATATTATACGGGTTTTTCTCCGCGGCCCCCTCCGTCCATCCATCATAAACATTAAATAATATTGTTATGATTGTAACTGTCGGGCGGCCGCGGCGGTTCCACTGAACGGCGACCGTCGTCCAAATTACTCAAATAGTTTTCCATCGAAATTACTATTTATAGGTTTAGTGGACTTCAATAAGAATAAACATAGAAATCGATATAATAATAAATTATTTTAATTTCAGATAAAAATACTTCTATACATTTTAATTTTAAATTAATATTATTAAACTTTTTTTTTAATTAAAAATGTATTATTTACGTAAGTATGTTTAATAATTATTATTACTAATATTAGTTACTAAGACTTAATAGTTTTCGGCACGATTAGTCGTTACTCGTATAGGAAAAATATTTTATTATAAATCGTAATTATTAGATATAATCAAAAATGTGTTCACCAACCATGTTATATTATAACATATCATTTATGTAGTGAGTGAGAAGTGAAGAATCATAATGACTTAGGTCGAAGTGGCATTTATCGTTTGCGCATGGTCTATTTAGTATTTACCTGCGCCAAAGACGGCATACTATTTTTACGGTGTCGGGACATTTGCGGTCGGCACCTTTTGCGTTCCATTTGCGGTCAATTTATTTCTATCTAACTGACTATAAGATTTGGGTGCTATATATAATATTTTATATACTATATACTTAATTTATGTTAATAGGTATAATATTATAATACTTTTTTACTATAATTGATATAATTATATACTTATCAAATATATTATATTTAAACTTCCCTTCACACTTTTCCAGGCTTAGGACTGGCAGTATTTTTTACTGGCGTGTTTAAAAATTCACATAATAATATATTTGTCAATCACAATTCACTGTACTTACATAAAAAAATATAAAAAAATGTATGATTATAAAAAATGGACATAATAATATATTTGTCAATCACAATTCACTGTACATACATAAAAAAATTAATTATTATGTGAATTCTTATCTAGTCCTAAGCCTGGAAAAGTGTGAAGGGAAGTTTAAATATAAAATATTTGACAAGTATATAATTATATCAATTATAGTAAAAAAGTATTATAATATTATACCTATTAACATAAATTAAGTATATAGTATATAAAATATTATATATAGCACAAAAATCTTATAGTCAGTTAGATAGAAATAAATTGACCGCAAATGGTACGCAAAAGGTGCCGACCGCAAATGTCCCGGAACCTTAATTAATTTATACAAATTTACATGTAAAAATAGGTTCCGGGACATTTGCGGTCGGGACATTTTCATAAATTAATTAATTCATACTTCCTACACTTCCACGGGTACCCGATGTACCTAGGTACTGAAATATGTGGACTGTGACGTCAGTCCAGTTAAAAAAAATATTAACGTTAATATCGAATCATAGTTAAAAATATTCTTCGTTTTCTTATTTTTTTTACTTTATTAAAGTGCAGAAAATATGACCCGCTGTCAGGTAAGCGAATATAAGCGCCGTAAATATTCGTTTGTTTACGCCAACATTGTCGTGCATACAATTATTATTTTATATTTTAAGGACGTTTATGTTTTTATTCATTAAATTATTAGGTAAACCGATTTTTATATAATTACATATGTGTCTATGTTATTTTGATTATCATAGTAAAGCTTTACAATAATAATATTATTATACTTATGATATTATTGATATGCTATTATGTATTTCTAGTTATTTTCTAAAAACGAAATTGATTCTCTCTTTTATTTTTTTTTTTTTTTTGTAATTAGGTCTTTTATTAAATTTATCCGATAATATGTTGCAGACGTTTCTCTATCAACTAATATTACAACATCGCGATCGTACAAGTTAACATCACATTTAAAGGGAGCTTTTTTTTAATTGTATACGAAAACAGACAATAACATCCAAATAATGTAACACCATAAAAAATACTTATTAAAAGTTCATAAGTCACTGGATAGTACCTACGCAATCTGAAATAACATAGGCCACTGGGATTATCAGATGAAAACATTAATTTCTATAATTTTATAGCCCAACCGCTTCAACGATATCGGTCGATTTCCAATGCTACATTTTTATCGTAAAATACCAATTAGTGAACGATGAGGTTCACCCGGCACTCGGATTTCGATAATATTATTATCATCATGTGTGTTGGCACAACTACTTACGACGGGCTGCAACCGTGGAAAACAGAAAACCATTTTTATTTTATTTTATTATACATTTTATTTAGAGATTAACAGGTCTAAAGACTATATGAATGTACTCTGTATAATACTATATAGTAACATTATACTCTATAGACTATTGTATGCAGTATAATTTGCTTTTTGGGTTTGTCGAATTATAAATAAACGTTTTAGATATTTTCATAGACCAACGTGATTATATTATTTAATGTTCAAATTTTGTAAACAACACAGTTTAGCGAGGTTATTTAGAATCGTTTATTTTTATTGATACAAAAAATAAAAATACTAATTATTTTTTTCAGTAAGTAAATACGAGTTTTATTGAAATCATTTAATACACATTGCATGGGCCCCACAAGACTAAAGGCTCAGTCAAACACAAAGCGGTTTGTCAGCGCGGACACTGTAAAATAATACAACCACGCGGACTGTCACGGACAGCGGACCCGTACACCATGGAAGACCGTTTTCTGTTTGACCGAGCCTTAATATTTTTGGGGGTGCACAAATGTTAAAAACCCACTCTCAGACCACATATCCTTAACATTGTATTAATTATATTAACAATAATTTCAAATGTATAATTATGTACCTACCTACTACCTATATTTTAATATGAGTGTAACAGTAATATAATAAAAGAACCGCACATGATTTTTCTGTCCAGTAAATGGTATTTATTTAAACAACTGCTAGTCGATACTTCGGGACTTCGTGGTCCACCACTCAATTACCTAAATCGCAATAATGCAATTACAATTATTTTTATTCGGTTGAGTACTACTTAACAACCAAGTAACTACTTAACTCTGGCCGTTTTAAACTAGTAGTACAATAGCTTGAAACAGGAATACCCATATCGTTACTTTCTTGTATAGTATTTTTATGTTTTCTTATAAATAGTATACGTACTATAGGTATTATTATTTATTTAAAATTATTATAGAATATTCATAGTAACATAACGATTGACATGTTTCGTTCTCATTAAACAGGTAGAATTGCATCCTGCTTGTGTAGATAAAAAAAAGTGTCGTTACCCTGTGTTCAAAGTTATTTCGTAAATTTATAATATAATATTTTATAATGATTATTCTTGCACAAATAAGTAAATAAGTATAATAGCTACGTATCTGTGATTCGAGTATGTTATCATATACTTATTCATATACTGTATATTAAGGTGTATTTATAGATACACCTGATTGTAGGGAGCAATGACACAAGAAAACAAAATGTTATGATAATGCGATCGATGACTATTAATATTAAATTTTGTTCTATACCAATATACAATAAGTATAAAAAGATTATTTCGTAAAATTAAGTTACAAGTTGTAACTTATAGCTGGGAAAATAATAATATTATAATTCTCATTATACACTATACAGTATAATATAAGTATATAATACAACATTTTTGTATTTAGTCATCATTTTTACTTCAAAATATAACAGAAAAATGCTTTTATTTTTTGGGTCGTGCAGTTGAGCCAATGAAACATTGTTTTATCTATTAAAATTAATAAGTAAATATAAAACGGCTTATTTTAATCATTGGGTAGTAAAATTAAATTAATAATTTTTTCGATCGTTATATTTCGATGTACCTATGTATCATGTTATATTCTCAAATGATATTTGAATATGTATTTTTTGATCGAGTTTTCACAGATCGAAATGTTATTACTTAATTGTTAACTATATTCCATGAGAAAACGGTGTACCTATAATACGGCTGATAATAATAAATTGGTTACCGCAATTTTTATGACAGACATGGTAATTAATGAAACATAACAATAATTGTCGTAATTGTCTTGGTACTCGGTTTACCAATGTCCCTGCCACATAATCTGGTGCATAAAAACCATCTGACTATCTTTTTACATTTAATACATTTCGTTTTATAAAAATTAAACTTAGTACGATTTAAAAATGACAAAAAAAATAATAAGGGAAACCCGTGACATTTTTACAGAAGGAAGCGTCATTCACTAATCGCATCGAATAAAAGCAAATTGTATTAAAAACTAAAAAGTAATTAACCAACAGATGCTTTTTAATGTTTAAATCTAAATTCCAGTAAGTAGGTACCTATTATTGTTATCGCGAGCTATACGCGAAGAAATCAAATACCTAAAGAAAACGATGGAAACAACGAAACCATAAGCTTTTCGATTCCAATTAATAGAAGTTGAAACGAAAAATGAATAATACGATCGAAACAGTTTCTAAACTATTTGAGAATAAACATTTTAGAGTCGATCGAAAATAAAATATGTTCTTCCACATATATTTTAGGTACTACACTAGTTAGTTACCTACATTAGTTTGTAGGATTTTTTTCTGTTTGTTGACGATAAAATCTAATTTTGTATGAATAATGTATGTTATTGTTATGGGAAGTATACAGAGTTTAATAAAATAATTCTCCTAATATATATTATTAATAATAAACGTTTTTGGTTTATATTATATATTTACGATTATGTTTAAATTAATCTAATCAATGATAATATTAAGAAAATAAATTAATTTTGTGTATAAAGATTAAATATTTCTGGTTATAACGACGGGCGAATTCAGTAGCGAATCGTCAGCAAATACATTATGAAGAAACTTTAATAATATTGGCTTCTACAATTTATTATTAGGCTTCAATTTATTATCCTCACTTGACACCCATTTAGACCTCACTTCTTTTGTCGTCGAAGTCAATAACCAAGGCATATATTACAGTAATGAATTTAGGTCTCATTTTACATATAATAATTTTTTGGTGGGATACCATTACTTTTTATATGTAAATTATTATAACCTAACTTAACCTAGCCATGACGTATTCTATAAATAAAGTTTATTAGTTATTACTATATACTATAATTTTCTGTTGTATACAGATTATAAAATATAAAATTATTTTATCATTTTTTGAGTATATTTTTAACTATCATAATTGTCTTTACTATAATTTCTACTGGTGGGTGGGTAATTCATAATCGTAAGATAAATGAAAAGTATTAAATACTTAAATTGTAATTTTTTTAAAAACTTATATTAATTACATACATAGAAAAAAAGTATGTTGCTGAAAGTGAGTTGCCAATATCGACACATATTCGGCTGGAAGTATTTTTGGAAGTATTTACGGGAAAGGTATAGCGATTTTAAATTGTGCCCACAGTGAATGCAGGTAATAGTTCGTCAAATATTTTACGGAGATTTATAATTTTGTTATCCGCAAACGAAATTAGTAAATTTTAACCGACTGATTGGCTGCAAGATGTAATACTATCATAATAATTATCAATATCGTAGTAAATACTTATAATTTTTTATTTTTATTTTTATTAAAATTATTAATTATTTTTTCCAACAATACCTACTTCTTCAAGCTCAATAAACGTCTTTCAGACCATTTATCATATTATTATTTGTCTATCGTAGGTACCGTTATAAATATTATGATTTCGATACATCGATTACGGCTTTATCTGTCAAGATAAACGCTAACGGCTGTCAAGGCCCTCAAACCTGTATGGATTGTACTGCAGTAAAAATACTAATTGGTCAGTCGGTGTTATATCGTAATCGCGTTTATGACGTCCATATTTTTGTTTGCACAAGACCTGCTATTTTTATTTACGTTTTATAATATAGGTACCTACTGTCTTTTATATAATTTAAATACTATGACTATTTGCTTTTTGGATTTTTTTTTCCGATTGCCTACCTACTTTGAGCCTGTTCGAGTATAAGGTGCGTGGTTTGCTTACTTGTTTGTACGATATGATTTTTTTATGTATAATATATGGACAGTCACATAGATACAACAAACATGAATAGGACATTATGTCATATGAACGGTGGTAAATGATTTCTATTGATGCCAAATAAGAATAATATACATACCTATATCGAGTACCGACTGTCAATATTTAATATTATCATATCATACAGAAATTTAAATGAACGGCTCCAATTTTTTATCACTTCACGACTGGAAAAAATATTTTAGCGGCCTTACTCTGTGATGTGCCAAGTTTTGTTATCTATGTTATGAACAGTCGATGCTCGATATAAATCGCGTGTTCGTGGAGGTACGTAAACGGTTTCGCAAACCGTTTATTAAAAAAATCGTTGACAAATTTTACTGTTTACGACTTTTTCAACGGTTTACTAAAGATTAATGTTTCTGCTAGGTAGGTACCTATTACATCGACAGTACAATTTCATTTTGGCGGTGGATAAAATTCAAATACCGTATAGGGCGGCATAGGTAAATATTCGGCAAACCGTTTTGTTTCGTTACCTCCGCGAAAACACTTCTATATAGGTATACTTATTTTCGATCGATAAACGTCCTATCCACGCGATTAAAAATTCTGTGACATTAATTTTAATAGAAAAACCGAGTTACCGATTGTCACTTACCGCTGACCACAACTCGGCTGGACCACAACTTCGGCAACCACGTTTCGGCCGAGATGACGAAGACGAAATGCAAAATGCCCGGATGTCTGCACCTGCGTACGATTAATAACGATAGATAATATAATAATATCGCCCGTATGTTATAAATTTATATGGATTTAATGATATTATAATATTTACGTGTAGCGGTGTAGGTATTCGAATCAGTGTCTGGACTGCTCCACTGTTGCACCCACGCTCAATTGTTTCCGATATCTTTAATAAATGAATATTAATTAACAATCCGCCGGATCGCACCGATAATAATTATAATAATTTATTGTACAACTCGCCTTGACGTGTACCCAAAATGACGTGACAATATTATTACTTATGATATCACGTGCTCCGGTGCTGACGAACGTAAGTCGATGCGCAATCGAAACGCGAAATGATTTGACGACGGCGGACCCAAGAAGACTACACAGCATGGACAAATAGTATGACCCGCGAGGCGGTAGGACCGTGCAACGAACAAGTGATCGTGGTAAGGGGGAGAGGTCAGGTTGGGAATATTTTCGACGCGTCTTATCGATATCCGATTGGAAAAAATAAAAATATAATAACGTTGTAGTACGCGTTATAATGTTATTTTATTGTTGTTATTACTATAACTAACGCAATCATCGTCGGCACACGCGAACGGCCCAAATACTGCAATCATATAAAAATATTACTAAAATAGCTTCCGCTGCGCGGTGCAATTTACTGTGTAAAATTAATATATTTTAAGATTTTATACTGAAATGTATATTTGCCAGCAATTTACAATAATAATTGTAATTATTATTGTCTTCTGTCGTCGGGCTGTCTATGTACATCAGAGGGTGATTTATCTGTTTTTGCGACTATTTCCCCCCCCCGCCATGGCTACCGGTCAAATGAAAAATATCGAATTTTTACTCACCACAATAACAAAGTGTGTGTAAAATGTGTGTGGGTATTTATTAATTTTTCACCCGAGTTAAGTCGATCGCCGAAAGAATAATATAATATATTTTTTACTTGATATTTGTATAACGTATTTCGTTAGAGTCGACCCAGTGGCGGAGCTAGGTTTTGCGGGGCCCGGGGCAAGTAAAAAATGTGGGGCCCTCTGGCCCTCATTCGTATCTTATACATTACATCCCAATTCCAAATTAATAATAGATTTAATTCAAAAGATAATTTTGTCCATCGATTTTAAAACCAAAAATTATTTTACATTAAGTAGGTATGTAAAGAAAATCAAAACAATCAATGATAAATGTATAATCATATTATTATTTGCATAGAAAATAAACTAAAAAGTAAAGTTAAAATACTAGTAGATAAGTAATAACTTATATTTATAAACGAAGTTTAAAAAAATGAGTTATTTATATTTTAAATACATAATACATTGTTAAAGCAAAATGTTGTCAGTTATAATTCTTTAATTTTTCTAGCTTTTTTAGATGCAAAATCATTTATTATATCTTCATAATTTAGTTGTTCTGATAGTTCTTTTTCTATACGAATTGTAGCAAGTCCAGTAAGTCTTTGTTGTGACATGGTACTTCGTAAATAAGTTTTTATAAGTTTTAATTTTGAGAATGTTCTCTCTCGACTCTCTGCTCCAGCTGATGTAAGCGGAATTTTTAACATACGAAAAAAATTCGTAATTCGTAATTCGTAATTCGTAAGGCAATAATATTCAAGTTGGGAAATGCGTTCGGTTTTTTTTATGTCAGAAAGTACTTGAATTGGTGTAGTATTTTTATAAATTAAATGGCGGAAAATTAATATTTCTTCGTATAAATCATAATCGAAATTATTTTACTGATTGCTAAATATCGATTATTTATATAATTATATATTTATTATGACTACATAAGATACCAGAAATATCAAATTGACCGTAAAATTAAAACCAGTCTTGTAGTTAAGACTTACAGATCAAGCCGTTTTAATATTATTTCAACGAAAACAATAGTATTTTTATTGATGCCAAATTGTTGTGAAAAATAATTAATAAAGTGAATTTTGTGGTATTTAAATACAAGTATTTATATTATGTTAAAAATACTCTTAAAAAGTATTCAGAATATTTAAAAAATACTTTAAAAACATTGTATTTAGAATAGGTACCAAAAAATACTTCAAAAAGTATTTTAATACACGTATTGAAATACTTGGATTCGAATAATCTACAAGACTGATTAAAACAAATAAATTATAAAATTACTTACTTAAGATACAAAGAGCTATGTTGAAATATATATGAATTTTTTTAATAGCAGTCAGCACTCCTGCTTCGCTATCTTCAAAAATATAAAATAAATATGTTCTAATGTTATATGAAACAAAAATTATACGTCGTCGCCCGTCGGCTGTCACTCGAATTCTCCTGGGAATCCGATAACAAATCTACCCGTATCACTAATCTTTATCGAATACTTTACGTATTTTATTCATATCTCTCGTATAAAGTAGGTAACTATTAGTATATTTTATATATTATACTTGATCATATTATTGGCTAAATCAAATGCGATTAGCAAATAACGACGATACAACCTTCGAGCATTTTAGTTTTAACAATCATTATAAACAACTAAAATAAGTCGGTAGAACGTATAGAAATCAACTTAAATTTAATGTGATACATGGGTATTTTGGGTAATATACTTTTTGTTGTTAGTATAATAGTATATGTTGGGTATACCAAGACTCGTGATCAAAAATTAACTTAATTTATGTTTTTTTGGTTTCATTCAGGTGGGAGCACTATAAATATCGGGGCCCCGGCGGGGCCCCAAAATCGCCGGGCCCGGGGCACGTGCCCCGCTCGCCCCGACGATTGCTCCGGCACTGAGTCGACCGCACGTATTTTTGGAGTGGGGAGGCCTCTGCGCCGACTACTTGTGGATCTCAACCCATCGAGTACTGTTGGGAGCATGTTTTCTATAATATACAAAATTTATACAATGCATAATAATATAAGACTTCTGGATTATTTTTACGAATTTATTATTCACTATAAATTAAATAATTAATTAAAACAGATAATACCAATATAACAAATTATACCTACATTAAAATATTATAATGCTATATAATATAATATATTATACATTATTAGGAATTAATTTTTCATTTTTCGTATTTTTTTATACGTATGATGTATTTTAATAAAGCATTACACAGAATTTGCCGTCCTACGCAACTACCTACGCTGCTTAATGGGAAACGTCCGTTTACCGTTAGATCATAGATATATTATGGTCCATCTATCGTTTCTATTCTGATTCGAGTGAAAATATACTCACAATTATTGTTTTTGGCAATGTGTTTTTATTTTTTTTTAAATAATTTTATTTTTAAAATCGTAAACAATGCTCTGTATATAACATTATAAATTTCGAATTTCAAATTCTTAAAAGTACACAATTATAATGTATTTAATTATTAGAATTAAATTAAACTATACAGTTACCTACATATGTTATGGGAACACTGTATATATTATCAGTGACATTATGTATTAATCTAATGCATGTAACTACAAAACATAATTATTATTATCATTAAGATTGTATTGTAAACCACATGCAGCATTATTTTAATAAAGAATATAAAATGTTTAATTAAATTATTCTAATTAGTTCTTGACAAATATTAAATATAACATGGCGCAGTCGAAAAGGATAATATAATAGTTCAATTTCCTCATCATCATGAATCAATTACGGCAGCCAAAGGATCTATCATCGGGAAAGGATTGGACTAGATGGAAAAGTGTGTTCAACCTTTACATGATAGGATCAGGTGCGATTAAACTAAAAGAAGAAGAAAAAATAGCAATTCTCTTACATTGTATTGGTGACGAAGGAAGAACAGTAAGCGAAACTTTTGAATTTACGGAAAAGGACAGGACATATGATACCTTAATTAAAAAATTTGATGAATACTATGTGCCAGCGCTAAATGAAAGTGTAGAGACTTTCAAATTCAACAGTCGAGTTCAAGGTGCAGACGAAACATTTGAAAAATTTGAAACAGATCTGCGACAATTAAGCAACAATTGCAATTTTGGTTTATTACGTGATAGGTTAATCAGAGATCGTATTGTCGCAGGAGTAAAATGTAAAATTGTACAAGATCGACTATTAAGAACTCCAAATTTAATACTGAGTAAAGCATGTGAAATTGCTAAATCAGCGGAGCAAACAATGGAGCAAGCAGCAGCAATCAACAACGGACAAGCAACAGAGGTTCAAGCAGTTTTTCAACACCAGAAAACGAACAAAAAAGAACAAAAGCAGAGCATATGTGGAAAGTGTGGAAAAATACATAACTTTAAAGAATGTCCGGCATATGGAAAACAGTGTCACACATGCAAAGGTAATAATCATTTTAGCAACATGTGTTTTAAAAAAATAAATAACGGTAATCCAGCTTATGTAAAAAACAGATACGTGAGAAATAATAAAAATAATAGTATAAAGAACAGTAAAAAAGTGTATGAAATGAAGGAAGATGAAGTATTATTTTTAGGCAACATAAATGTAGAATCGATATTAGATAGAGGTTGGTTTATAAACTGTATGATTGAAAATCAAGAGATACATTTTAAAATAGATAGTGGTGCTCAGGTGAATGTGTTACCAAATCATGTTTATATGAAGTTTGATAATAAACAAATGATAGAAAAAATTAAAATAAATTTGAGCAATTACAACGGAAGTTACATAAAAGTGTTAGGAAAGAGTAAACTAAAATGTCATTTTGAGAATGGTATGGTTGAATACATAGATTTTATAGTAGTAGATGAGCAAAGTCAACCAATTATTGGGTTTGAAACAATGATAAAATTAAATTTGGTTAAAAAACTATATGAAGTAAATGCAAACATAATGGATGATCCAAAATACAAATCAATAAGTGAGGGGATAGGACTCATGAAAGTAGAAGAGTATGATTTTAAAATACAACCTGGAGCTGTAGGGAATATTACGTATACAAGTAGAGTACCATTTACGGTTATAGATGAATTAAAAAGGGAGTTAGAATCAATGGTAAATAATGATATAATTATTAAAGAGGAAGAACCAACAGAATGGGTGAATCCAATAGTAGTTGTTAAAAATAAAAATAAAATGGGGATAAGAATTTGCTTAGACCCATTTCACTTAAATAAGGTACTATTGAGAGAACATTTTAATTTACCAACATTTGAAGAAATTTCTTCTAAATTTAGTGGAGCTAAGTTATTTACAGTATTAGATGCTAGTAAAGGATTTTGGCAACTTCCATTAACACTGAAGAGTTCAAAATTGACAACATTTATAACTCCATTTGGTCGGTATAGGTTTAAAAGACTTCCTTTTGGAATTAAAATAGCCCCAGAAGTATTTCATAAAACATTTAGTAGAGTTTTTGCAGATATAAAAAATGTATTTGTCTATATAGATGATTTAATTATTATAGCTAAATCTAAAGAAGAACATGATGATATTTTAAGAAAAGTATTAGATAAAGCATTAAGTGTTGGGATTAAATTTAATAGAGAAAAGAGTCAAATTGCTGTTAATGAGGTGAAATTTTTAGGACATATATTTTCAGTAAAGGGTATTCAAATTGATAAAAGTAAAATAAAAGCTATTGAAAATATGGTAGAACCCAAAAATAAAAAAGATTTAGAAAGATTCTTAGGTATGATGACTTATGTACAAAAATTTGTTCCTAACATGTCTCAGCTAGCAGTACCCTTAAGAGAATTATTAAAAAAAGACTGTAATTGGTATTGGGGTGAAACGCAAATAAAAGCATTTAATGTATTAAAATGTGCTTTAACTTCTGAGCCTTTATTACAATATTTTGATTTAAATAAAAAATGTACTCTATCGGTGGATGCATCAAAAGATGGATTGGGAGCAGTATTATTACAAAATGATTATCCTGTAGCATATGCTTCCAAAACTTTAAATGATACACAAAAACAGTATGCACAAATTGAAAAAGAATTGTTAGCTATTTTATATGGTTGTGAAAGGTTTAAACAATACATATATGGTAAAAATATAAATATAGAATCAGATCATAAACCACTAGAAACAATTTTTAAAAAACCACTAGATAAAACCCCTGCGAGATTACAGAGAATGAGAATTAAATTAATGGCGTATGATTTAAATATAATATACAAGCCAGGTAAATTTTTAAAAATAGCAGATACACTGAGTCGTGCTCACATAAAAGACAATATAGATTTATGCGAATCAGAAATAGAATTACAGGTGAATATGATTATAAAAAAATTAAACATATCTGAAAACAAATTGAGGCAGTTCAAAGAAGAGTTTAAGAAGGATACAGAATTTCAAATGTTATTAGAATTTGTTAAACATGGATGGCCTTCTATAAATAATATACCTGATCAAATAAAAAAATATTTGACGTTCTCAGAAGAACTATTTGAAAAAGATGGTTTATTGTTTAAAGGACAGTGCCTAATGGTGCCAAAAACTCTAAGAAAAGAGATGTTAGATAAAATACATTATACACATATGAGCATAGAAAAATGCAAAAGTAAAGCGAGAGAATGTTTATTCTGGCCAGAAATGACTAAAGAAATAACAGATAAAATAAATAAATGTTCAATATGTCAGAGTTTTAGAAAAAATAATAGTAAGGAACCAATGACAGTTAGAGATTTTGGAGATAACCCGTGGGAAATAGTAGGTACTGACATTTTTCAATATCAGAACAGGCAATATTTGTTAATTATTGATTACTTTAGTAAATATGTGGATATAGAAATACTTGAGGATATGAGCAGTGAAACAACAATTAATAAGTTAAAATTGATATTTTCAAGGTATGGAATACCATTAGTTTTATTTTCTGATAATGGACCACAATTTTCTAATAGTAATTTTAAAAATTTTTCTAAGGAATGGGATTTTGAACACAAAACTTCAAGTCCTAGGTACCCACAAAGTAATGGTATGGCAGAAAGAAATATTCAAACAGTTAAAAACATATTTAAAAAAGTTGTAGCAGACAAAAAAGATATTTATTTAGCGATGTTAGAATTGAAAAATACACCCATTCTAAATGAAAATTACACACCAAATGAAATAATGTTCAATAGGAATGTGAGAGGGATTGTTCCTAAGATTTGGACAAGAAAAATTAACTATAACTCAGTTAAAAAGGCAATAACTAGCAAACAAAAAATTGATAAAAAACAATATGATAAAAATGCTAAAAAACTAATACCAATAAAGGAAGGTTATCATGTTTTTGTTAATATGGATAATAGGAAACCATACATACATGGAAAAGTGATTTCGGTATGTAAAAGACCAAATTCATTTGTCATTAAACTAAGTAATGGACAGACAGTTGAAAGAAACAGAAAACACCTAATATGGGATCCTGGATATGATTATGGTGATAGTAGTGAAAGTGAAAAGGAATTAGTTAAAGAAAACCAAAACAAAAGTGAAAAGGAATTAATTAAAGGAAATCAAAACAAAAGTAAAAAGGAAATAGTTAAAGGAACACAAACTAAGAGTGGAAGGGTAATAAAAAAACCTAAGCATTTAGAGGAATACATATAATATAATATAAGAATTTAAGATTGTTTACTATTAAAAAAAAAAAAAAAAAAAAAAAAAAATGTTAATAAGTATAAGAATTTAAGATTGTTTATTATTATTTAAAAAAAAAAAAAAAAAAAAATGTTAATAAGTATAAGAAATTAAGATTGTTTACTATTAAAAAAAAAAAAAAAAATGTTAATAAGTATAAGAAATTAAGATTGTTTACTATTAAAAAAAAAAAAAAAAATGTTAATAAGTATAAGAATTTAAGATTGTTTATTATTATTTAAAAAAAAAAAAATGTTAATATAAAAATTTAAGAATGTTACCTATGTTTAAAAAGGGGGATGTTATGGGAACACTGTATATATTATCAGTGACATTATGTATTAATCTAATGCATGTAACTACAAAACATAATTATTATTATCATTAAGATTGTATTGTAAACCACATGCAGCATTATTTTAATAAAGAATATAAAATGTTTAATTAAATTATTCTAATTAGTTCTTGACAAATATTAAATATAACAACATATAACTTTAGTAATATATAAGTGTAGGTACCCAACAGGTCGTTTTTAAGTATAAACAATATATTTTGAACGTTGATCAAAATGTTTACAAATGTATATAAAATGTTTTAAACGCAAGCTTACAACATTTTTTTTTAAAACACCTTCCAACTCTTTTCCGCTGGTCATTGTTGCTGGCCGCTGCCGTAATTCGCGTCATCTTAAATTAAAGGCAGACCGTCACACACACACACGCACGCACGCCCCTTTTATCATAAGTAATTATTATTGTTGAAATTATGAATTAAATATTATGTTAGGTTTATACTCATCGACCGCTGTCTCATGTTACGTGTTTAGTCCATTATATAGGTATTGAGTTATTTTCGTCAGTATAAAATAGTTTCTTGTTTTCGCAGCACACAGAAACGTTCCAAATTTGTATTGTATTAAATGTGTCCGAAATGCACCGCATTGATATTATGTCTGTTTTAAACGCAAACATCAATTTTTAGTGTTTAATTCGCAGGCACAAATTGCCACATTATTATAAAACACTACTATTGTAATTATTGTATATGTCGCAGGCGCGAATTGCCGTTTTATTATTATCGTAAAGTTTTTTTCATTATTGTGTGTGCGTGTGTGGAAATCACATTATTATTATTTAGACGCAGTTACGATCTGGCCAGCTGCAGTCCACCGTCGAACTGCGAGTCTTCAAATTATTTGTATTGGTTATTATTATCATTATAACTCATTTAAATATGTAATGTATTGGTTATATTATAAATTATTTGCACTTGTTAGTCCTAAAGGGCCGGATATTATCAAAATGTGTGGTATTTAAATTATAGACCAATACCTCGTCATAAAAAATCCATGTTACCATTTTATTTAATATAGTTTTAAGTATCCACCGTACACAAACATATATACACACTCACAATCACACGTAGCACATCAGTATTTGCTCGGCAATCCCGTTCACTGCTGATCGGGTTATTTACACCACGACTCATACAATCACACAAATGCCGGTCGGCCTATATATATACCTAGTTTTATAGATATGCAGCTGTATGCAGCGCACGAAGTAATTGAGATAAACTGGCAAGCGTATTTTATTTTTATCCTCTCCGGCCGGCTCGTACAGGAACAAACACACTACTTGTGTGGGCTTTGGTATGTCATCTAAATACCTAATAACAAATGTGTCGCTTTCTATTATGTGACTTCAAAAGCGATGGTTGGCCGACAAAGTGAGTTGACGGCAAAAGAGAGGGATCGAAAGAATCGATGTAATCCCTTTTGGTCAGCAGCTGCAGGTCAGTGCAGGTCAGTGTAACGTG
The DNA here is from genome assembly GCA_949089665.1 of Macrosiphum euphorbiae. Classification (NCBI taxonomy): domain Eukaryota; kingdom Metazoa; phylum Arthropoda; class Insecta; order Hemiptera; family Aphididae; genus Macrosiphum; species Macrosiphum euphorbiae. Next base: position 309,996 of record CARXXK010001238.1, on the reverse strand, counting down.
TCCTGGAAAGCATTATACGATATTCGTTATTCATTTTTGTTTCCAATATACGACATTATTGTATTATAAATACGGGGTAAGTATTGTTCAAACGGTTCAGCCCCACGTGTAAGAAGAAAAAAAACTAGTGTTTGGGTGTGTGTTTATGTGTGTTATAAGTAGGTACCCGCCGGGGAAGTGAAACTTAATTCACAGTTGATTGTATAAATATTGTGTTTAATAAAACCTTAAATCGCATTTGTAGGTATGTATTCGGTATGTGTTAACATTTTTAGCATCAATCGGGGTCGTAGCATCCATGTAAGTGCTGTTTATACTAGAAGAAAATAAAGTTTTTTTGAATAAAATCAAATATGATTATATGAAATAATTAAATTATTAAAAGCTATCAGTTAGTTTTAAGATTCGTAACATGTATTTGATGGTCGCTTACACGGTAGGGCTACGGGCCGCCCACCACGGCACCACCCGCAACGCCAACGCAGGTCGTCGATGTCGACAATTATAATTATCAGCGATTTATTTTAATAATAACACTTTATTATACTTTGTATTGACACGAATTGTTTAAACTGCTTATTAACGCGAGCCTATTAATGTGGTATAATATTAGAACCATCGAATGCAATATTGTGACGTGCGTCTGCATAATAATATCTCTACGTTAATATTATAATATTAAAAACCAATTATATAAAATTAGGTCTTCAGATTAAAGTATTGACGATTGGAATTTTGGTAATATTGACAAATTACTATTAAAAATTAAAAATTGTCGGGATCAAATGATGATGTAATTAACTATTTTACCAAGCAGTTATACTGCTGCAGCTCGCACATCAGTGCCATCAATAATTATAGGTATAAATATTGTACTAAATTAAAAATATCTATAGACTTTTGGAAGTGTTTGAATGTAATTTATTCAAATCAAAATTAATGATCTGACCAATATTATTCCGTTTAAATAACCAAATTTATCACAAAGTTGTCGATATTATGCTATTGTAGGTATAATACATTTGTATTACATTGTATAATACATTGTAATTTCTGTTGTTTTGTTAAAACATGTTATATTTTTATTATAATATAATATATCAATATTATATATTATTCGGACAATCGGACATACGGTGGCCACCTATGATACATTATACACGGTTAAAATAATAACAACACGTCGATGGCCACACGTATTATTGCCTACCCGTTACCAAATTATTATGTAGCTACCTTACGCTTGTATTACGTTTGCCTCTATACATCGGTATGAATGTATAATATTGTAATCGCGAGCTAAGTGAAAATAAAAATTCGGCGGTCTATCTATTATCCATGCGCACGACAGTGTAAAATCATTATCTCGAAGCAGGAATTTCCCATTTAAACAGCTTACATTTTGGTGTTCTTTTCAATTGGACCTAACTAATTATCTACCGAATCAATTAGTTAGTGATAAATTGGAAAAAAATCATAAAAATTGTGCAGATGGTCTTTTTGCATAAATCGTCGAAATCGTACCCTTAGAAATCAAGTTATTAAAGGAAACGTGCAAACTTTTGATAATGAGAATTTATAATGATCCCTTTAATCAAGAGTCTCCCGTTATCGTGTTACGCATTTCATTGTTGCCATTTCACGACCTCATCACGTATTTATTATTTGTTTCATTTCGTTATCGATTATCGCTTCATTAAATCACCTTAATACTAGTAATAATTACAATTTAACAAATCGCAATAAATAATATATAACAGGTTTAGTGTATTATTACAGTTGTTGGTTATTACTGTGTTCGCATATATTATAATAAAATAAAATAAGTCGTTTATGGAAACGTGTGTAGAAAATGTGTGCTTCTGTTTCTACTGTTCTCATACGGAGATCGTATTATTATTGTCGTTTATTATCTTTATTCTTACCCCTCAAAAAATAAGTAAAATGAAATGGTCTCTGAGAGAAGTCGATGGTTTCTTTTGAACGCAGGCGACTCCTTGGCGGCGACACCCCGCAGTGTTTATCAGCGGACGACTTCAACTATTGTACCTACTCGTACCCACATAATAATAATATGATGTGGCCAATAGCTATTGATATATTTTCAGATAATATTGTGAAAAGGCACGTCACTATTGACGACGGTACGTTTACGGAATGCGTTGTTCGGACTCAGTGGCGGACGCGTGTGGACACAATGGTTATATTTCTTAGAAAAATATAACAGAAACACGGTTTTTGGTTTCAAATTGCAGTTGTCGACCGCTGAATTATTTATGGTATGGTTAAGACGACGCGTCGGCGCCGCGTATAAAAACGAACAAGAGATGTATATCTTATCAATAGAATGTCGATCCTATAGTGAAATATATTAATATAAAAACTGCCACTTTGCCACGTATCTATCGGAAGTAACATTTTTTTTTTTCATATTATATAATATTTTACTGAAATTACAGACACGTAATATCCGTAGTGTGATTTCAATAGTGAGTTAATACCTAACTATACATTTTTATTTGAAAAAAATTGATTATCATCTGATTAAAAATGTAAATAAAAATATATGTAATAGGTACAATAAAGCCGGATTCATACTACACGTGACATGTAAAATAATTACAGTTACCACAGTTACCAATAGTTACCGCCTAGTTGAATAAAATATTAAACTTTTGACCTATATGATGGTTACATTTATGTGCGGAAAAGAGATTACTAAAATATCTATAGTTATATTATGTTATGATCAGGTACAATACTCATATCATTGGTATTGCATTTATTGGTAAAAATATGAAAATAAGAAATCACACGACACGGTGTAGTTTGAACCCGACTTGAGGTATAATATTTTATGGTACATAGGTAATAAGTATATTATAATATATAATAAGTCACTTTGTACGGTCGAGCATTAAAAGTGCGAAAAACGGTGTCACTTATAGGTAACCTAAATAATATAATGAATCATCTTGTATTTTATTGTAATAATAAAATATCGTCTACAATTTGAATGAAAAGTGTGTGTAACGATATCTTATGATAACTTGATGACCCATAGAAATTCTCTAGTACAATAAACCAAAATCTCCGTATTGCCTTATTCATTATAATACAGCTACAATATGAAACAACTATAAAAACAACTATAAAACGGCATTATACTTTATAATCGTGGTAAAAATGTAAAATAGTCAATTGTTGCCAATAACTGCACTAATTCAATAGTCAATCAATGCGATGTACTCAATTATAATACAGGACGCTATCGCACTATTTGTTTTGTCTCTCCGACTCACGAGTCGCGAATAACTTATTTAGGAAATCAAAAATTAAAATGTAATTTGCGTTCAGTGGAACTGATTTTTATTGTTAGTTTTACTATTTCAAATTAATCTATTGTTAAACCTAATGATAAGGTAAGGATTCAGCGCCAGTGCCACGTCAGCTAAGTAAAAAAAAAATTTAACGACAGAGTATATTATTATCTCAAAGCAGAAGTTGCCCATTTAAACAGTGTACATTTTGACGTTTAACCGGACCTAACTGTCCTAACTAATTATCTAGCGAAACCACAGCCGCCTACTGTGAGTTTCGCGACCGTGGACGCACGGTATAGATCGCGTCCTCGGGTTGCGGATAGAGGGAAGCCCGGTTCCCTCGGTAGCTTCCGAGTCGGGTAGCCGGCGAATAACTAATAACCGGCCGCGGACAGCTTCGATTAAATGACCCGTAGTTCCGGACAGTATGTCCTCTGGGCCGGTTCACGGTAGCCGGCTGGGCCACCGACCCAGCCGGTGGTGCTCTTAATATGAGTTGAGAGCACGGGCGCCGGAGTTCGCTCCGTCCAGCAGCCGGGCGTCTCAGCGTAAGCCGGGTTCGGGCATGTCTCCGGGACACAGCGGTGAGTGTTACGGGCTCGCGGCTGATGGCTCGTCTGCTTAGAGTCCCTAATTCGGTAGGCGAGGGTGGTCGTCGCAAATAGTCCCACCTTTGACTGAAAGGTAGGGCTGTCGTCAGCTTGGGCTGGGCGCCTCGGCTCGGCAGGCATCCGGGTCGGGACGTTCGGCCAGACTGACCCAAAGATACGGGTCCTTGCTGATGATGGTTCGAAAGGGTGGTGGCCGAGATTAAATTCGCACCCCGCGGACGCTCGTCCGCGGTTAAGGCAGACCAATGCCCGTCTTGTCGGACTAGAACTGGTAGCTCTCGAGGGGGCGAAAGTCTGACTGAAGACGCTTCAGTACCACGGGAGTGAGTGGGGCCCCGTCGGCAACGACGCCGCTCACCGCGGGCGTCCAGTGATGGTTCACGCCCCTGGACGTCCGTTGCCGGTAGGAATCATGGTGGCGGTTTTCTTAAACGAATACTTTGTGGTTAAGTCAATAGATGCTTATTCTAAGTTCTCGCTAACAGGCGAAAACCTCTGATGAACGGCCGTCACGACCCGGGGGTGCGAGTCACTGGTTCGCTGTCGGTTCCTCTCGGGCGTCTAGCCGCTATACCGGTGTAGTATCATCGGAGGTTGAGTGTAACCAGAAACACTCGGTGTGGGGATAGCGCACAGCCAGACCAGGCGAATTCAGGCGGCACTTGGCCAGTCTTCTTGGTACGGGACCTCGGTTCCGGTGCTCGTGGTCCGTAGACGACGCGCGGTCGGCGGACTGGGCCACCGTACGTCGACCGTGAACCTCCGTGGCTCTCGACTAGCGCACAGCGCTAATATGAGGTCCGCGGTTGTAGCCGAAAGGCGTCAAAACCGGGAGTCTTCGTGTCCTAACTAATTATCTATTGTATCAATAATAATACCTAATAAAATTTAATAAATTAAAAAAATGTGTGCAGATATGATCCTTTTGCAAAAGTCATCGTACTGTTAGAAATTAAGTTATTAAACTTTTTAATGATAAATTATACTTTATAATTAAAGCTGGAATCACGGCTGCCGCATCTCTACTTCATTTTGTGTACGCGACACAGTGCTGGCCCTAGGGGGGGGGGCAAGAATATCACTTTATCCATAAATAATCAATATTATATTGTCTCTATAGTACTCAAATAGCGACCTGTGTGGACGTGTGTTTTTCTTATAGGAAACGGGTTGATATATCGACCGAAATCAAAACAGTACCTAGCAATATTGTACGTACCTAGCTTACTCATTGGTGTTGGCTTGAAAATACTCAAACATATTTTATATTCTTATTTTAATTATAAGAAAAATTAATCAATACCGACATTGATTGTAAATACTACTAGTATTTTATAAGCAATGTTACCTGGATAGCTACATTAAAAAATGTTTATCGTTGACGACGACCTATGAATGTACACAATATAGCTAAGGCTTATAACAGTGGTTTTCAAACTTTTATTAAACACGCGTCACGCCATGCAACACATTTTCACGGAACAATGAATAATTCGGGAACGAAATTTTTTTGAATCATAATCATCTATATTTAATTAGAAATGTGTGCTCGATGGGCTAACTAATTTTTATTAATTTTATTCTTGGACGAATAGTTGACATTTTTAACCAGCATGAAAAACACTGATTAATAACATAATATAATTAATAGTATTATAATAATATTATTGAAGTGAATACTTATTATGAGACTTAGCACCCATTTAACGCGCCCCCACTCCTACCTACTACTCAACTTATCTTTACACGTTGAGCGCAGATGTAGACGCGTCGTCGACATATCAAATTTGTTTTCTGACCTAACTAAATTAACCTCTCTCTATAAAAACTTGTGTGTGTGTGTGTGTGCGTGTGTCAGTAAGAACACCAGAAGTGAACAAGGGAATGATAGCCGTGAAATTTGTTTAAATTTCGATAAAATACAAACTTAACATATTATATAAATAATATATATTTTGATGTGCGGTAGCAACGTTGTTACCGTATTCCAAATACAAATACGGTAAGATTATCTACATTTATCAAAAAAATAATGTCTATAAGAAAGTCAAATTAAATTTTTATGAACGTTTGAAATTCAAATTTGTACAACATTGGATCTTCACTCGATTTCTCGTGTAGCGATTTCATTATTTTATTGTAATTCAATAACGAATGACTGTAGATACACGCAAATTTCACTTAATGTGTATTTTATCAATTCTTATACTTGATAAAATTTCCAAAATATTTTGACTTGTTTTTAACTGCTTACGGACAATTTCATATTAAAATTTTTTTAGTTTTTTTTTCTACAAATATCAATAAAGTTTTAGCTGTTGCGCCAAAAAGTGTAAACACTTAATACAAGGTTCCTGGTATATTGTTACAATATCAGTTGAAAAATATCAAAAATACTTTTGCAAATTTTTTTTTTATAGATATTTAAAAATCGAATTTTAACAAAATGTATCAAATTTAAAATTGAATAATTATTTTGTAGTTAAAAATGTATAAAATGTTCAACTTTTATATCTAAGGATTGAAAATTTAAAACAAGATTCCACGTGAGTAGTTTATACTGTAACCAAAAAATCTAAAAAATACAGAAGGACAGTTTATTTTTATAGTTATTTTAATTTCAAATTTGGACGAAATTACATAATAAAAACCTAGAATAACTATTTTAGTTATTTTGTTGTGATTGTATAATATTATTCGTGGGTACTTGAAACTTCTAAAGTACACTATTATATATCTATGATAGTATAAGGGTTTGTTGTTGATGTATAATGCGTTATAAGTACCTAATGAACATTGTGATATGATTAATTTGGAATTTATTATAGGTACCTATTATATAGTTCAATTTTTTTTAATACCATAGATTTAATATGTCTTATACCTAGATTGACATACCGTCAGAATCGTTTTTCTTATACAATGATATTATGTCGTCGAATTCAAAATTAATACCATCCATTATACAGTGACACACTAGTAACCTACTGTACAGCAGAGCACCTTTCTATATTTGATTTTATAAGTAAATTAAATTGTTTGGTTGGTCCCATTCTACGACTTATGGGTATATCCTCATGGGTTACTCAGTCCCATATATGAAACATAATATATATAATAAATCCGTACGGCAGAACGTACATAATGTAGATTGTATTACAGGTAATATAACGTATCTATAGGTGGAGTGTACATGGAATAAGGTTTAAAAAGGTAGTAATCGATTGAATTATGTACATGACTCCTATATGTGTATACGTTATATATATCATTTATAATCTTTAAAATAAAATTATAACTGTATGTTACAGATTTCGATATAAGATATTTTTTTGCTGGAAACGGCTATAGGTGGAAACGTGTTAATAGTGTGTGGCAACTCAGGTACTAGGTAAACTACATAATAGGTATAGTATTTAACTTTGACGTTTTATTGTTTGTACCCGAGCCAGATAGGATAAAAATTCGAATTTTAACTGCGCAGTACACCTATTATTGTTATATTATTTAAACCATCGGATTTCGCTTTTCGAGTGCCTACATCGATTGACCTTCGATCCGAAGACGAATATAATGTGTTCCTGTCTACACAGCACGGAGGAATTTTGGTATATACCTACAAAATATACAATACAATATATGGATCGACCATCGACTGCGGTGACATTATAGTAATCGATAAGGTCTACCTGGTGCCTTTTGAACAATTAAAAGAAGCCACCTCGTCCGCATTTTCCCATCCCAGTCTTTGGAAACGTGCCTACAATATTATTATTATGAGATTACTAAGTAAAAATATCAAAATTTAAGCTATAAAAAATATTTTATTTTCATTTCATTATAGTGATTTCTGTACCTATCTTTTATTCTAGAGTTAAGTGAGTGTACTTAATATAAAGTTTTATTAAGAACATCTAGACAGTATAAATAATTATTAGTAAGATTATAATATAAAAATATTAATTTTGCATCCAAATTTTAATGAATCTGTTCTAATATGCCATAAAATTCATCATAATCCGAGTGTGGTACGTCATAATAGTTTAATAGTATTGGGGGCAGAATCCTTGCACCAAATAGCGTACTTAACACGATAGCGTAATAATGAGAAGTAAACTGTGGTATAGACTATATAGGTAGTACTATAGAATTTTTTAATTCAAATAGTAGTTAGTTGAGAAATAATGGAAAAAAGTGCACGTTTCAGCCGGAAAAATATTTAACACATTATGTTTTACAGGAAACAATTTATGGTTGAAAATTTAGTCGTGACGGTAAACGCGATCCAAAGCAAACACCATTGGAATTCAAACGAATTTTGCCCTCTCCGCGAATCGTGGTCTTTTGTCGACGACCACCTGCCACACCAACGCACTCACGTGGTGATCGTAGGGGGTGTGGCAACAGGTAGGTAGAACGCGGCACACAGAGACAGCTCTCCGCTGGTCAGTCAGTATCTCAATCGAAGTCTTGAGTCATACAAGTCGTTCATTTTTTAATTTTCGTTTTTTTCATCTCACATACTTGCTTGTGAATATTTCAACTTATACTGTGGTAAGTCATTTGATATCGAATTAAGCTCATAAAACTTGCCTAACTGACCCGTGTTCCATTGCAATTAATGTATTTCTAGACCATGTGCAGTGCTAGTACATCTTCCAACACGACAGTGGTAGGGACTGAAAGCGATATTGAAATCATAGACCCTCCCAGTACCTATGTTTCGGCGATGGAATTCAGTTCGTATCATACGATTCGAAATAATTATCTCGCCGCGAGTTGTTTCGACCGAACAGTAAGATCAAACAAATATAATAGATTAATGTTGCTAGTTGAGATTTTTTTATTTTATCTTAGGTTCGTCTTTGGGAAGTCAGACGGAGCCGCAAAAACGAGCCAAAAACGGTGATAGAAATGCCAAGTCTAATTTTAGACATCGCCTGGAGTATTCACGGTAGAGGTGTTTATATGGCGTCTATTGACAACCAATTGCAATTCATAGATTTCGGAAAACCTAATATTTTGTTATATTCTGCAAACAATTATCACGATGGACCCGTAAGAACCTGTAATGTTATAAAAAAAACTAATTACATTTCTTGTATCATGACTGGATCGTGGGATAAAACAATAAAGGTATGTAAAATGTTTTTTTTTTTTTTTAAAGATACAAGTTATTTCTGAGGTTGTGTTTCATGATTATATCAATTATTTTTTTTATAAGCTGTAATATAATATAATAGCAGTTATAAAAGGTGGAAACAATTGAAGGAAACTATAAGTATAGCATGACAAATGAAATAACATTTGTTAAAACCAATATAAAAAAAAAAAACGGCGCTTCAAGAACTTACAGATAACAATTTCCATTTTTTTTTTCATTACTGAGAGTAAAAATTCCAAATGTAATTTAATTTTTGGAAATATTCAATATATCCGATTTGGAAATCTAAATTAAGACTTAAAGAAAATAAAGTTATTAAATTGTTTGATAAGTAATATAACTAAATTGTACTTAGTTCTTAAGCTTATTTACTATTTAGTGATAATATTAAATTATGTACCTACTTCAAGTATTATATTTTATTTCTTTTTTAATTAATATAGATATGGGATTCTAGATGCATTGAACCCGTGGTAACCATTAATTTGCCCTACAATATTGCTTGTGCTGATGTGGTAAGTTGAAAACATTACATTTTACCTGTATATACAGACTATTAATGAACTAGGTACATAAACAACTATAACCATGGTTGGGATTATATAGCACTTAAAATTGCATAAATAGACGATATTATATTATGTTAAATATCGCTAAATAAAAAAAACAACAAAATATGCAACAATGAAAAAATGAAAATATATTAGTTAATAGTTTTACACTTTTAATCATAATCACCCAAAATTATAAGATAAGAAAAGTTTGAAATTAGAACCAAAAAGTACGAAATTATGAACGATTCTGAGTCGCATAATCAGCATTTGCATCGCGTCCACGTATGTACTTAATTTATATTATAATATTTATGTTGACAATTCGATTGACAATAATCTAAAAACACGTTTACTGAAATATAATATCATATAATATTATATCAAATATAATTTCATAAAATATGATCAATTTTGATTCAAAAACAGGTAAAAATGAAAACATCTCAAAAGTCCATGAATTGCAAAATCAAATTTTTGATATTATATTATAGTTCTCTGTATCGTGAAACATAGCTTACTCTGTTATTTCTAAGGCTTTCCATCAGAAATATGCAAATGCTATAAATTCCAAACATAACGAATTTGAACATAAAAAAAATATATTTTATATTTTTGATATTTTTTGGTTACAGACCTACTTAATATGACGTGGAACCATGCTTTACGTTTTCTATCTTTAGCTATAAAAATTTAACACTTTATACATTTATATTAATATATTTATTTTTTTTGATAAAGTTAGACAAACTCATGAGGAATCTTGAATTAAATTTTCAAATCTTAGATTTAAGAAGGAACATTTTTATGAATTTCTAACTCACAATAATTTGTAAATTTTTGTGATTTTTGCTTATTTTGTCAAAATTTGAAAATTAATTGCGTATAAAACAAAATGTAACTTTTGATTTTTAATATTTTTCAAATGTTATTGTAATAATATATTATATGACTTGTATTAAATGTTCAAGCTTATTTACTCAACAAATAAAATTGTATTGACATTTATAGAAAAAAAAAACTAAAAATGTCCTTAGACAGTTCAAACCCAATCAAAATATTTTGTATGCATTATCATGTATAGAAACAGCTAATGTAAACAACTAGTGAAATTGCATGTATGGTAAAATGTATTGCAGACACAAAAATAAATAAATAAACACACATCATTGTAAAATGAATTCAATTATCGCTCCGCTGAGAATCCAAAATACAATAGTGTATACGAGATAATAATATGTATTATAAAAAATTTAGAAATTATTTTGAGTTAGAAATTCATAAAAATGTTCCTTCTTAAATCTAAGATTTGAAAATGCAAAACAAGGTTTCACATATTAAGTAGGTCTGTAACCAAAAAATATATTTTTCTTATGTTCAAATTCATAAATTATACATATAAAATAACCAAGAATAACGATTTTAGATATTTTGTTGTAATTTTATAATATAAATTCAACTTACAGGATACTGTATAAATAATAAGTAATAATGATAGGTATAAACATAATATACACTGATAAACTGTTACCTCTCAGAATCGTTTTTCGTACATATACAATGTTAGTATAATATGTATATATCATTGAATTCAAATTTATCATAATCAATTTCAAGTGGTGTCTTGATTTGTTATAAAAAAAAACAAAAAATAATAATAATAATAATAATAAGTATATAACTCAGTAACCATAGAAAGTGTCATCAATATGTGGCTCCTTTTATAAAAATTAATTTTCTTGTGAATGTACTTTTAGCATGTATTGTTCTTGTATTAATGATAAAGTTTGTATATTACTTGTAAAAAAAAACCGAATTTTTGGAAAATTGAAAAATTGGATCTTTACTTGTATTTGAAAAAATTAAAATAATTGATGTAAAAAAAAAACCTTATTTAAAAATAGATAATGAAACCTGTCATTGTCATTTCACATTTTCCAATACGGTTATCAATGTATTACCTATTGTATTACAATTTAAAAATACTAATATGGATATTTTAATATTTGTACAAAAAATAACGTAGTTAAATATCAAATTGGTATTTATGTGGGGGAGTGTATTTCCTATAATGTAAAATCTATTTTTAAATTTTTCAAGAAAAAACCCGGGTTTCGGAAATTTTGATCCCTAAGTGTACCTCTTGTAGAGCAGAGCGATACCCACTTGCCAACATTTTTTTTTACTATATTTACTATATTATAATATACTATATCGTCAGATAAATGTTTCGTTGTTTAGGAAGATGATATGGCGGTTGTCTGTACGGAACGAGGGATGATTTACGTTTATGAACTAGGACCTAGGATTAAGATGACAGCGTATTTCAACACTCATCAAAGTGAAAGTTGTAGTGCTGCAATATTCAGAGATAGGAGAACAGGAAAACCTGCTGGTTAGTATAATATTATAAAAAAAAAATACTGATATTAACATCAAATATAATATGTATTTTTATTTTAGGTTTTACATTGGGGACCCCAGAAGGATTTATTATCCCAATATATATTGACAAAAGTCACGACGTCCCTAATGTAGAGATAGCAATGCCTTTAAATAACAATGCCGCAGTATGTATTTGAATAAACAAATTATTTTATATTTCTGTGTATTTTATACTTGATATTTTAACTGAAGGTTAATGATATTAAGTATCATCCAATCAATCATGTAACAGCAGTTCTTGGATCTAATGGTCATTGCTCATTTTTCAATATGGAACCACCGGGAGCTACCATACTTTTAGATAAATGTTGCCAAGCATCTATTAATAAATGTTGCTTTAATGTGGACGGCACCATTTTTGCTTATAATACGTTTCGTGACAATTCACAGGTATGTCAATTAATAAGCCAAATCAAATGTATAATGTGATGTCTAATATAATTTGGAATTTGCAAGAAAATAATTATAATAATATGTAATTAGCAGGTAGGTGAGATATAGAAAAATTTTAATTTGTGCCAAAATTCAATTTGATTATTATTTCGATATCTACAAACAATTTTCGATAGTAGAGTATAATAAATTGAGATTTGAGGAGCAAACTATTGCTTTTTAAAGTATAATACATTAACTAAAATATTTCCTGTTATAAATATCTAATTTCGTCCAAATTTTAAATTTAAAATATTTATTAAAAAAACTTTATTTATATAATTTTTAGTTTTTTCGGTTACAGTAAATACTTACGAGAAAACGGTTTTTAAAATTTTCTACTTTAGCTATATAAATTGAATATTTTATAAAATTTAACAACAAAATAATTCTCACTTATAAATATTTAATTTTGAATATACGGTCAACTTTTTTGAATTTACACTAATAACAACTTAATTATTATGATCAGAGGCATGAACAGACTCGAAACACAGGTAGGGCATATGTATTATCATATCATATAACCCATTTACATTTTATCATTTTATATGAATATTTAATATTCATAATTAAAAATATAACGTTTTATGTTTTCGTTTATTTTAATGTTTAAGTTCTTGTACTTTTAAACATTATTTTAATTTTTTGTTTTAATAAATTATTAGAAGTAATAAAATAATTGTAATTTACAATATGTTTTTGATACATTTTTTTACTTTAAAGTTAATGTTTTAATTTACAACTATAACAAATAATAATGTATAGGCATCTATTGTATAAAATTTTTGTAGAACAGGTTTCAAAAAAAAAAATTAAAAAAATATACCTTACACTATATATTACATTTCATAGAATATAGAAGTTATATAAACAGACTTATTTAAGTAATATTAATTGATAATCTATTTTCTGTCATTATTAAAATGTTTTTTAAAAATATACCTAAAACAATAACTACGATCGCCAAAATCAGTCGACTTTAAGTACCTATTTAGTTCACGGCTATACCTAATAGGTTTAAGAATAATAATAATGTCAGGTTTAACGTTACAATAACCCCAAAGTCATTTTAAATAAATCGATTATATTTTTTTTTACTCAAAAATTAATAAACGTAGACCCTTTAATTTTCTCCAAATATTTATATTATCATTTTACATTAATTTTACATTAATTGTGACATTTCGAAATATTTTTACTCTTTTTTAGTTATAAACTTCTTTTTGTATTATTATTCATAAAATCTTTATCATTTTGTAAAAAAAACTTGACAATTTAATGCTTACTTCCTTATAAGTTTCATAAATTTAAGTTCTAAAATATTAAAGATACATAATATCATGTAAGATATCATTTTTTATATGCAATTCAAACTATTTTTCGTTAAAAATTCATAAAAGGTTTTCCTCCCATAGCTAACAATAGAAATTTTGATAACAGACTTCCACAAATTGTTCCTACCTCAAACAAAAAAAATGTTAATTATAACATAATTTTTATTCTATGGTTGCGAATGCGTTCAGTATTTTTAACGGAACAATATTTCTTATTATGCTAAGAAAAATACGAACAAAAATAGTCTACAAAACATATAAAACATCGAGGCTGATAAACTTTAAAAATATTTTTCAAAATTAACGACTAGATAAATAATATGGTTATTCTTTGCAATCTGTTTGGTATAAATGCATAAACCACCTTAATATTCGTAAGTTAACAAATAAAACAAAATTTCAATTTTATTTGTAGGCACATTGACTAGATTTTCTGTTTGAATTGAGTTTTATAATTTAAAAAGATATAATAAATAATATTCAGTTGTATTAAGTAAAAAATTTAAATTATATTATTAATCTACTATTTGAAGTTGATATATATTTTGATAATCAACTGAACATTTGAATTCGTAATTGAGTTTTAAAACAATACATTTAAATTAAGTATTTTAGGTATGGTAAATAATAGAAATAAAAAAATACAACTTCCTTTATTTATTTTTAATGATTAACTCGGTTTGTTTGATTTTCCGCAGCCCATACCAACACCGCCATCAATATTTCTTAATTACGGATGTTTTAATTAAATGGAGTCTGCAGTCTACTACCCAAATTATATTTAAATACCTTTTTGTATTGTTAAATTAAATACTATACAAAATATAGTATATACTTTGAAATTGATTGTAAAATATTTTTTCTCCTAAGAAAACAAATTAAACTTTGTATGGTTTACTTTAATTGTATACAGCGTACTTTGTACCTAATATTATCATATTATTAAATATATTGTACTTATTTATATTTATATTTATTTATTGTTATACAATATTATATTGTACACATCCTTTTGTGGAACTTTAAAATACTCAACCGTTTTCCTTGTCGGAGTAGGTGTTTTATTTACAGGTGAGTATAATTTATTAAGTTAACAAATATATTGGTATAAATATTATCAAATTATATTATATTGTATTATAAAAATTCATTTATTCCTAAAAAACATACCTAATAGTCAATGCTGATAATTAAATCTATAAAAAAATGTACCATTTATTTTGTTTGGTTTTAAACATACTATAACATTTAAAATGCACACACAGTTCGGATGATCCATTTTGAAGTAATTGGGGCAAATTTCGAGTTTCAAATAACTATTAAAAGTTATAGAAAAATAGAAAAAATATTATCTAATTATCTGCAGATATAATCAGATAGGAGTTTTATTTATACTGTGTATTTATTTTATTTAGATAAGATAAATATTTTTTTTCTAGATAGGTAATGCACAACACTGATTGTAACAAAACCCAACTACTCATTCATATTCGCTTACATTTAATGAAATAACTTATACCAATATTAAGGAACGACTTGAAAAGTAAGGCATTTAATTAAATATAAAACACAATTTTGTTATATACAATATCACAAAATATTGTTTATTTGAGCAATAGTTTAATGGGTATATAACTATTAGGTATAAATCATAAACATAATTATTTATTACACATTTACACATTATGCATTTTATAAATAATATGTTTGTTTTATTTAAATTCAAACTTCAAACAAGTAGAAAGATTAAGAAAGAATAATACAAATTTAAATTTTTTTTAGTCTTTTATTAACGAAATAAATATTTTTAATAGGTAGGGTATAATACTATTAAGCATTTTTGAATATTAATAGAGCATGAAAAATCGTTATAGTATACTGCAAAAGTCATGTATGCAATTTTCAGGTAATGTTTTTTTATAACATGATAGCCTTACATAAAATTATTTTTTCGATTCTAGAGTTCAAAGTTATATCTTATTTGATTAATTTTACAAAAGTTAATGAATATAATAAATAAAATAATTAAATGTAGGTAATTATAGTTAAATGCGAAAGTAAGACACCAAACTGAAAAACAAAAATATATACAATATAATATTTATATAAAATATATAATAAAATGTATATGGTGTTTAACTTACCCAATTCAACTCCCCCACAAACTACATTGTGTACCTACGACTGTTACAGCCATATGACATAACATGTATGAAAACTGTATAAAATATGAAAGGCATCCCTCCGCGTATTTTGAGCCACTTTCACCACTTAAATTATGGTGTCTGTGAATTGCTCCAATCACGACATCACGTTAAATGAAATGCCAAACTACCGAAGTATTATTTATATACAATATACTATAAATTCAACCATTTTTTTCGAATTTCCCGACCCGACTCGACGCGAAACAATTAGCTGATTACGCACAATAATGTTCATTTACTACTCACACATAGATACAGTATTAATTTATATGTCACATGAATTGCCTAAATAGTAATCCTTAATATGTTCTACGTTGCGGCCCCGTTAACTTAACCATCGATATCAGTTCGGTGTCAGTTTCCGAGAAAAGGCAATATTTTTTCGCCGAAAACAGTTTCACCGTTTGGCGTCCACCACTATAATAATTCGTGTCAGCGGCAACCACATTGAATATAATTTAAACACCGATTATAGTTGCGATAATGGATGTTGTAGTCAAACTTCCCAAGTTGGATCAAGTATTTTGTTTTGTGAATTTTTTTTTATTTGTATTGTACCTATAAAAGTGTTTCAGAACAAAAACGGCTGCTTTCGAATCTAATTTTCAGTGTTAGAAAGCAGTGCATTCATTTTTAAAGTTTAAAGACACGATAAGAAAGAGGTACGTGCTTAAAGTGATCGAAAATGTACGTTTATCCAATTATGAAAATAAAATATAAAAGAAACGCACGTTAATTTTAATTAAAGTATTTTCTAGAAATAATGTTGTGATAGTATCACGTCTGCTTCCGTCTATGTTTTATAGAGATGTAAGCTTGAAATTATTTAATATTAATATATTTTTGTTGACATAATTAATTTTTGAGGTGTAAACATTTGAGGTTGGTATGTTGGTTAAATTTCTATTATTTAAATAGAAATTAACGATCATGAATAATGTATAATGTATAATCTAAAATTTAAGTATTATATATTATGTTAAACAACGCATATTTATCAATTAAAAAATATTGTTGTAACTTGTTGCCATTGTATTATACTATGTATATTATAATTTGTAACAAATAATAGCTAGGTAGTTACTACGTATACTAAAAAAAGTAGTTTTTAAAATAGCAATTTTGGAAATAACTCAAACAATAAATAAGCAAAAATAGATAAAATTTATCGTGGCTTGGCTGTTTCCACTCGCGAATTCGACTAAAAATTATATTATAAAATGTGTAAATGGTAATAGAAATACATAATTTTAAATATATTAATGAAAATACTTTATAACTATATAATTACATATTATCAATTAGATATGAATTCAATATGAGAAGTTATACAATTTCCATAATTTCATAATTTTTGAAAATGGTCATAACCCGTGCTTGATGTGGAAGCAACACCGTGTGCCCGTTGGATACCGTATCGATCTTGGTTAGAAATGTTCGATTGTCTTAATTACCTGTTACGAATACGATCGATATTATAAACAAAGGTGGGCACTATTTAGTTCGATAATTTAATAATCTGTATCTTATGAATTTAAGTGTTGTTTAATTGACGGTTAAAATAACTCTGATTTTCTCATTTGATTTATCAAGTTAAAAATGTTTTGAAATTTTCCATTTGTATTATTTTGTAGGTTAAAAACACTATGACTATATAATACTAAGGTAATATATCCGATAAAAGATCACTATGAGAATTAAAACAATTTTCATAATTGTTGACTGGAAATTGTCATGAAAATTCATATCGCTAGTCTTAACCTGATACCTATCTATACTTAACTTTATATTATGAACGTAGCAAGAAAGACTATTCCGCTGCACTCGTAGTTATTTTTAATATAAATATTTTTTTCCCGGACACGCTTTTTATTGTTTCCGACCAGTTTCTTGTAAGGTTTTAGTTGCCCATTAACGAAAACATATTATTTATTATTCATAGATTTTCCTAGTCGAGGAAAAACATAGAATAGCACTCGTAATATTGGTTACATGATTAACTACCTACCTACTTATGAAGGTTTTTTTTATGCCTACCTATCTTGACCTATCTAAAAGTCTTCCCCTGTAGACCGTATATTCGTAATTTTTGTTTATAATGTTCTACACTAATGCAGTGGCTTCATTTTGGTGTTAGAGGGCAGGATGGGGCGGTAGGGTAGTTTTAGGCCTTAGTAGCTAATAGGTAATATATTTAAGTATCCCTGTACATATGTATTAATTATTTCGTTTTGTTATCTCTCAAAAAAATGGGTTACTTGGCTTGTGATAGTAACCTTTAATAGTAACTAACAAGTATAAAATTATGTAAGATGGCTATTCGTATTCATATGAAAATGCAATTTTTAATGTAATGTACTGTAATTGTTAGCCATCGGTTTTTTTTCAGTTTAATTTTGGGCCGGTCAAAAACTCCTCTCATAAACTGGAATGACGCCACTGAAAACACCATAGAAAAAATATTAAAAAATCCTAATTTCATTATTTTAATCTATATAATTAAGTTTGTTAGAAACTAAATTTTTAAAAAAAAAAATGTAATAAACGTACGTTTTGCCAGCCCCCCCATATTCATTTTTTGTTTTTTTATGGGAAGAAAGGTCTTGCGAACTTTCAAACCAGGTGTGCGAATTCGTGCGCATTACGTGCTAATTATCTGTATAGTTTGTCTATAGTTTTCCTTTTTTTTGGGGGGGGGGGGCTAGAAAAACGTTGGTATAAAATAATAGTTTTTGCAGAAAACTGGTTTCCCGTTTTTAAATATTATTTTTTGTTTTCCCACTTATTGAGAAAAGTATTGTGTATATTTTAGTTTCGACTCCGTACCATATATATATTATATTCTTGTCAGAAAAGATATCAAAGTCAAAGATTGATACATTTTTTTATACCTACCTGTATTGGAGAAAAGTTCTGCCATCGTAGACCACCGTGTCTCGATCACTGTCTATTTTAAACTATAATGTCTCGCATACATCACACTTATAGTTGGTGCCGAAATAAACCTACTGCATTACCAGTGTTCAGGGTTTTAGTTATTTCATTGTCTTATCAGCTGTTCTTTCATTATCTTAAGGACTTAATCTACAAAAGAAATAGCTCCCTACGACAGTACTATGATAATATGTCAAGCCGCTCACATATTTCAACAGTATAAGCTTATCGTGATTTCATGACAATTTTGTTTTTATACTTCGAAAGTTTCTATTCAAAAAGCTAGCAAACTATTTCAAGTAAAGATGAAATAATAAAATATCACTTTATTTATGTATATTTATATTTTTGGAGGACAAAATTAAACAACTCGGAACACAAAAATTACAATATTTCATAATTAATTTAGGAATTTAGACATTAAATAATTTAGTGCAAACATTCAATAGTACAATTAAGTATACAAAATGTTAAATTGTATATAAAAAAAAAAGAATGCTAAATATAGGTAAATAATGTCTTTTAGTTACCATTTTTTTTTTATATTTAGTTATCAGACTGTAAAATCATAAAAATAAATAAAAAACCATAATACCAAAAACCACAGCTAATAAAAAGAAAAAACATTAAACACTTCAATTCACAACAAAATTATTTTGGTCAATTCGAATTACAAGTTTGCTAGGATCGTAATCTCCAAGCTGCTTGTGTAACTCATCGTGATTATGCCATTGGCTTAATTGGTCGAAATACAGTCCACACGACGAGCATCGGTATAATTCTCCTTTTGGTTCAAATAAAAAAAAAAAATTATTATTCATAATATTTATTATTAGGAATCTTATAATAATTTACATTTTCATGATTTCAGAGTAAATAGGAGTTAAAATTCTTAATGCATTGTTTGCTGTATTAAACCTATCAATATGGTTAAAATAGTTCTAAAATAATAACTTTCGGGTACGTTCCTAAATATAATAGTATATTGTGTGGCAAGTGAGCCATTTCAGGAGCGGGCACGAGCCGTAGGCGAGGGCTGCATTTCGCCCAAGACTGAAATTTCCTTCCCGCACGAGCCACACATACTATTTTTTGTCACACATATAACTTTTGGAGATTTCCACTTTACCGCCATGCACTTTTTGGGATCCCCACTTTACCACCCGCTGGACGGAAAAAGGACGCTTTCGAACGCTTCAATCGCTATCGGAAATCAAACTTTCGGTGTAGGAGTGAGAAAAAAATATTTGCACCACTGTTCTAGGTGTACCAGTAAATGTTGTGTGGGTGATGGATGTGTTAAATTTGATTGGAACTATGTATGTAAAATCGTTGTTAATCGTTGTTTCTTGAAGAAAAAGTATTTTACAATATTTTTAAACTAAAATCGTTATAATTCGATCAAATGTTATATAATTATATGGGATGTGGATATTTTTAAATTTTCATAGCTCAATACAAAAGATAACTCCACATTATTAACTCTTAATATAAATTAATAACTGCACAGTGCAAATACGAATCTAAATTTGAAAAAAATTGCAAATTGATATGCATGAACTAGTTTTTGGTTTTCGATATTTTAATTTTAAAATTTTGTGTTCATATTTCATTTCATAAAAATAACAGTAGGTACGAAACCCATAATTCTCACGGAAATGGTAGGATTTTTATAACAACTATTATCACGAGTTGGAAATCTATTATATTATGTATCTACTAGATATTATCAGGTACCAGGTACTGTATACTACCTATCTATGGCGATTATGAAATATTGGCGATATCATAATAATTATGAAATCGAATTAATATTTGACGTCGTCTCACCTCACAACATTTAAATCAGAAAATATGAAAAAAAATTAAAAATATTTAAAATCTAATCACGAACTATCTTAGTTCATGATTCTAATCAGAACATTTACGATAAAAACTATGATAATGATGCAGGAAAATCGTTAAATTTTAAAAACAGAAGAACCGTTTGATTATATTTTTACCACGGACATTACAATTTACAAGTTCTAGTTACGCCACACCATGACAGTTAAAAACATCCGAAATGTATTAGATAATTATTTTACAATACAATACTATTATATTTTATAACCGTCAAAATATGTTTAACTAAATCGATAGATATTATCTGCTGTAAATATTTGTTCGGAACGTCTACTCTTCCCTCCCAATCCCCCGCACAGGTTATTGAGCAGTGCTTAGAGAAAGGGTTTTCCAATGTCGCCCATTATAGCGGCTATAGCGAGGAATGTTGATTGTGTTAGACCAACCCATAACACAATAGGTATAAAAAAAATATTATAAAAATATTTATCTATTATTTTAATCATGACGTATAGCCGTTGTTCATATACATTATTAAATCGTAATATTACAAATGATTCTAAAATGCAACTGTGAAAATGTAGTCATATTACTCATATTATTTTATATGATAGCGCGATTTATTTATATGTAGGTCTCACCACCTAGGTACTTTTATACTTTTTCATGTTAAATTTATTACGAAAAAAACTGATTCGATTCAAATCTGTTATAATATCTATTATTTTATTGAAGCAGAATCGAAACGAAAGAAAACAAACGAGGTATACATAAGCGTAACTTTAGAACTATTTTCAAGAGAAATGAAATTTTATTTTAGAATAACAATAAGGTGACATAGATCACCAGAAGCATCTTTACATAGCTTTACAAGACTTAATTGAATATTATATTTCGTTGGTATTTTTTATCAAACATATTGGGAATAATTACATTGATTATTTTAATATCTCACTATCGTTTTAAGAGCAAAGTATCGGAGTAAAATAATCATATTAGTTATTTCTATTAAACCAAAAACTTAATAAGACATTATTTAATTTGAATAATAAGACGGTTTATTCGTACCAGGGGCAAAAAAGAACACTTCGTAAATTAACGTTTTATATATTTTGTCGGAACAGTATTTTGTTCGGAATCGTATTTTGTTGGAAAAATATTTAATCGGAATTTTTTTTTTCAGAAGAATATTTTATTAGAACAGTATTTTATAGGAATTTTTGTATTTTGGAATTGAATTTTGTCGGAAACATATATTTTGTTGGAATTTATTTTTTTGGAAAATATTTTGTCAGAAACGTATTTTATCAGTACCGAATTTTGGTTTATCCATATTTTTGTACACATGGGCTGCGCAGGCCGACACAACCTAACCATGATATAATAAATAAAAAAAAAATTTTAAAAAAAAATAGGTAAGTGGGTGTCGCTCTGCTGTACAACAGTAGGTTACAAGTGAATCAATATATTATAATGAATTAAACTTGAATTCAATGATATAATATCATTGCATAAGAAAAACGGTTCTAAGTGGAGACAATTTATCAGTCTGGATTTTTTATATTTTTATTATTAATTATAGCCTTTAAGATGAATTAATGTTTTTATATTATTATTTTATATTCGTTGCTACGGTTATAAACAAAACGTTTGAAATTAAAATCCCATTTTAGGTGGTTTTTTGTAATTTGTCGGTAGTTTTTTCTGTGGCATTAAATAACTATTGAGAAAATCGAAAAATAACCTTTCCAAAGTACCATATTGATCCAATTTGCTAAAAGATAAAGTACTATTATGTTGAAATCAGAACACTCCTTCTGGTAGAAATTTTATATAAGTGATAAAAAAAAAAATAATAAACACCATTGTAAAACCACCTAATAATTTAAGGTTTTTTTAATAATGTTTCAGTCTCTGTGATACACAAAAAGTAATTACTCATCATTATTCTAATTACATTTATGTGTTCTCATAATACCATAAAGAATTTTTATATTAAGTCGATTGTTCGCTCATGTTAAATTCACAAACGGGACGTTTTTACATCCCCCCAAATATTCTGAACAACATGATCTATTGATAATATATTGCAAAATGGTTTTTGTATTTCTGTAGTGCTATTAGAGGGCCAATTTTGAATGCAAAAAAAAAACCAAATGTTAACTATACCCCTATAAATAATATAATATTATTTACATTTAATAGTTCAATACTAGATAAGAATTTAAAGCTACGTTTTACGATAAACCTTATATGGATTCTAAGTCTTATAAATATAATAAAATAAAATACAGAAAAATCTGAACATTTTATATTTTTATAAACTAAATTGAAATGTAGCACAGGCCAGTGAAAAATGGAACGCGTTTCCGCCAGTTGCCCATCCCTGCTATAGTGTATTATTTTTTTACTTAAAAATCGACTAGTTTATAAATTTAGGTAGGTACTTCAGGTGCACAAAGAGCAATATTGCGTTAACCTAGTTATCTATCTGATACATATCGTGCGCAAGATAATATAATAAATCAGATTACACGCCACATATTATTATTATTATTATTATTATTATCGTTTAATAAGGCCAACAAATATTTTGAACTTCACTATCACTTGTGATAGTATCACAAGGACTATCTATAATAAATAATAATAATCACTTACTTATACCATGAAAAATCTAGTTTGTCATGATTCACACTACCCGCACTCAAAACTATAATATGACAATAAATTGCATAGAATGTAAAATTCCTTAAAATCGGTAAGTGTTCCATTAACATTATTACTTTTTTGAAAAATTAAAATGTTTAACAATATTTCCACCCAGTAAGACAAAATTGTTATACAGGGTGTTCCAAATTTCATGTGACAGCAGATTTCAGCATGATATATTTAAATTAGGGGAAAATGACCCATGTGAAAACTGTTTTGAATCATATAATCTAAATTAATTTGATATTAAATATTTTTTTTATTAATTAGGATGGGGAGGTTTGAGGGTCAACTTTTAAAATTCAAATGGGAACCTATATTTTTGAAATATGATTCGTGCACAGTTTAATTTTTAATGAATTTTGACGGTTCATTTACATTTATGTGATAATAATTGAAGGAGCTATCGACATCTGAATATTGGTGTTAATTTATAAAATGTCAACAGTGAATAATACTAAAAGTGCTTCCGTTGTACGACCTTAATAATCCGGGTATCGAATTATCAATTTATTACAGTAAACAGTAGTCAGTTCAAAGTACTACAGTAGGTATACCGTTTGATACTCAGATATAATCTAAGGTTTGATATAACTATCATATAATTTTATCAATGATAAATGATATTATATTTTATAACCTTAAAATTATTTGATGTTTACCAATGTAACGTGTATACATCCGTATACCTAGGTATAGTATGTAGTATTGTCATAGTGCTACTCAGTGATAGTACCTATCTTTGATATACTAATCTATACAAGCTCCAAGGTTAGGTCTATAAATCGTGTGCACGTGTGCTATGTCTATGATAATTGATAACGCTTGTCACTTTTTACTTCATAATTTTTATATGACAGTTAAAACCATAGAGTATTACTCTATGGTTAAAACACTTAAAACCACGAAAATGCTTTAAACTTAAAAGTTAAATTAAATATAAATTAAAATACATAATATCTAAATATTTCATTATTTCAATCTGGTTGATATTTTTAAGTCATTGTAGTTAGTGCGTTTGAATTTTCGTCAACTGGTTGTTATCGTCTGGAAATGTTTGCATTTATTTTAAACTGACATCAGAAGACTCTAAGAACTCTATTTACTCTAAGAAGGTACTTGTTTGTATCATAGAAAAATTATATTTGTATTCATCACCATCATTAGTTAAAATTTGAGGATATGTATAGTTTGATTATTTATCAATTTGTAAATGCCTTCAGTCGTATTTAATTATGTTAGTATAACAATTTACGTACCTACGCAAGATAGATATCTAAGAATAACATAATATAGAATGCTTAATCCAGTTTTATTTTCTGAGTGGTAATGTTAATACATTTACTTATCTATTATCAATACATTATACCATATACAGTGTTATATTAAGTATTTAAGTGGCACAATTCAGTTTATTTCAGCACCTAAATATCTATATAATACTAATGTATTTAATATTATTTTACTTCAATTCCTGACTCATGACTTAACTTAATTTTAATTTAGCCCATTGATTTAAATTAAAACTGTTTTATTGGATATGATCCATTTTCTTCAAACAGTTTAAGAAAAATGTTTACTTTATTAAGAATTAAAACATTTTTTAAATTCTTGAAATGTAGACAAGTTGAACCATTTTGAATAAGACATTTTTAAATTTCATAGTCGTCATTATTCTCAATAAAATTATTCTTCAATTTATCTAAAAGCCATTATTCATTATTGTACCTACCTATCTAGGATTTCAAATTTCAAATTAGCTTTTTCATTGCAATTCTATGTATGGTAAATTATTATGAAAAAGCAACATTTAATTTCTCTAAAAGTCATGGTTCCTAAGATTTCAAACATGACAACATTTTTTTTACTAAATAATATTCTCCATATTATTCATATTGTACCGTTGTTGTGTCTGATGATATATTTTTACTTTAATGGAACAATTCAAATTATTTCAGCACCTAAATATCTATATCTAAAATTCATTGTTCATTTATACATATCTAGGATTTCAAATTTCAAATTAGCTTTTTCATCACAAATCTAAGTGTATTCTTAATTTCCTAAGTTTTCTAATGTGACATCATTGTTTTTATTAAATCATATTCTCCATAATGATATCATAATGAAAAGTGGAACAAATCAGAATATTTTAGATACTTATATCTAGATTTGCTATTTTGCTAATGTATTTAACATTATTTTACTTTAATTCCTGATTCATGACTTATGAGTAATACCTAATTTCATAGAATTCAATAATTTACTTAATGAATATTTGCATGTATGGGTTTTTGTTGGTTTGTGTTAATAAAATTATAAAATGTATAACTTTTTGACTTTAAAACTTTAATGTAGTAATATTTTACAAGGTTATTCATACAAGCCTAATAGTTATTTTCTACTAATTTGTTTAAACATTTTTCGCATTAATTAATAGTGTATACCAATACCTTTAGAAGACGATTGAACCTCTGGCGTGGACCAAAATTCTGCAAGTAAAATGGCAGTCATAATTATATTGTATTGAGAGTATACACTTGTTGATAAACATTGGTCACATTATTAATATGGTATACCAATACCTTTAGAAGACGATTGAACTCATTTAAACCTCTGGTGTGGACCAACATTTTGCAAGTAAAATGGCAGTCATAATTATATTGTATTGAGAGTATACACTAGTTGAAAATAAAAGTATGCGAGTGTTTTAAACAAATAGTAAGTGATATAACTTTTTAACAACTTTTTAAAGGACTGTAGTTATATTTAACAAGGTTATTTGCACAAAACCAACTATTTTTAACCAATTTGAGCATATGAATACTTTTTTAAGTAATTTGTTTAAACATTAGTCTCATTTAATAATGTAATAAATAGCATAGCGAAATAGTAAATAGTAAATATACATATAATTTATTATTCGATTGCACCTCTTGTACGAACAATGTTCACTCAGTTTAAATTGTGAAGTATGTTTTTATTAGGCATTTATTAAACTGCTTACTTTCATAAATTCTATATTTCTTTAGATACCTACCTATATTGGATATTAACGAATAATGAATTTGCTTTAAAATGTATTTTACCATGCATATCTTGCATATTCCTTGCTAATTTGAATATACTAAAATGTACTAAATGGTTCAACAATTATTTGTCTTTATATCCTTTCTTATGAAAATTGTACACATTTCAAATCTATGTATATTTATTTATTAAAATTAAGTTAAAAGTTTTAAAATTGCCCTAAATCCAGACTGAAAATGCTTCTAAAAAAATATTCAATCCCGGTCTAAAACCAGTAAAACCTAACCTTATTCACCACTCAGAATATATTACGATAATTTTTACTGGTGCAATTGACATATTTAAAATACTTGATAATTATGTTTGATGTCATGATTAGGACTTTGATGTTGTTATAATTAATTAATAATTTTACAAGGTTTCTACTTAATAGAGCAAAAAAAAAATTCATAAAAATGTAGTTTAAAAATTAAATTGCTTACACAAATGTGATATACATATTTTACCAACGTTGTGTAAATATTGTGTGACTTCCATGTGATGATCCATGCTACAGATGTTAAACCCTCCTATGGGCCTATATTTTTTTTTTTGCTTAAGCCATTGGAGCAATAGGTACAATTATTTAAAAAAAAAAGGAAAAATTGATTATACATTAATAATAATTAAATACATTTTTAATAAATTCAGTCAAAATTGTCTTGTTCTAGACTTCTAGAGTATACATATTTGCTCATATTTTTATGCGTATATGTTTGTGTTTAAAGCTTTTAAGTCTCTAGCCTATTCTTACCTCTCTTCTAGCCATAACCTTTAGTCTTTAGTAAATGAATAATTAATTTTCATAAAATTAATGTAACAACATCCAAGCTCTAGTTATTATAATTTAATATTAGATTGATCATATCTTAATGTTGTGAAAAGGTGATGTTCTTTCAAAATCTGTTTGATTTTATATGCATCATTCAACATTATGTTGAACGCGAGGTTTAATCATACAAGTTTTTGAAATCAATGTTGTCATTTTGCAGCGTTTAGAAATGATATACATATTTAATATTAAGTTGATTCAAACATAATATGAAAGTATAGGTATGTAAGTATGTAATTAGTCTTACCAAGGCTTGGAACTTTAAGCATTTGCATATTTGTTTAGAAAGTGCATATTGAAAATCTGATTCGATACAAATTTGATCCATAGTAAGTATATTACAAATACCAAAATATTTGTTGCATAATTTTGAATATTTCGTGATTTTTTGTACAAATTCGCATATTTTAGGTATAAGAACATTAATTATATGCATATGATATCATAGCATTAACGTGAAAAATTTTTTTTTTTAGAAATTTATACTTTTATATTGTTTGACAAAATAAATTAATTCATCAACGGCTATTACTATTGCTCCCAAAAATAATATTATAATCTTTATATCTACTACTGAGAACTTTTAATAGTAATCGCTGACCGGGCCGTATTTATTTTTATTCAAATTTACCACTGGATTAATATTTTGTACCATGAGATAAAAAAATTGTATAATCGTAGGTAATTAAATACATAAGCGTGCGGTGTTAATTTTTTTTTTAAATTCTTCTAATTTTTTTTCAGACACCTACCTAATTTAAATTTTTAAATTTTGTATGTAAAATGTATTTTATTCAATAAATTGCATATTTTCCAAATTTTTACTGCATATTTTTAAGTTCCTAGCCTTGGTGATTATTTATTATTTAAATTTATAAAATATGAATAGGCACCTACATTAGTCAAAAATACAGATACAGGTACCTAACCTATTTGTATACATTTTAAATAATTGTATGCAGTATAATAACATTTATACAACAATTTGGTATAATTAGCTATTGCCTATTTGTCAACTGAATGATATTTATTTTTAATTTTATATTATTAATAATAAATATTATGTAAAATTATTGAGGACACAAACCCCTTCCATAGCATTGATTATAAATAAAACAATATCCAATATACATTATACATATGTAGACGGTATATTATTATCTAATGCCTTGTTTTTTTTTTTTTTATTATCAATAGAATCATGTGGCTTGACCTATGTAATATAAAATTAAATTAAGATAACAAATACACGTTTTATTACTAGTAAATTGGTAGTTAGATAGCGTACAGATTATAAAGGTTGTAGGTACAACAATGCATCGGCGTAAAACAGAAGCACAAAGTATATTATTATTATTATTCATTGATGGCATTTTTACAAATTAAATACAAAATTCGAATGTAAATAGCTTCTTTAATTATCAACCAATAATTATGAATGATACATCAAAATTCATTAAAAAAAAAATCCTGTAGGAATCATATTTCAAAAATATAGATTCCCATTTGAATTTTAAAAGTTACCCCTAAAATCTCCCCTTTTTAACTAATAAAAAAAAAAATTAATATCATATTAGTTTTGAGTATGTGATTCAAATAAGTTTTCACATAGGTCATTTTTTCCTAATTTGAGTAGATCATGCTGAAATCTGCTGTCACATGAAATTTGGAACACCCTGTATATAATTGTAGGTAACGAAAGCTCGTAACATTCAAGGGACAACTGACAATGGATATATAAGGTTTTTTCCTGTCTTAGAAATTGAAGGGTTGAGAGTGAGTTAAATAGCCTTGATTTGTGCATGAGAACGTATTTATGATTTGACGAAACATTAACTCGAGCTCAAAATCGGTCAATTATTGAGATACAAAAAACTTTATGTATGCAATAATCATTATTTAAAAAAAATAATAATAATAATAATAATTATGTTATAATTAAATCGAATTAATAATTTGGGTGGTTGCAATTCAAAAATCATTATAATATTATTTAGTCCTTTATGCAT
This sequence comes from Macrosiphum euphorbiae, assembly GCA_949089665.1. Lineage (NCBI taxonomy): Eukaryota > Metazoa > Arthropoda > Insecta > Hemiptera > Aphididae > Macrosiphum > Macrosiphum euphorbiae. The sequence continues at coordinate 280,525 of CARXXK010001238.1, read as the reverse complement.
TAAAAAAAAAAAACCACGAATTGGTTTCTAAGTCATCCAACTGAGTTATTTAGCGTTAAGTCATGATCATACTGTAAGTGTTGATAACCACACCAATATATATTATACGACTCATTACTCCTTATTCCAATCATTAAATAATAATTATTAATTATTATGGCCCATCACCCAATACGACACTATAATAGAGGTGAATAGTAAGTTCCTACATAAGTATAAAGTTAAAAATGACATACATTAATTCCTACGAATGCAATAGGTGAATTCTTACACCCATCATACACAAAATTGTTATCAACAACACATCCATATATTTTGAAAATTATTGAAATTCTCAAACTTTTTCAAGTAAATAAATACATCAAAATAAGAACCACAAATAGTAATACAAAAACAAAATATACATATTTAGATAAAGTTATATATTTTAACAAGTTTTAAATTCCAAAAAAAAATATATCATGAAGTAAAAAAGTTTTTTCACAATTCGATGGTGCTCGGGAAAAACTGGCTAAGTCTAAAATTTGCGAAAATTAGGTTATGTCATATCTAGATACAGAAGAATCAGACGGTGTTTTGGGTAAAACGGTCTAAGTCATACACCGATTTTACCAGTTGTTATACACTTATGAAAAATAGAACATTTCACAAAATTAATTTTGTGTTTGAGAAAAACCAGTTATATGACTTAGACGATTTTGTACATACTATTATCATTGCGAAATTTGGCCTATGTCAACTTAGACAACTTTACACCAAAATAATGATATGTGATAAAGTGGCTAAGTGACTTGGCGGTGTGTAGACATAATTCCTTGTAGACATAGTGAATATTACTCATAATTTAATAAAACAACTATTCCCCATTTTTGTAACATCTCTGACTAGAGAGCCTTTATTATCTAGGATCTCTATCTGTGACTATCAATAATCAATAATATATGTATTAAAATATTAATATAATCTTATCATAGCCATATTTATCAATCATAAAAATATTATGATTGTACATAATATTTTTACAAATATTTCAATTATCTTATTAGTGTTATTGGTAGGCAGTAGACGAACATACAAACATTATACTAATTTCTTACGTTATAACGATAAAACTATTATTACTGAACTCGTACATGATTGTATTTATTATTTTGGTAAAATATCGTATACAATATAGTTATAATGTTTAAATCCAGAACAGCCAAACTTATTGCAATGTGTTATTCAGATAACAACAAAAACAACTCAGGTAAGCAAATGTGATAATGCAAGATCACTGTCTTTTTCCTAAATGTTGTAGTTTATTTATGTATTAAAATACATGTTTAGATGAAGAAAATACATCAGTTGAGAGCAATAACGACTCTGGTGACTCATATAGACCACCATTTGCTCGATCAAAGAGTTCTACCAGTGTTGCATCAAACATTGTAAGTACACTTAGGACAATACAATATAATAGATATTTTTTAATTTATTTAATAACTTTTGGGTTGAGTAAATTATCAATTTAAACTAAGAATTTAATTTTTAATATTTGTAACTATTGTACATTGCAGAGATAAACTAACTTGTATAGTGTAGGTACATACATGTCAGTTACCATTGTAACAATACATTACCCACAAACACATAAACTATTAATAATTTTTTGTCATATATCATAAATATTATTATTAAGTAAAACAATATTTTTTTTTTACAGGAAGACAATAGTAATTATTTAGCCAATATGGATGGAAATAATAATTCTCCTTTTGCAACTGATTCATCAACTGTTGATGGTAATGCTGGTAAAAAAAAAAAAGGAAAATTAGAGTCAGTGTAAAAGGACAATCCAGACAAGTAAGGACTGATAGATGTAATAAACGTAATAAAGGAGAAGAGTACAAAACGGGAAAAGGAAAGGTGATAATGGCAAGAAAAATAAAACAGTTGGGTTCATGTAGAAGAAAGTGTAATGAACTGTTTAAGGATGATGATAGAAAAATTATTTTTGAAGAATATTGGAGTATGGGAGATTATGCAAAGAGAGTTTCTTATGTAATGGCCCTTATAAATCTAAAACAAAAAATGACTGAAAGAAAAAAAGTGGATATTTCTGAAAAGCAAAGAAATAGAACATTTTCTAGAGAGTACTTCTTGCGTATTAATGGAGAAAAGAAAAAAATTTGCTGTTCTTGTTTCTTAAGTACTTTGGGTGAAACAAAAGGGTTTCTCAATACAGTAGTGGCAAAGTGCATTTCATCAAAATCAGGTATACCTCAAAATGATTTGAGAGGTAAAAGAGAACCACACAACAAGCTGTCTGAGCAAGATTTAAAAAATGCTAAGGATCATATACTAAGTATTCCTTCATATGAAAGTCACTATTCTAGGCGTGATACTAGCAAAAGATACCTTCCATCACATTTTACATTGTCAAGTTTATATGAACAGTATAAACAAACAACAGATACACCAATCGGCCGTCCAAAATATGAAGCCATTTTCCATGATTTAAACCTGTCTATAAAAAAACCAAAAAAGGACACTTGTAATAAATGTGATACTTTCCATATGCGCATAAGTTTGGCAGATGGAGATGAAAAAGAAAATTTGCAGATAGCGTTTAGGGATCATTTAGAACAAGCTGACATGGGATATACTTCAAAAGCAGAAGATAAGAAGAAGCTAAAACTGATGAAAAAAAAGAAAAAAAAGTACTGACATTTGATTTACAACAATGCCTTCCTACCCCACATCTTGAAACAAATGTTGTTTTCTATAAACGTCAGTTGTGGACGTACAACCTGACCGTTCATGATTGTTCAGACAATCAAGCTTATTGTTTTATGTGGTCTGAGGTCGATGGAGGAAGGGGTGCTAACCAGATAGCTTCTTGTGTTGCTAAACATCTGTACTCAATTGGATTGCCTACCAAACATGTAACACTTTACTCAGATACCTGTGGGGGGCAAAATAAAAATTCCCACATGGTTGCTATGTTTATGTCAGTTATAAGATATCATAATATACTAGAAGTTATAGATCATAAGTTTCTATTAGCAGGTCACACTCATATGGAATGTGATTCTGACCATGCACTAATTGAAAAAAAAAAAAAAACAAGTAAGACCATAATATACCATCCACACGATTGGATGCAACTAGTCAGACAGACAGGAAAAAAAAATCCATTCATTGTAACCCCCATGATGCATAGTGATTTTCTTAACTACTCAGAATTGCTTAAAAATCAACTACAGATGAAAAAAAAAAATAGTAATGGTGAAAAATTTGTATGGAAAAATGTAAAATGGTTAAGATTTAAAAAAACTGAACTAGGAATTTTATACTATAAGGAAACATTAGATATAGATGCACCATTCAAATCACTATCACTCTGCTCAAAAGGAAGAAGCCATTATCAACTTACACCACCATTGTGTTATAATAGACCTGTTCCGATTGCAGAGAAGAAGAAAAAAGATCTTTTGGACTTACTTCCAATGATACCAAATGTTTTTCATGACTTTTACAAAAATTTACCAACTGATGCTACACTAAAAGAAACATACCCAAACAATGAGACTGATACAGAGGAAGAAAACTCTTAAAGCAATGGACTGAAAGAATTTTAACCATTTATGTATAAGAATTAAAAGTTTTATTATTAAGTTTATTTTGTTTTTGTTTATAATTTACTAAAAAACTATGTAATGTATATTTATACATTTTTTTCTATAATAATAGGTAATAACTATCTAAGTCAAAAAATATTTTGTGCAATATAGGCTAAGTCTGCCTAATTAAGTCAAATAAATTATTTTGTTGTATTAATTATAATTTTTTATTCTGTTTTAATATAATTTGTTGTTTGTTAAAGGTTATAGAAAACATTAGTCAATGTTATGAATGAAAATAAAGGTTATCTTATTTCTTTTTTGTAATTGACTTTTTATTTTTGAATATTCCAAATTCCAAATTTTAGACTTAGCAAGTTTTTCCCGAGCACCATCGAATTATTTATTTAAAAATGTATTGTTATTAGCGCCTACTTCACTATACATTTAACTAACCAAAAGTTACATTAGGGAATTTTTTAATTAAATAATTATAAGTTATATGATGTATTTCTTCATCAATAGATTTACTGGCCCCATTTATATAAAGAGTTGATTTATCGTAAGTTCAAGAGCTATCATTTCTCTAAATGATAACATATGCCGCTGAGTGAAATTGAACTCTGCATCTCTAGATAAATATTCGGCGAATGTGCAAACAAACACCCCACAGTCCTTCCAGTTGTTCTGAACGGGGTTACTACCTTTTGACAACTTCCAGTCATCTTTCGGGAAGGATTTACCCAGTTTTTGTTCATGTTCGAACCCTAAGTATTCCATTATCGCAAAATGACCATCATAATAGTAATTACCTTGAAGGCTGTCATAATAAACGAGTTCCTTTTTCACCATGTCTGCCACCACTAATATGCAGTGAGGAAATTTGCCTTGTACAATGTTGATCGGAAAAGACTTTCCTTTTGGAAAAAATGTTTACATTTTTTGTCCAACACTTTACGCCTTCGTATTTATATTTTGAATACCGCGCATAAAAAAAGGTATCAAATGAATGTACACTCGGATTATCTTTTTTTATCAAAGTTAGATAATCATTCACCACATTCTCATTTAACAGACACTTTCTTTCTTCGGCCATACTTGTCGACAAAACTGAAATCATAAAATATAATTATTAGACACAATTTAATTGTACTTGTTTTATACTTGATAAAATTATTAGTTTCTAGTTGGTTCTTACGGAATACAAAATAGACCCCCTGCAATAGTTACCTAGTAATAGTTACACATTTTAAATTTAGTGACTTGGTTATATCTTACATTTCTAACTTATAACAAGATTGCATAATTTTCAAGTGACATGACATTAAAATATAACTGGTTTCAACGTGGGTTGTAACTTTTTACCATAGATTCATGTAACTTAATGTTTTTATATTACATGTTTGATGCTCTAGCTAATATAAATTATATTAACTCAACAAGATATTTCAATCAGGAAAAAGTTATTAAGGAAAACAGATTTTTAGGCAATAACGGATTCAGTTTTCTTGGTATAACACAAAACTTATAATTGTAGATACTTTAATTTTTATCGAAATCTTTGCCAGTCAATTGTCCATACATAATAACATTTTCAAAATATTTGGACACTTCTTCAGCTCTTTATAGGCAAAAGAAATGTTTATTCATTTTTTTTTTAATTTTTTTTTATATATATCACGTTTTAAAAAAAGATTATGGATGTCAACCAAAAATATTTTTTGTTAAACATTGTTAAAAAATATTTTAATAAGAGAAATTAACAAATACTAATATATAATATATCAAAAAATAAAAATAGGTTTCAACAAAATATTGATTTTTTAAACTTATCAATGCTACTTCCTAGATTTTTTTTTAATTAACTAGTATTTATACTCATATATAGTGTACACAATTACAAATCCATTGAAAAATCCACACTTCAACAATATTAACACACAACATGTCTATTGTAAGTTTTAAATTATAAAAATTAGTTTTTTTTTATATGAAATGTTTAACTCGATATGGAGGTAGGTAATATCAACCTATGTATTTTTATTCATTTGAAAAAGCTAAATATAATATTTCGCAATAATGTTCTCAATTTATTAATACTCAGAAAGATCTGGAATATATATTTTAATTTTGTATTAACCATTATATTTATATTAGTTGTACATGAACTTAAATTACAATTATTAATTATTCATTGTTCTAGAGCCCATATTATTATTTCAAACTTTTTATGCACTATTTTTATCAGCCAAATGTCCTATTGTCTAAAATCTAAATGATGGTACTGAAATGCTAACAGACTTTTATAGCTTACAAATTATGAATATAAACTAGAAGAGTATTTACATTGACTAAAATAAATGTTTCCTTTAAACAAATTATCATTATATAAACATAAAACCAATTATTAAATGTATACCTTGGGTCTTGAAATTTTAATAAATTAAAGTGTCGATGGTTAATTGGCTCCGGATAATGCAATAGCACACCTAAAAAAAAAAAAAATCAGCCAAAAGTTGTATAATACATGATATAAATATATAAATACAAATTACTTACAATCCGATTCAGGCAATATATTGCAATTTGTAAAATTGTTCCGTGTTGAAAATAGTTGTTTGAAAGAATCAAATTTTCTGTGAAAAATGTTTAAAAATTAGATAATATATCATAAAAATGTGCATTTTAAATTTTAGTATATATCTTTGGTATGATTGTTATGTATTAAATGACTGAACTTATAAATATGCATATTTCTTAATGTAGGCCACTAAAATATCTTTTTAAATAAAATCAAAATTGTTTAACTTGTCTTAAGCAATTTATAGATATTTTCAATTTTCAATTTTTTTAGTTTTTCTTTTCTATAAATATCAATTAACATTTTTCATTGAGTTAAAATTATTGAAAGTTGAATACAAGGTTTCTCATAAGTAGTTCATACTATATAACCAAAAATCTAAAAATTATAAGACACAGTTTCTTTTATAGATATTTTAAGTTCAAATTGAGATAAAATTAGATATTTAAACGAAGAATAATAATTTTAGTTGTTTTATTGTAATTTTAGGAATACTAGCTTACTTAACGTTTAACCACTATTAAATTGCATTATAAACACTTTTACGCAAACTCGTTAAGGTTGTTGATTTTAAATTTACAGTTTGTTTATAATTGGTTGGTTTGTAATTTGTGAATTGTACTACGATAAGTAAAAGTAACTTTAGAAATCGTAATAGCCGTCAGTCGTCACAGCACAATCAAAAAATTATCCAAAGTCTGAACTTCTGAAGAACATGCAAGATTTTCAGTAAGAAAAAATCGGTAAGTCAATTGTGTACATGCTTAAAAATGTAAAAATATAACTTTACAAATGGGCTATAAGTCCAAATTAAGGGGGGGGCACGATCCCGGGGCCCATTGATTTTTGGGGCCTATATTTATCACCAAAAAGTTTAAAAGAAAAAAAATTATGTAAGTAGGTAGGTTATGTAGGTAAATTATTATTAATAGATATTATAAAATAAAATTGTACCATGTCTATGTTTGCCAACAATTTTTTAGATTGTTTTTTTTTTTTGAGCATTTTAGATTACCGATTTAATTATTTAAAGGTAGTTAAAGGAAAAAATTTTCAGCTCTTGTAAATTAGGTATTTCAGTTAAAAGTATTAATGCATATTTTACTAAAATTTAGAGGACCAAGCTTTACCATTGAAATATAAAATATATTATATATATAAAATCATTGAAATACATGTTTCAAAAAAAATTTAAAAACGCGTAGAACCTAAATTTATACCGAGTACCGACTCGTACCGAAGTCTGAGTCTGACATTGATAGGTATTCGTGTAACACACGAGTAGCTTCTCGAACGCTTAATATTAAACCGATTATAGGTACGTATCGTAATCCATTTAAATCAAATTTATTATTTAAATGTCTTGATGAAAACTCGAAGGTAAATTGATATCTAAAAACATGAATAATCCCTATACCTACTACGTGGCTTTAAGTAGCAACCATACCGATCGCAGCACAGCCCGTGGCAGTTTAATTGTACGACTAATTTCAGGCCATTATAAGAAGCGGAGTTTTTTAAGTTATGTTCATAGACCTAAAACCATGCCTTTATATCTAAGTTCTTGCTTTAAGACGTGCCAACTAATGCCTCAATTCTGGTGTCGGAGATTACGGATGTGGAGGCGCACTACACACTATTTTAAGCACCAGGTACTTATCAAATATAATATTAAAATATTTATTATGGGACCATTTATCATTATTTAAAGACATTTCATTATTTTTTTTAAACTCTATTTTTTATGTAAATGGCGTATTGACCACAGCTGGCACAACATTGAAAAAAAATTTATGGTTCACTAACTACAAAAGTTTACATTTATAAAACCCTTCGTGTCTTACTTAATGAATAGGTTGAAAAAAAGTTTGAAAAGTTAATAAGTTATTTTCTGTGCAAGTTAGAAGAGAATCCTGCAATGCATAACTTCTAGGCATACTTTGTAAGCACTTTTATTTACCGTAAAGCTGTGGACTGCATGTTATCCACGTTAAATACCAATATGGTTTTCAATTTACCATTAAATTCTAAATAATATATAACGTAAAATAACCTTAAGAACTTCTATGAAAAAATTTAAATGTTGAAAAGAAAATTAAAAAATTGTTATTTTGGTAGGAGAAATTTTATTATAAATTCATAAGTGTTTTCATTGTTCTGACTGTGAGAATATGGAACTAGTGAATATAATTTCTTCCACAAATTAATTCGTTATCAATTATTAAGGAAGAAATAAACATTAGACCAAGGTACACGAGGGCCAAGTAAAGCAAAGCCAACTCTTCGTACACAAAAAAAAAAATGTAGGTATACATTAATTCATTTTCTAAAATAAAATAGTATTTTGATTGTATAGGATATTGCAATTAAAAATATAGTTATGGTTGTTTTCTTCTAGTAAATGGTTTTTTTATTAGGTATGTGCTTAAAAATTGTTTTAAATTAAACCATAATCTTTTAAACTTAAAAATTTTCCTTTCAGGTATATCAGTATAATATGAGACACAGTGAAGTATAAAATGCAGGTTCTACAAGACCTGATGGAAACAGTATTGTAAATCAATAACGTTGTTTTTGAAGCGTTAATTGTCTTAGTCTATTAGGCCGCTTACCTTCCACAACTCGGAATAACTGTCGGTACTTCCACAATCGTTAATGAAGCGTTGGGATTTCTGACGACACAGACCTAGAACCGAGAGAAAATTATTGAAAACGTGCAAGAAGAACTGTGTTATGAAAAACATTTAATGCCACCCAAAGAACAACGGTCATTTCGTTGACAAGTACAGAAACCACCGTCGTCACCGAACTCGGGTCTCGAAAACCGATATCGTATTTCATTATAATTGCGAGTGATCCGACTTTGTATAGGTACCTAAGACGTTTTGGCCGACGTACGGCTTTCGGATGAAATGCGCCCGTTTCGGCACGAGCAATTACTGTCGTTTTACTTTCGGCGTACCTAACCTACTTTGGACGAAATCTACATAGATACACGTAGGTACGCGGTGGACCTGACTGATAAAAATGGCGTTTCGTGTCGTACACGCGTTCCCGACGTAAGATTTCGGATGAGATTTCGGATTTTCGCGGAAAAAACAAACGTCGTGCGAACGCGTTGCACCGTTTCCGACGTGCCGGGTCGTTGGTTGTACTTACGTTGTGAAAGAAAGGCGATCCGAAGACTTGTTTACTCAGTGCAAGAGACGTGAAAAAATTTCGTTCGTAGACGACGAGAACACGTCGCAGTGAAAAAATAAAAATTGAGGCCGTAAACAACTACTGCGTAGACGAGTCCAATACCGTGTGGCGGGCTCAGCGTCTACCGTCTGACACAGTGACACGGAGATTTTGGGTGATAGATAAAGAACAAGTACGATTATTACTATTACTATTATTATTATTATTATTAATATTATTTTTGTTGTTATTGTTTGCGCGCGGAACGTAACGGCGGCGTCTACGGAGGTAGATAATATGTAATCTCCGATGGCGGTATTGTAAGGAAAAAAATTATTCATTTATTAATTGTCCAAACTCAAATAGTATTTTCGTTGTACGAGATATTGTAATAAAAAAAACCATTATGAAAGACATTTAAATAAGTCGGAGTGTCTACTCGCAACGACGACGGGTTGGTTTGACATGGCGTCGCGAAAGCGTACAGAAACCGCCCCGTCGTCACCGAATCGTCGTGTTATGACGTGGGTCTCGACAACCGTCGTTCGGTGCGAAATTTCGAATTTTATTATGTGACGGCGAGTGAAACCCGACTTTCAAATGCGAAGTTTCCGTCGACACATTAGCTTTGGGATGGAACGCGCGCGTTTCGGAACGAAGAATGATGGCCGTCGTTTCGCTTTCGACTTTCGTCGTTTCGCCTAATCCCATGTACCTAACGCGTGGTTCGGACAAAATGCGCGTACGCGGTGCACAAAAATGAGGTTTCGCGTCGGATACGCGTTTCAGGTGTAAAATTTCCGACGATTCGTGACGCGCGGACGTCGATTCGGCCAGTGACGATCGGGTTGGTCGAAAAAATCTTATGGGGGAGCGCACATGGCCTCGAAGGGCTCGTCGGCCATATTTGTGTAGAAACAATATGTTCGCGAAAAAAAACAAAAGGACGTAGAACGGTAGCGTTGCGCCTCTTCCGACGTGTCGGCTTGTTGTGTATGCTTACGTGACGAAAAAGCGGCGATCCGTGGACAGATTTTCTCGACGGGAACGGCTTGACAGAATTTCAATCGCAGACGACGTGGAACGCTACGAAGGTGAAAAATTGAAATGGCGACCGTACGCGACAACCGTATATACGAATCCTGTGTGAGCTCAGTGTCTGACAGTCTGGCACTCGGACCAGGAGATTATGGGCGATAAACAACATAAAAGATTATTATAATTATTGTCGTTTGAGTGCGAAACGCATGCGCGGTGCCTATGGAGGTAGATGTGTAATTTCCAGGGCGGTAGTACGTCAGAATTTTCTCGTTATTCGAAAAATTCGATAAAAAAAAAAAAAAAACTAAAAATAACGATGTAAACACAGTTGTTGAGGCAATTAGGACGGTAAATAAAATAAATAAGCCAATAACTTGGCTTAGATGAGACTTAAATTAAACACTTGAAAATACTATAGCGTATTTACATATAGTACATAGGGACTCCATAATAATATAGCCTACTTGTCTACTATATTATCATTGAAATAAGTAGTGTATTACTAATCAAGTGTTATAAAATCGCCAAGCTTATTTCGATTATTTAGCAGACTATTTCAGCATAAATGATATCTATAGTTCAGGAGCTTAGCAAATCAAATATCACAACTTTTAGGGTCTTTTTAAATTTCAAAAGTTATGTCCTACGGTAAAACAAAAATATACCTTTGTTGGGATGTCATATTATATGTATTATTTTATATTATTTACTGTGTATTTGATGACATACGACCTACCTAACTATATAAACTTCCCGGAATTTTATTCCATCAATTTTTTTCGCGGGACATAAGGTAAAATATAGATACTAATAAATAATAATTGCCATATAGATACTTGAAAATGTTTCCAAAATTAAATATGTAGGCATTATTTTTTATCTTTATTGAAAAGACCACATACTATTACATTATATTAAGAAGACACTTGTTGTCTCCGTCTTGCAAGTGCGTAACATAGCAAATTTTACGCTCGGAAAATCACGTTTAACTCCATTGGCTTAAAAATTAGAGTGAATTGACCTCTAATGAAATTTAAAGGTAAGTTTATAATCGAGGATATATCAAAGGATTTTTGTTACATTTTAATTTTTAAAGTGAATTACGAGTATTTTGAGATGTACAAATAATTAATAGTTTTAAAATACTCATAACTCGCTTTAATAATTAAAATGTAACAAAAATCATCCTTTGGTATGTCCTCGATTATAAACTTACCTTTAAATTTCATTAGAGGTCAATTCACTTTAATTTTTAAGCCAAAGGAGTTAAACGCGATTTTCCGAGCGTAAAATTTGCGAAGTTACGCACTTGTAAGACGGAGACAACAAAATATGTCCGTGTAGCGTTTTAGTGTTTTTAGAAAATTATTTTATATACGTATTCAAAATATTATTAAAAAAAACCGTATGAATAATATACTAAGATAATTTACATTGCACTTGCTCGATATATTATTAGCTATGTAATATGTATTTGAGGATCAGCTTTTAAATCTCATCTTTACCCACTGAGCATAACTTTAACAACGTGTTAAGAATACATTTACCTACTCAGTTTATTCACTTTATTCCAAACTGTATATGCTTATAATTATTTCAATCTCATTTTTATAAAAAAATATTTTGGTTTACATATCATCGCACAAATCCGATGAAATAAAAATATGTAATCATAAATATACAAACAGGCAACGGGTAGGTAACTGGGAGTTAGGAAAATTCGAATAATAAATCTGTTTTTTGTTCTGCTATACTTTTGGCAAATGTCGGTATAAACATTTGTAAATCATTAAGATTAAATATCTAATACACATCTTAAATCCGATACTATTGTTATTATTATCAATAATTATATTATATTTAATATTGTCTTGATTAAACAAATAATTTACGTAACTACTAAATATACAAGTACACGTATATTGGCGTACTTATAGGTAAATTACATTTTAAATTTAAATTATAGTAGTTTTTTTGAGGATATATATATATTATGTTCAATAATAGACATAGATGCTACAGGGAGCGCGTAACCCCGGTAATAGTAATAATATCAGCATCCGAACGGCCACATCGATAATAACTAATTAATGGTACAGCGCGAACACGTGATAGGTATACGCGCGCAATTTCCTTATTCTAGAAAAAACGAAAAAGCCGTAAACAGCACAAATAGATAAATTTGGAAACATATAATCCGTAATTAACATCATTTTCGTAAAAGACGTCAGAAATGACCTCAGGCAGATGCGGCGCGTATACTATTTTGATACTAAAAGTGTCATAGGAGGGACCTATTAGGAATACCGACGAAATACGTCGATGGACAAGTGTCCATCAGACGAACACCAGCCGAGCAGACGAACACCAGCAGAGCAGCCACCAAGTCGATACTAAGTCACATCTCGTTTACCACATTATTATAAATTAATTGTTTGTACTTAGACTATATTTTTACGTGTTAAATAAATACAAATAAACTATCATTATACCATCAACTTGTTATTTTATTCAAAATACAATCAAACTTGAATTGAAGTGGTTGGCACATTACATCTTCATAAATTATAAAATATGCTCTAAAAAATTGTAAAACTAAGAAATACGCTCAAAAATGTAAGAACCACTAAATATGCCAAAATATGCACTATAAACTTTTGATATGTTTTTCGTAGTGTCTTGGAATGCATTTCTAGCTCACTTGGCAATAAATCTAATGGTTAAAAAAAAACATGCAAATGCATGAACTTCCCGGGCCTATTCATAACAATTATATATTACGTAATATTTGGGCATCTGAATGTGTAAATAGGCCGCTTAGAAGTGAAAATTTCGATGGGCCGATACATACCAATTCGGCCCTGTGTATACAAGAAACGATTTTGAGCGAAAAGGGTCGGTCAGCCTACAATATTTCTAATAATATTTATTATTTTTATAGGAAATTTAATATGTTTAACATGTCTTATGTGACACATGCATTGACTATAATATATATGCATGCGGGCATAATTATAGTTGATGATATTATTGTGATTATAAAATAATTTACAACAGTAGGTTAAATTCATGAACACACATATTATTCAGATTTGTAGGCCAATTCCGTTGCATTTTTTTAATTATTACTTATTTTCATTAAGGTTGAGATGTATAATAGCATTTAGCAAGACATAGCGTAAGAAAGTTTTGTTTGCATACTGATATCGTTCATTTCATTCATGTATTGTTTTATACTTGATTCAAAATTTTTAGTTTCACACAGACGTAAAATTTGAGCCTTTCCATTGTGTTTTCTCGTAAAATATACATACAGACTTAAAAAGGTGGGCAAGTGGGTGTCGCTCTCCTGTACAGTAGGTTACAAGGGGGTCACTGTATAATGGATGATATTAAATTTGAATTCAATGATATAATATCATTGTATAAGAAAAACGATTCTGAGCGGAGACGGTATGTCAGTCTAGGTATAAGACATATTATAAACTTATCTATGGTATTAAAAAAAATTTACCTAAAATAGGTACCTATAATAAATTCCAAATTAATCATATCACAATATCCATTAGGTACTTTTAACGCGTTAAACATCAACAAAAACCGTGATACTATCATAGATATATAATAATTAATAGTACACTTTGGAAGTTTCAAGTACCCACGAATAATATTATTCAATCACAACAAAATAACTAAAATAGTTATTCTAGGTTTTTTAATATGTAATTTCGTCCAAATTTGAATTTAAAATGTCTGTAAAAAATAACTGGGTTCAAATATTTTTTAGATTTTTTGGTTACAGTATGAACTATTTACGAGAACCTCTGTTTTAAATTTGCAATCCTTAGCTATAAAAAGTTTCAGCACATTTTATTTTTAACACTATGAACTGTAAATAACAATAAAAAAAGTAAAAACAGACAACATAACATTATTCAACTTTTAAACACAACAACTTTTATATACAATCAGTATGACTAAAATTAATCTCTGATTGTTGTTTAGTACCTATATTTTTGCTTTTTTGCTTTTATCATATTGTGCCACAAACAAATTTTGGACACTACCTGTTAAGTGACTAATAATGGTAGGTATATATCTTATTTTGTCACTTTACGGTTATTAGTATAGGAATTATTATATAGGAAGGCATTATCTCAAAATATGATGGAGATATGAAGTTCATAATTTTACACCAGAAAAATCAAAAAACTCATATAGTTTAACACTTATTATCATGGTTTACCTTGACATATTTTAATCTTTATATATTATAGGTATTGACCATTTATTATTATTTAAAAGAAAATATTTATGTTAAATTTGTTTTGTCTACATGATCGTATTGGGAGTCATCTAAATTTTCCATCAAGTGAGCTACATTAAAAAATGTAATTATAATAATTATTTATTTATGTCAACAACAAAATACATAAGAGATAATAAAATATTACAAGCTGAAAACTCCAATGTAAGCATAATGTTTGTGATGGTGATTAAGAATTAGGGTTCAATATAGTTAATTAAAAAAATAAATACATTATACAATACCCGAAAAGCAAAGTAAATACATTTCTTTAAAGTAGAGAAAAACAAAAATACATAGATATGATTATATTATTATGGTTGAATTATTTTATAAACAACTTACCCATATTATGTAAATTAAAAAAAAATTACCTAGTGATCGACCACTATTTGTTTACCTATATTTTTGTATATAAGTCATTGTATACATGCAGCTTAAAAATAAATTTATTTTATCATTTGTCCGTCAGAAAATTGTACGTTTTTCTTCGGTAATAAATAATTTACTTTGTATAAAAGTCAAATTAGAACTCTAGAAACAATACTTTCCTTTACTTGTCATACCACTCACCACCGTTGAATTTTAAACTAATGTACTATTGTGAATTAAAAAAAAAGTGGGCAAGTGGGTGTTGCTCCGCTGTACAGTAGGTTACAAGTGGGTCACTGTATATTGGATGATATTAAATTTGAATTCAACGATAATATAATATCATTGTATAAGAAAAACGATTCTGAGCGGAGACGGTATGTCAGTCTAGGTATAAGACATATTATATACATATCTATGGTACTAAACCAAAATTTGACCTATAATGAATTCCAAATTAATCATATCACAATATCCATTAGGTACTTATATCGCGTTATACATCAACAAAAACCGTGATACTATCATAGATATATAAAAGTACACTTTAGAAGTTTCAAGTACCCACGAATAATATTATTCAATCACAACAAAATAACTAAAATAGTTATTCTAGGTTTTTTATTATGTAATTTCGTCCAAATTTGAATTTAAAATGTCTGTAAAAAATAACTGTGTTCATATATTTTTTAGATTTTTTGGTTACAGTATGAACTATTTACGAGAACCTTTGTTTTAAATTTGCAATCCTTAGCTATAAAAAGTTTCAGCACATTTTATTTTTAACACTATGAACTGTCAATAACAATAAAAAAAGTAAAAACAGACAACATAACATTATTCAACTTTTAAACACAACAACTTTTTTATGTATACAATCAGTATGACTAAAATTAATCTCTGATTGTTGTTTAGTACCTATCTTTTTGCTTTTTTGCTTTTATCATATTGTGCCACAAACAAATTTTGGACACTACCTGTTAAGTGACTAATAATGGTAGGTATATATCTTATTTTGTCACTTTACGGTTATTAGTATAGGAATTATTATATAGGAAGGCATTATCTCAAAATATGATGGAGATATGAAGTTCATAATTTTACACCAGAAAAATCAAAAAACTCATATAGTTTAACACTTATTATCATGGTTTACCTTGACATATTTTAATCTTTATATATTATAGGTATTGACCATTTATTATTATTTAAAAGAAAATATTTATATTAAATTTGTTTTGTCTACATGATCGTTTTGGGAGTCATCTAAATTTTCCAACGAGTGAGCTACATTAAAAAATGTAATTATAATAATTATTTATTTATGTCAACAACAAAATACATAAGAGATAATAAAATATTACAAGCTGAAAACTCCAATGTAAGCATAATGTTTGTGATGGTGATTAAGAATTAGGGTTCAATATAGTTAATTAAAAAAATAAATACATTATACAATACCCGAAAAGCAAAGTAAATATATTTCTTTAAAGTAGAGAAAAACAAAAATACATAGATATGATTATATTATGGTTGAATTTTTTTATAAACAACTTACCCATATTATGTAAATTAAAAAAAAATTACCTGGTGATCGACCACTATTTGTTTACCTATATTTTTGTATATAAGTCATTGTATACATGCAGCTTAAAAATAAATTTATTTTATCATTTGTCCGTCAGAAAATTGTACGTTTTTCTTCGGTAATAAATAATTTACTTTGTATAAAAATAATAATTTACTATGTATATGATTATGAATTTAAATTAAATGGTTACACAACTATAAATTCGTTAGGAACTTTAAACAAGAGTGATGGAGTTACTGTCTTAATTAGAGAATCAATAAATATATTGAAAATTGAAAAACAAGTCCTATTAAATTGTAATTCAATACAACTCATAATTAAAATAAATGAATTAATATTTTCACTAATATGCATATATAGATCGCCAAATGATAATTTGGAATCTTTTCTAACAGGTATAGATATAGACCTTTTCTTATCACAAATAAATAAACAACATATAAATATTATTAGTGGAGATATTAATATTAATATAATGAAGAACACAAATATTAGTAATGATTATTTAAATATTATGGCGAGAAATGGATTTATACCTTGTATAAATAATTTCACTAGAGTGACTCATCACTCGAAAACTTGCATTGATCATATTTTTATTAATAACATAGATTCAGATAAAATTAATTCATATATTTTAAGGTGCGATATTACAGATCACTATGCTACAATTTTGACCTTATCAAATATTAATAATAACGAAAGTTACAATCATAATAAATTATTTTCAAATAAAATAGACATTAATCATTTAAACTTATTAATTCAAACTGAAGATTGGTATGCTCTTTTGAACTGTGACAATGTAGATAATATGGTTGAAGTTTTCAATATTAAAATAAATGAATTTATAAAATACTCATCTATTTCTAAATATAAGATTTACAAATCAAATAAAACGCGCAAATTAAAAGAATGGATTACTACTGGAATTGTAATCTCTATTAGAAATAGGGAAAAATTATCTGCTAAAATAAGATCCAGGCCTTTTGATATTAAATTAAAGTAATACTATAAATTATATAGAAATATACTAAATAAAATTGTACGACAATCTAAACAAATATTTTATCAAAATAAATTAAAACATGCTCGGTCTGATTCTAAACTAGTTTGGAATATAATGAATGAGGTCATTGGAAAACCGAACCAGATTAAGAATAATATCAACATGATAAGGAATAAAGGTGGTATTATTATAAACCAAACAACTGAGATATGTAATGAACTTAATGATTTTTTTGTCAATGTAGGAAAAAATTTAGAAGTTGAGAAACTAAATCCATATAAATTATTTCCTAATGAGAATAATAATATTATTAATGACAGTATATTTTTAAAACCAATTGATAAAGGCGAAATTAGTAAACTCCTTAATAAAATTAAAAATAATAATTCATATTTTGAAAATGATCTAACGAATTATATACTCAAAAAGGTTTCATATTCTATTTCTTTCCCCTTATCAATTATCTTAAATAAATCTTTAACAACTGGTATCTACCCTAAAACTTTTAAAAAATGTGTTGTGATACCTTTATTCAAATCGGGTGATAAATTATTATGCAGTAATTACCGACCAATCTCATTATCTTTAACCTTATCAAAAGTCCTTGAGAAATGTATTAAATTTAGAGTAATTGACTTCTTAGAAAAAAAATCTTTTTTTTTCAAAATCACAATTTGGTTTTAGATCTGGCTTATCAACTAATGATGCTCTGTATAAAGTTGATATATTGATTTGTATTTCCATTTTCTATACACGATAAAATTTTCAAAATATTATGATTTGTTTTGACCTGTTTATGAACTGTTTTTACTCTTTTTGAGCTGTTAAAGGACATTTTAATTTTTTTAGTTTTTTTTTCTATAAATATCAATAAAGTTTTATCTGTTGGGCCCAAAGGTGTACAAATTGAAAACAAGGCTCGCGATATATTGTTACATATCAGTTGAAAAATATTAAAAATACATAGGCACATTTTTTTTTTATAAGCATTTATTGATCGAATTTTGACAAAATGTATCAAATTTAAAATTGAATAATTATTTCGTATTTAAAAATTTATAAAATACATACAGTTTATTTTTATACTAATTTTAAGTTCAAATGCAGACGAAATTACATAATAAAAAACCTAGAATAACTATTTTAGTTATTTTGTTGTGATTGTATAATATTATTCGTGGGTACTTGAAACTTTTAAACTGTACTATTATATATCTATCATAGTATCACGGTTTGTTGTTAATGTATAACGCGTTATAAGTACCTAATGGATATTGTGATATGATTAATTTGGAATTTATTATAGGTACCAATTATAGGTCAATTTGTTTTAATACCATAGATAATTATATAATATGTCTTATACCTAGAGTGACATACCGTCTCCGCTCAGAATCGTTTTTCTTATACAATGATATTATATCGTTGAATTCAAATTTAATATCATCCATTATATAGTGATGCACTTGTAACCTATTGTACAGTAGAGCACTTCTTTTTTTTTTTTAATTTAGTGTACTTAGCAATTATTAATGATATCACATCTTTATAATGCTAAAGATGAATAGTTTTTTTGACTTAGCAATATTTTACATGGAGTTCGACCAAGTGTTTTTGTTCGGATAATATAATTTTGTAATATAATTTAATTAATATTATATCATCGTTATTCTTAAATTACAAGACCAAGTAAAAAAATTGTCTTTTTAGTACATAAAATGATGTACAAATAATTTATGAGTTATGAGATAATAATTTAACCCATTTTTTTTTTTTATAATTTCATTTTTAGTAACCATAAGCTTGCTTCACTCTGATTGGTGCGCGATCTCGTTAAATACACGACTACAACACGAGTCTATACCACCGCATTCTGTATCAGTATCACGCTAATTTACATTTATTCATATTATACTTTATTTGCGCATTATACTCGGTGATGATATTGTAACCATTACCCACTTGGTAAATGGCGGTCGGCTTCAATGGTAAGAAGGAGACGGTTATCTAGTAGTAGTTATTGTTTTTAGGTATCTATGGTTAAGATAGAAAATAAAGTAACTTTTTTTATTACCCATGTGTTAAGAATGAAACAATTTGAATATTTGATAAACAATATATTATATGCAATGGACAATTCAGTAATCACGACTAGCTAGGCTTGGAACGTTCAGCACTTAAAATCATTGCAATAATCTCTTAAAAACATAATTATGAAGCATAAACTAAAGCAAAAAAAAAAAAAAAATGACATGCAATAGGAAAAAATTATGAAGAGTTTGTAAATCGACTACTGTAAGCTACTTTGACTGAAGTCAAACTATAAAAGTAAGCAAACGCAAAAATAGATTTATAAACAAAAGTATTTTATTTTTCAATCAAATTTATTGCCGAATTTAAAAATAATAAATCCCACATAAAATGTGGTATTTACAACAAAAGTAATGGGAAATGTGTGTTTAAGATAATTGAACCGTGTGAAATAGTTGAAAAGGTGAATAAATAGTTTATGAGGACGTCACACCCGCATGTGTTGTCTCCGTCTTACACACGTACGACATAGAGAAAACATATTATATTTACTCAGTCTGAGCAGACCTCGCTCAATTTTGGTGTTAGAATAAAAATAACTACTACAAAATTAAAAGATGATGATGTTAAAGATTGCAAGGCGTTGAGTTTTAAATTAAATTTAATGTTTGTATAATTTTAATATACTATCTTTCTTTACGAATACTGAATACTTTCATTAGATTTCAGTCTGGTCTACCAACAAGTGTGTTCAGTATAAGAAATTAATTTATACTTGCTATTTTCATGCAATTTATTTATTTTAAGGTATGATTCTGTGACAAAAACTACCATTAATTTTGACAAACCAAGTAATTTAGTACTTTCATTGCAAACTTGAATTGTATCAATCATAACAAGGTTAAGCATATATTCATAACACCATATATGTACCTGTTCAGGTGATTGTTTATTTAATTATGGCTTATGCTAATACACCATTGTATTTACCCCGTATATTACTTGCCCCATCGGTAGAGCTGCCAATACAATTTTGACATCCAAATTAAGATTCATTTTATGCTTAACAAGCAAAACCATGTAGATGTTTATCTTCACTACAATTTACAATAGCTAGTTTTTCAATTATATCGTCGGTCACAAACCTAATAATAATTGCTAGTCGTGCACATTTATATTCTTGGTAGAAACAATTTGAATTTTAAAAATGTTGCCCTTCTAATATTTTCATTAAAGATCCAATAATGTCTACTGTGGTTTTTGACGGAAAAGTAACTAAGCCACCAGGTCTTGATACAGTTTGACAATTTTTGATTTTTAACTTTTGTAAATAGCTTTGCCTGTATGTTCTTTAAGAACTGGATCATATTTAGATTTCCCGAGGTATAATGAAGGGTTACTTAATATGAGTACATCTTTTGCATCCTTGGCACCACGGTAACTTAAACCTTGCTTTCTACTTCATTTTTAGTATTTAATATATTATATTTAATAATTTATGATTTATATTATTCATTCCAAAACCCCTAAGTCTCTATCAACTTCATATCTCTTTCCAGTAGCATATATTGAGTTCATTTCAGACATAATACATTAAAGTAAAAATGCTTCAAAATTGTTTTTATAACTTTCAGATTTTTCATGTTCGATAATTCTAGTATATAAATTACAACTCGGCAAAGCCAAACAACCTATTGTAAACTGATTTATTTCAGTACAAAATACTAGTCAAAATGAACAAAAAAAAAATCCACTTATTATTTTTTAAAGTTTATTACAACACATTTTTAATAAAACGGCTATACAATTTCAATAACAATATAATATAGTAACAACAAGTGACTTGTAACAACTGCACCTACCAAAATTTAAGTAATGCAGCTAATATTTTAAGTAGAAAAAGAAATTGAAAACCATATTGGTATTTAACGTGGATAACATGCAGTCCTTAGCTTTACGGTAAATATAAGTGCTTACAAAGTATGCCTAGAAGTTATGCATTGTAGGATTCTCTTCTAACTTGCACAGAAAATAACTTATTAACTTTTCAAACTTTGTTTCAACATATTCATTATATAGCACATACCTAATAAAAAACCATTTACTAGAAGAAAACAATCATAACTATATTTTTAATTGCAATATCCTATACAATCAAAATACTATTTTATTTTAGAAAATGAATTAATGTATACATTTTTTTTTTTTTGTGTACCAAGAGTTGGCTTTGCTTTACTTAGCCCTCGTGTACCTTGGTCTAATGTTTATTTCTTCCTTAATAATTGATAACGAATTAATTTGTGGAAGAAATTATATTCACTAGTTCCATATTCTCACAGTCAGAACAATGAAAACACTTATGAATTTATAATAAAATTTCTCCTATCAAAATAACGATTTTTTAATTTTCTTTTCAACATTTAAATTTTTTCATAGAAGTTCTTAAGGTTATTTTACGTTATATATTATTTAGAATTTAATGGTAAATTAAAAACCATATTGGTATTTAACGTGGATAACATGCAGTCCACAGGTTTACGGTAAATAAAAGTGCTTACAAAGTTGCCTAGAAGTTATGCATTGCAGGATTCTCTTCTAACTTGCACAGAAAATAACTTATTAATTTTCAAACTTTTTTTCAACCTATTCATTAAGTAAGACACGAAGGGTTTTATAAATTTAAACTTTTGTAGTTACTGAACCATACATTTTTTTTCAATGTTGTGCCAGCTGCGGTCATAAGCCATTTACATAAAAAATAGAATTTAAAAAAAATAATGAAATGTCTTTAAATAATGATAAATGGTCCCATAATATATATTATAATATAGATATAAAGGCATGGTTTTAGGTCTATGAACATAACTTAAGAAACTCCGCTTCTTATAATGGCCTGAAATTAGTCGCACGATTAAACTGCCACAGGCTGTGCTGCGATCGGTATGGTTGCTACATAAAGCCACGTAGTAGGTATAGGGATTATTCATGTTTTTTCCGTTTGTTTGGAAAATATATTCATTATATTGAACCATGATCCCTTTGAAACTGTATAGCTTGTACGATTACGCATTTATACATGACGTGCATAATATTGTGTTTATATTGCATTAAAATTCAACATTTTAAGAAACCAATTTGAGTATAACGATACATATCCGTATAAAATGTTTATGGAATATACACATAATATGCACATGTATGAATGCGTACTCTTACGAGCTATACAATTTAAAATAGCAACCCTAGTGATCGCAGCTCAGCCTGTGTCCGTTTAATTGTGCGCCTCCTTCCGGAACGTTTTTTCATGCGGGCGGTCGTACGAGTTTGGACTCTTTATTACGTACCTATCGGTTTAATATTAAGCGTTCGAGAAGTTATGCGTGTGTTACACGAATACCTATCAGTGTCAGACTCAGACTTCGGTACGAGTCGGTACTCGGTACAAATTTAGTTTCTACTCGTTTTTTAATTTTTTTTGAAACATATATTTCAATGATTTTATATATATAATTTATTTTATATTTCAATGGTAAAGCTTTTTTTCTGAATATTTTGACAGTAGAATGATCAATTTTGGTTCACTAGGTTATTAACTATGGTCCTCTAAATTTTAGTATAATATACATTGATACTTTTAACTGAAATACCTAATTTACAAAAGCTAAATATTTTTTTCTTTTAACTACCTTTAAATAATTAAATCGGTAATCTAAAATGCTCAAAAAAAAAAAAAAAAACAATCTAAAAAATTGTTGGCAAACATAGATCATTATATTTTATAGTTATTTTTCGTGATATAAAATTGAGAACAATTTTATTTTATATCTATTTATAATAAATTACCTACATAACCTACCTACTTACATAATTTTTTTTCTTTTAAACTATTTTACGCGTTAAAAAATTATATTTTGGTGATAAATATAGGCCCCAAAAATCAATGGGCCCCGGGATCGTGCCCCCCCCCCCCTTAATCTGGACTTATAGCAAATTTGTAAAGTTATATTTTTACATTTTTAAGCATGTACACAATTGACTTACCGATTTTTTCTTATTGAAAATCTTGCATGTTCTTCAGAAGTTCAGACTTTGGATAATTTTTTGATTGTGCTGTGACGACTGACGGTTATTACGATTTACGATTTCTAAAGTTACTGTTACTTATCGTAGTACAATTCTTGAATTATAAACCAAACAATTATAAACAAACTGTAAATTTAAAATCAACAACCTTAACGAGTTTACGTAAAAGTGTGGTTAATGCAATTTAATAGTGGTTAAATGTTAAGTAAGCTAGTATTCCTAAAATTACAATAAAACAACTAAAATTAATATTCTCCGTTTAAATATCTAATTTTATCTCAATTTGAATTTAAAATATCTATAAAAAAAACTGTGTCTTATAATTTTTAGATTTTTGGTTATATAGTATGAACTACTTATGAGAAACCTTGTATTCAACTTTCAATAATTTTAACTCAATGAAAAATGTTAATTGATATTTATAGAAAAGAAAAACTAAAAAAATTGTGACACGAAAGTTATTGAAATAATTCTTCGATTTTCAACTTCAGTTATTTTTCCTGGTGGGAAGGTTAATCTATAGTTATTGCTTTCGAGAGGTTAATAATATTATATAGAAATACAAAATCATTTTTCGACCAATTCGAATTTGGTTTTTGGTTAAACTATAAAAAAAAAGAACTGATGATACATTAAATGTTCACCGAATGTTTATATCAGCATTTTTTATACACTATACAATTTTAAAAATATTTTGACTCATTTGGGTTAGTTTAGGTCATCATTACTATTTTTAGGCCAGAGAAAATTTCTATTTTTATTAGTATTTTTTTAAAAATGAGTTTCAATAAAAAAATGTTGAACTTGAAAGTTTAGTACTATTAGAAAAAAGATGATAAATCCATTATATATTTTTGAGCTTCTGAAGTAAGAATTTTAACAAAACTCGTTAAAACCACGAAAATTTTCAATTACTTTTAGATAGATATTCATAGATATTTTTCTATATTTTCGTAGGTACATTTAAGAAACAAAAAAAGTTTAAACGAAACACATATTTTTAATGATCGTTTGAAGTTAATCATTGGAGATATTCACCCATAAATTAACATATTCTCATAGTACGATATTCATATTTATTGTTGCAATTTAAAAACTTATAATAGTAGATAGGTACTTTAAATTGTCACCAATTTTTCATTTATTCATTTTCCAAAGTATAATATACAATTGTCTAATTATTATTATTTTATGTTGAAATGTGGACAAAATTCATTCACGAAAATGTTCATTATTTTATTTTGTAATTAAAAATGTAGAAAATATTTAATTATTATAGCTTAAGATCAAAATGTTGAACAAGGTTTCTCATATAATTATTTCATAAATTGTAAGCAAAAAATCTAAACATTATAATATGAATACATTTTTTTTAAAAAACATATTATTTTAACTTCAAATTCGCACAGAATTAGATAACATTTAATCGGATTATAACGATTTTATTTTTTTTTTAGTTTAAAAATATAGTAACACATAAAACGGCCTGACAGATTCTCTTCACTCAGAAACATATTTCGTTAACAACGATTTTCATACATAATTCCATTCAAATTTAACACATCCATCACCCACACAACATTTACTGGTACACCTAGAACAGTGGTGCAAATATTTTTTTTCTCACACCTGCACCAAAAGTTTGATTTCCGATAGCGTTTGAAGCGTTCGAAAGCGTCCTTTTTCCGTCCAGCTGGTGGTAAAGTGGGGATCTCCAATAGTGCCGGGTGGTAAAGTGGAAATCCCAAAAAGTGCATGGCGGTAAAGTGGAAATCTCCAAAAGTTATATGTGTGACAAAAAATAGTATGTGTGGCTCGCGCGGGAAGGCCATATCAGTCTTGGGCGAAATGCAGACCTCGCCTACGGCTCGAGCCCGCTCCTGAAATGGCTCACTTGCCACACAATATACTATTATATTTAGGAGCTATAAATATACGTACCCGAAAGTTATTATTTTAGAACTATTTTATCCATATTGATAGGTTTAATACAACAAACAATGCATTAAGAATTTTAACTCCTACCTATTTACTCTGAAATCATGAAATGTAAATTATTATAAGATTCCTAATAATAAATATTATGTATAATAATTTTTTTTTTTATTTGAACCAAAATGAGAATTATACCGATGCTCGTCGTGTGGACTGTATTTCGACCAATTAAGCCAATGGCATAATCACGATGAGTTACACAAGCAGCTTGGAGATTACGATCCTAGTAAACTTGTAATTCGAATTGACCAAAATAATTTTGTTGTGAATTGAAGTGTTTAATGTTTTTTCTTTTTATTAGCTGTGGTTTTTGGTATTATTGTTTTTTATTTATTTTTATGATTTTACAGTCTGATAACATTGTTTTCCTAAATTTAGCATTCTTTTTTTTTTATATACATTTAACATTTTGTATACTTAATTGTACTTTTGAATTTTTGCACTAAATTATTTAATGTCTAAATTCCTAAATTAATTATGAAATAGGGTAAAATGTGCGGTTATGAACGGTAAGTGTGCGGTTTTGATGACTATACACGAAAACAAACGAAATACCGGACAAGGTGTAGTAGGTATATAATTATAATAATAATAATAATAAGTGCATTAATAAGTGTGTGTGTACGCCGATTAAAGGATTTTAAATTAATTGAATAAATCTATAAAATAGTATATTATAGTCACCAATCAATATAATGTATTTATAGTAATAAAACTATTTTGTGTATATTCTAGTAAAATGTAAATTATTAAGAACACCAACAAATAATAATACAATATATATAATATAAACCTATTATATGGAATATTTTATTTTGGATTTCGCGCCCCTTTTTCATTGCACTGCTGGCCTGGGCCAGTCTCGCCAAGCCCTAGCTACAGGCTACAGCTCTGGGTGTATAATAATAACAATAATAAGTGCATTACCCAATTCTGTGTGCGGTGCTGAGTATCGTCTCCAAGACGTCTTCGGTGAGGTGGTGTTTTTACTCGCTCGTGTTGTCCGGCAGAGAGGCAGAATAAAATTAAAAGGGCGTCGGACGCGTCACACATCACGAGCAAAAAAAAAAAAACTATATCATATAATAATTGAGTAATGAGTGATAATATTGGCCTGTGACACGCGCACACTATTTTAGTGACACACTCAACTGTGTAAAAAGTTACTGGAAAAATCACTGGTCGTAGGACGTAGACTAAAATATATTGAGATTACATAAATGAAATATTAAGTTTAAGGTATTATGCCTAAACGCATTGCATTGAATATCTACACTGCTCAACAACTATTAATTTTATTACTTTTCGATAAGAAAAACTTATTCGATAAGAACTTTATTAGGTATATATATTTTATATAACGGATCAGCTTCAAACTGATTTAGCTTCAGCAGACTTTTTTTCGATTTGTCTTGATGAAAGTACAGATGTAACTTCTCAGACTCGTTTAGCAGTTTTTGTTCGATTTATTATTGTTAATATTATGAAAGAAGAATTAATAAAATTAATAACAATTTCTACTAAAGCAACAAACTGGTCGTGATATTATGGATGAAGTACATAAAGAGTTTATAAATTTGAAAATCAATATTCAAAATATTGTTTCAATAACTACTGACGGGGCTCCAAATATATGGTTGGTAAACACAATGGATTTATTAAACTTTTTTCCAATGAAATTTCACATCGTATAATCAACTTTCACTGTTTTATACACCAAGAATTATTAATTATTTTATTTGACTTGTGTTTTTATCATTCAAACCATAGATGTAGGAATTTTTAAGTTTAAAGAAGGGTTATCAAACTAGTTGACACGCGAGGAAAACAAAATCCAACCAACATTTTTATTTGACACGCTGGTACAAAAAGGTTCGCCATCCCTGTATTAGATAATGACGTAGGGCCGGCCGGTCGAACTCGACCGCCGGGCTAGGCATCAGTGATAGTGTGTGTGAACGCCGATTATAATAATATATATTGAGTATCATCGTTTTCAGTGGCGTATTTACGGGGGGGTGGTCCATGGGGTCCGGACCCCCCCCCCATTGCCTAACGTTGCCTTAACGTTAAATGTTGTGTTTTTACATGATTAAGAAAAACAAATTTTATCATACGATACGAAGAATTTTATAAACAATTTTCGAAGCTATAGTTATCAACATTTTCAATAAATATCTTGATTATTTTTATCAGTTTGGTACCGAAAATGGTTGAAGAGTAAGTACCAAGTTCAATTTTAATTCAAATATTTTGTAGTTTTGTACATAGCCATTATCTACAACCACTCCAGAGAGATCTTTTTCAACCTTTTTAAGGTTGAAAAGCTATCTATAAGATCAACTATGAATGAAGTAGGTACCTAAAGTATTTAAGGAAATATTTGTATAAAAGTTATAACATAACTATATATTAGATTCTGAGCGGAGATTCTTATTGGTTTTACAATACTGTTTATTTTTTTTCCTGAATACAAAATTTCTACTAGAAGGAGTGCTTCGATTTCAACATGTATAGACCTATAGTATCTTATCTTTTAGAAAATTGGATCAAGATGGTACTTTAGAGAGGTCATTTTTCGATTTTCTCAATAATTATTTAATGCCTCGGGAAAACCCACCGAAAAATTACTAAAAACCGCTAAAAATGGGATTTTAATTTCTAACGCTTTGTCTATCACCATAGAAACGAATAAAAAAAATAAAAAAAATATTTCATTATTAATTCAACTTACAGGCTATAATAAATAATAACAATATAAAATATCCAGACTGACAAACCGTCTCCGCTCAGAATCGTTTTTCTTATACAATGATATTATGATATTATATCATTGAGCTTAAGTTTAATACAATCCATTATGTATTGACCCACTTGTAACCTACTGTACAGCAGCAGAGCGACATCCATTTACCGCTTTTTTTTAAATTTGTTTTGTACATAATATAAACATATTATTATTTAACAATTAAAAACTCGAAAATTTTATATCGTCTTATAAATATGGTATATATTTATTTAATAAAGAGTAAATGGGGGGGTGAGGGGCTTTGCCCCCCGTGGATCTGTGTTCTGAAAATTATCTGGACCCTCCCCATGACAAATTCCTAAATACGTCACTGGTCGTTTTGTCTTGGGTTCGGGCAGAGGTGACTAGGTGAGTACTATCACATAATATATTACACATTGTTATTACGATTGTTCATTTTCGATCGTTACAATCCATCGAAAAAAATATTTTATTTTATTTTTAAAAAAAGTATCCAATTACGCGTACAGTAAAAGTGAGTGAATAGAAACGAAATGTCGAAATAAGTTTCATCGGCCAATAACTACAATCCAAGTAGAACTATATTATATTTCATGAGTTGTTGTTGTATTAAATAGCTAATAGAAACGAATGAAGAAACGAACGCAATTGATAACTATTTACCTCCATAATAATTGTTGACAAAAAATCGATCGAGACGAAAATTATTCTACATCCAAAAAATGTTTATCAAATTTGTTATCATGGTTCTCATTGACGAAATGTGATGACTCCAAAATTTTTTTCTTACCGTTGTGCGTGGTTATTGAAAATGAATTAACGTAAGTATCAATCCTAGTTAATTAAATGACCATTTTTTATATTTTTTTAATCTGGACATTTTGTATTTTGGGTGAATAGAAACTTAGAAAATAGAAACTATTTTTTTTATATATCATAATGTTTAATTAATGTTTTCGTTTTGTAAGTAATATAACTAAATTAGTTAATATAATAAACTTAGAGACTTCATTGATTTGGGGCTTGAAGAGTTATGTAATTAAATAAAATACTTCTATTGGTATAAAATATGTTTAAAATGTGTTTTTTTTATAAGGTTAAATGAAGACTATAACTAAGTATTGTTTTTTTTTTTTTGAAATTCAAAATTATGTTTCTATTCAACCGCATTAGAGTTGAATAACAAATTTCTATAAAAACTAAATAGGTGTTTTTTACCCACACCTGCGGGGTCACACTTAAAACAATTTATAAAATATAATTGTATAGTAAGGTAATCATTAAAATTGCTATCCTGAACTACTCGGTAAGACCCAAATTTTGATGTACCTACTTTAAAGTGTGCACGATTTAGATCCAGGATATAACAACAGAAAGGTGTAAACATGTTTCTATTCACCCACTTTTACGGTAGGTACTTAGTAAAGTAATTACATGCTGGTCTTATTTATTATTATATTATGTAAAACATAATTTACTTTTTAATTAATTAATTAACATAAACTATCATCTATGGTTAATTTAGTTTTAATACCAATGTTAATTTTGTGTTCTTGGTTAAATTTTATTTTTAATTGTGATTTTCTTTAAATTAATTAATTATCTATGCTGTCTATTTTAAAAATCCTTTTTCCACTAAAATTATTAAACATTTTTAATATTTTATGTGAATAATCGTTTTCTTTTAATTTTAGCCTGTGTCTTGTAGTAGTATATACGCAGATATACGGATAGAAAATTTAATACAAAATAATGTATGGGTAAGACATATTTTTTTTACTATAAGTACCTAGATTTAACCTTATCCTTATAATAGGCCATATTCTATTTAAATTATTTAATTATTCTAATATTTCAGTTGGACTCTTTTATTTCTCTTTCAGAACGTAATTTTATTGTAATTAAATATATATAACTAATTAACTACTATAGGTATTCATTTACAATGAAATTTTTTTATGTGAATAATTTGTTTTTAAAATTTCAGTCTGAAGCTTCTAGTAGTGGCAGTAGTTAGTTTAGAGAAATCACTAGAATAATTAACATGAAATAATGTATCAGTAAGCTATTATTTGTATTATAATTAACTCTTGATATAAGAATAAAACTGTTATTTAGTTTTAAAAGTATTATGCTTGACAATTTTGTATTATATTTTAAATATTCATTTTTTTTACAATTTAGAAAGTTATAGCCATTAGAAATAAATTGGAATTTGACTCCAGCTGTCGCTTAAAAATATTGATGTCACAAGATGGTCCTTCAATATTCCAGAGCACATGACTGAGTTTCCATGATTGAAAAAACCTGCAGGATATATCCTTGTATATCCATATTATTAATAATTTATAATTTGTACCTAATTACTCAATCAATTAAGATTTTATTATTTATTCTTCAGATTTTAAAGATTTCACCGTTGCTCAACCATAATATGTTGACAAACTGTATCAGAACCTACAAACATACAGAAAGAAGTTTATCGACCTAACATTGACAAGAACTAAGACTTGAAATTCCAGTGTAAATCTCAGTACAACTCTGACGGTTTGTTAAAATATATTTTGCTTATAATTAATACAATAATTAATTAATTTTAATTAATTACAATTAATTAATAAATATTTTAATGAATCAAACATTGTCTAAAAAAAATAACAATCCTTGAGTCCTTGACTAACATAATTTTGATTAACAAATACATTGTACTTATTCATTAAATAATTATAACAAATACATAATACTTATAATTATTTAACGAATATTTTGTATTCCTAAAATTAATATTCAATGAGTACATGTTTAGTGTTTACTGTATGTAATGGAGTTACTATGTTAAAATCAAAAATTTTAATAAGTTGTAAATAATTTTTTTTTTAGATTAAGAAACATTGAATATACTCAGTTTGTTTGTTTTGTTTGGTCTTACTCGTTGGAAATTAAGTTGTTGGTTGAAAAAATCTACAACTCAATTAAACCCATCAATGTTAGAAGCTAGAGATGGATTTATCACCAAATTATCAAGTAAAAAGCAGAGGTCCAGGAAACCATTGGAAGAAGGAGAGAAAAATATTATCAAGTCTTTGCCACACATTTCAGCCCTTTATAATAATTATTGGACAAAGCTATCATCATATTCAAAACTACCTGATAATTGTTGACAATACTATTTATAAGCTCCACTCTATTGAGCCAATGTTGATCTCTGCTTTAAAATATTTTTAACTTTGAACGCTGAATATCCTGTAGAATCCACAAGAATCTGGTTTTTTTATTCAAAAGGGGTTTTACCAAATTAAAACCCCCTGAGATAAAAATTATACAACTGTTATCCTATCTCATATCTGATATTGCAATTTCTATTACGAAATTAGAATAATTTTTTTTTTTACTCAACTTGTGTTAAGTGATAACAATTAACATGAAAGTAATGAATTAACAATTAATTTTATTTTTATACAATTTTTAAATAATTTAGATTTTATAATCTCTTTGATTTTAAAGTTTAACTAAAAGATTATCAAATTTTCTCAGGAGTTATAAATATTTTTCTTTATGACCCAGATAGAATTATTTTTGATGTAAATGTATTCTCAAGTGTTTGTTTTAATGAAAATGTGTTTTGTTACGAGATTAATATAGGTACCTGATATAAAAAATAATAATTCTCCATGTTATATTTTTCAAGATTTTTTTATTTTGCCATTACCTAACAGTTTTAACAATGCATCTAATGGTAAACAATATATTAATGTAAGAAGTCCTTTTTAATGCTTTATATTATAGATTAATAGATATATTATGCATTTTTCTGTAATAATATTGTAAATTGTACCATTTTAATTTTACTGTACAGTTTACTGATCATACAATACCTATGTATTATTGTATTTTACATACCTATCTTTATTATTTACTGTTAGATGTTGTATTGTATAGCATTACATTATGTATAATTTGTACATAATATATAGTATAATTTGTACACTGGTATATGTTTACTTACCTATTTTGTTGACTAATCAATAAATACTGTTTAAATAAACTTTTCAATAAAAGAAAACTGTTTACTCAGAAATTAAATTTAAAATTTGTTTAATTAATGTCACTAAAATTATTGTTGTCCCTGTGGTAACTACTTTTCATGGTCACATTTACCGTATTTTGTTTTCCTTAACAATATATTTCTTTCAGTGGGCCCAGCTTTAAAAAAATCTCAATGAAATAATGCCTTTCAGAGCCATCATTGCATTCAAAACGAATACCGTAATAATACACTATCCTGTCCGAGGACCGAAGGGACAATGTACAAACTTCCAACACCGCTGACATACTACACGCAGCGCTGAACTTACCCGTATTTTTTTTTATAATTATTATTTTATTGTCCTAATTATAATAATAACAGATACAGTTTTTATTATTATAATTATTTTTATTTTTTAGTATTTCTCATTATGTTGTCAAAAGATTGAGTTTCTTAATGGTTTTTGAATTTTTGAAGAATAATGTGTAATTAAATAAGGTATATATTTAAATAAGTACATATAAATGAAATAACCACTCGGAATCTATAAAAGGAATACTGTGTGTCTTTAGCTTCTCATATCTCAATATATTATACTATGCTATCAACAATTGTACGTACCTATTATAGGAACTACCTACAGAAAGAAAATTCGATTAGAATTTTGGAGCAAATTATAATTCCTATTCCTATTACTATCTGTGATGGTGTAAATTACATATCTTTATTTTGGTGCAAATTACATTTTATATTATATTATTTACAGTCAATTTTGGGGAATGCCCGAGAACTGTTATGATTGTTGTGGGCCAATGCCACCACTAGCGCCGACTATTTGGGTGGGTAGGCAACTATAGGTGCCCTCGTCTGAAAGTGTGCAAGGTAGGCAATTCTACGCACGACGACGACGATCAGGACGGGAGATCCCTACCAAAGGGATTAGCAAGGCTGGGCATTAACGAGTTAATAAGTTAAAGTTAAGTTAAAAAGTTAAGTTACTTTTAACTAAGTTAATTAACGAGTTACTTTTTTTTTTAGAAGTAACTTCTAACTTAACGATTTACATTTTTCCCCATGTTATTCAGTAACTTAACGAGTTAATTAATTTTATTGGCACGTTAAGTTAATTTTTTCCCAAACCACATATTATTTAAAATTAATTCAATTTTGTAAAATTAATTACATAAAAAAAAACCCGAAATATTAAATATATTTTATTAAATAATAATTTATAATAATAATAGGAAGTTTTTATATTGCATATTCACAGAAAATATTTTATAACTATATTTTTAGAGGGAAATATCATAGAGATGACTCTAACCGCGTCAAAGAAAAATATAACAATTTACTCAGTACCTATCCCATATACGACATATCACCTAACCTATACCTAATCATTATTAATATCATTACTTAATTATATTATTATTCATTCATAGAATTACGGTGATAACTTGGCCCGTAGATGTAAATAATATCCGTAGTAGCGTGGTATTTACTATTTACCTAATTAAAGTATAATACACAAAATTAATATAAGTACCTACAGTAACTAATTTTATTACAAACATTTATTCAAATATTGTAAGACATTTTTTGATTTATTGAATTATTATGTTATTTGTTAGCTTTAAAAAAGGTAGGTAGGTATAATTGTTAATTTTATTTTTAAAAAAAAGTAACTTATTTTTAACTAAGTTAAGTTACTTTTATTTTCTAATTAACTTGTAACTTTTACAAGTTAAAAAAAAAATGAAGTTAACTTTTAACTTTAAACTTAACTTACATTTTTCTATATTAACTTAACTTAACGAGTTAAAAAAAATAGTTAACTTGCCCAGCCTTGGGGATTAGGATGGTGAAACCACTGCAAGCTAATTATAGGGAGGGGGTCTCTGTGGTCGATTCGGTCTGGTGCAATGACCACAAAAAGCTCACAAAAAACAGGAACAGTACTTAACATTATCTTAACCCTATTTGAAGTCTTGTGCTGTGATTGAGCTGGACCGACGGTGACCTGGACGACCTGGGCGGCCTCTCACACAACGTTCGTTGCTGGCACAGGACACGAATACGCGGCAAAGGCCAACTTCCACTCAGAAAGTTAATAATAATAGAAAGGCTCACACGGTTGCTGTTCGTAATGACGATGATTTATTTCAATAATATTAGGTTCTGTTATGTCGTTTCAATAACGACGTGAGATCCAGTCACAATGACAACACAAGTACTAATAATAATGGTATGGTTACATGGACCACACAGTACAGGTTTAACAATAATTTATAACCACATTACGTCGTGTGTGTACCAAAAGGGTACTAGACCAAAAGTAACAGACGTATATAAAAAAAGGGTAGGCTCTGCAATAGCGGAAAAAGAAACAGACTTAACAATTAATAATAATTTGCGAACGACGAGAATATATACATGAACGAACAACACAATGATAATAGTTTCACAGCAAGGTCGTTGGCCGCAACAAATAATGATAATAAGAAAAAAAACACAAGAAATTTAAGATAATACAAATAAACACAGACAATAAATTTGGTGATTCTAATAATCAATTCTAATAATAATACACACGGAATATAAGATAGGAAGGTCTTCTTAACGGAAGAGGAGGGACGATGTCACAGTCCCCCAGATTAGCGTCCTGTGATAAGCTAATAATTGCTTGGCGCGAACACTTTGCTTGTTTTTTTTTAAATTCCGGGCCCCGGGAAATACGAAGTTTATGAATATGAACTATTTACGTTAGCGCAAATTACTTACGACCATGTGACCCGTATAACACGATTGCACACTTTTTAACTACTCATCTGCAAAAAACACAACACGTTTGCCCACACCAAATATTTTATCTTTTTTGATTTAAATAAATTCACAACATTGTCCTACAATGTCTATATACTTATTTGTATATACTACCTACTAATACTTAGTCAGAGGAGAATTTATCTTTTTATGGCTATAAGCATTACAAACTTGCCACCAATATAGTAGGTAAAGAAGTTATAATACCCACTCCAAAATACTCTAAATATTAAATACAATAGACAAAAGTACCTACCTAAATAGATTTTAATTTGTAGACAATTTTTTTCTAGCTTTTTCTTATTCAGCGTACTTTTGAAAAATGTTAATGGCTGTCCACCAGATTTTAATGAAAACTTATAATGATAATTTATATGAATTACGAACCACCATCAATAAAACAAAAATAAAAACATTGTTTATAACATTTTTCTGTGCTTCTTTAACAATGTATACGCTTTTCTGATAAGGGCATATTTTCGGTTTCAGTTGTTTTATCGTAGGTATTTATCAAAAAAACTAAAAACTTGAGGCAATCCGATTTAAATAATTTTTGTAATTAACATATTCAAACAAATTGTTAGCTTTAATAATAGCGATGCTAGTTTCTAGATTTGAAATTATTTGTTTCATTTTTTCGAGATATAATATAAGCTAAATAAATAGTTTTTTTTATATAATATGTAGCAATATGGGATATACTATTTAGTTCGATCATTTAATAATCTGTATCTTATAAATTTAAGTGTTGTTTAATTGACGGTTAAAATAACTCTGATTTTCTCATTTGATTTATCAAGTTAAAAATGTTTTGAAATTTTCCATTTGTATTATTTTGTAGGTTAAATACACTATGACTATATAATACTAAGGTAATATATCCGATAATTGATAAAAGATCACTATGAGAATTAAAACAATTTTCATAATTGTTGACTGTTTGGAAATTGTCATGAAAATTCATATCGCTAGTCTTAACCTGATACTTACCTATACTTAACTTTATATTATGAACGTAGCAAGTCTCGCTCAAAGACTATTCCGCTGCACTCGTAGTTATTTTTAATATAAATATTTTTTGCCCGGACACGCCTTTTATTGTTTCCGACCAGTTTCTTGTAAGGTTTTAGTTGCCCATTAACGAAAACATATTATTTATTATTTATAGATTTTCCTAGTCGAGGAAAAACATAGAATAGCACTAGTAATATTGGTTACCTGATTAACTACCTACCTATTTATGAAGGTTTTTTATGCCCACCTATCTTGACCTATCTAAAAGTCTTCCCCTGTAGACCGTATATTCGTAATTT
Organism: Macrosiphum euphorbiae; assembly: GCA_949089665.1. Classification (NCBI taxonomy): domain Eukaryota; kingdom Metazoa; phylum Arthropoda; class Insecta; order Hemiptera; family Aphididae; genus Macrosiphum; species Macrosiphum euphorbiae. Next base: position 243,798 of record CARXXK010001238.1, on the reverse strand, counting down.
TTGTTTATAATGTTCTACACTAATGCAGTGGCTTCATTTTGGAGGGGAGAGGGCAGGATGGGCCGGTATGGTAGTTTTAGGCCTTAGTAGCTAATAGGTAATATATTTAAGTATCCCTGTACATATGTATTAATTATTTCGTTTTGTTATCTCTCAAAAAAATGGGTTACTTGTGCTTGTGATAGTAACCTTTAATAGTAACTAACAAGTATAAAATTATGTTAGATGGCTATTTGTATTCATATGAAAATGCAATTTTTAATGTAATGTACTGTAATTGTTAGCCATCGGTTTTTTTTCAGTTTATTTTGGGCCGGTCAAAAACTCCTCTCATAAACTGGAATGACGCCACTGCACTAATGACACTCAAATTCGGTGCCGAAATAAACCCACTACGTTAATTCACACTGTTACGACTGACGACACGTAAAGGCGTGACAAAATATTATATTCTTAGTTTATATTTTGAGGTAATTCACATTGATACGGATGACAACGTACCATCACTTTACAGCACAGACCATACTGACCGACTGGCATCTGATAAAAATGTTTTGACAGTATGTGTCGGTTCAGTGTGAACGCAAAACCGGCAAACACCATAGAAAAAATATTAAAAAATCCTAGTTTCATTATTTTAATCTATATAATTAAGTTTGTTAGAAACTACATTTTAAAAAAAAAATTTAATAAACGTACGTTTTGCCAGCCCCCCACATTAATTTTTTGTTTTTTTATTGGAAGAAAGGTCTTGCGAACTTTCAAACCAGGCGTGCGAATTCGTGCGCATTACGTGCTAATTATCTGTATAGTTTGTTTATAGATTTTCCTTTTTTTTTTTTTGGGGGGGGGGGCTAGAAAAACGTTGGTATAAAATAATAGTTTTTGCAGAAAACTGGTTTCCCGTTTTTAAATATTATTTTTTGTTTTCCCACTTATTGAGAAAACTACTGTGTATATTTTAGTTTCGACTCCGTACCAAATATATTTGTATTCTTGTCAGAAAAGATATCAAAGATTGACACATTTTTTTATACCTACCTGTCTTGGCGAAAAGTTCTGCCATCGTAGACCACCGTGTCTCGATCACTGTCTATTTTAAACTATAATGTATCGCATACATCACACTTATAGTTGGTGCCGAAATAAACCTACTGCATTACCAGTGTTCAGAGTTTTAGTTATTTCACTGTCTTATCAGCTGTTCTTTCATTATATGAAGGACTTAATCTACAAAAGAAATAGCTCCCTCCGACAGTACTATGATAATATGTCAAGCCGCTCACATATTTCAACAGTATAAGCTTATCGTGATTTCATGACAATTTTGTTTTTATACTTCGAAAGTTTCTATTCAAAAAGCTAGCAAACTATTTCAAGTAAAGATGAAATAATAAAATATCATTTTATTTATGTATATTTATATTTTTGGAGGACAAAATTAAACAACTCGGAACACAAAAATTACAATATTTCATAATTAATTTAGGAATTTAGACATTAAATAATTTAGTGCAAACATTCAATAGTACAATTAAGTATACAAAATGTTAAATGTATATAAAAAAAAAAAGAATGCTAAATATAGGTAAATACTGTCTTTTAGTTACCATTATCAGACTGTAAAATCATAAAAATAAATAAAAAACCATAATACCAAAAACCACAGCTAATAAAAAGAAAAAACATTAAACACTTCAATTCACAACAAAATTATTTTGGTCAATTCGAATTACAAGTTTGCTAGGATCGTAATCTCCAAGCTCCTTTTGTAACTCATCATGATTATGCCATTGGCTTAATTGGTCGAAATACAGTCCACACGACGAGCATCGGTATAATTCTCCTTTTGGTTCAAATAAAAAAAAAAAATATTATACATAATATTTATTATTAGGAATCTAATAATAATTTACATTTTCATGATTTCAGAGTAAATAGGATTTAAAATTCTTAATGCATTGTTTGCTGTATTAAACCTATCAATATGGATAAAATAGTTCTAAAATAATAACTTTCGGGTACGAATAGGTATAGCTCCTAAATATAATATTATATTGTGTGGCAAGTGAGCCATTTCAAGAGCGGGCACGAGCCGTAGGCGAGGGCTGAATTTCGCCCAAGACTAAAATTGCCTTCCGCGTGAGCCACACATAATATTTTTTGTCACACATATAACTTTTGGAGATTTCCACTTTACCGCCATGCACTTTTTGGGATTTCCACTTTACCACCCGGCACTATTGGGGATCCCCACTTTACCACCCGCTGGACGGAAAAAGGACGCTTTCGAACGCTTCAACCGCTATCGGAAATCAAACTTTCGGTGCAGGTGTGAGAAAAACATATTTGCACCACTGTTCTAGGTGTACCAGTAAATGTTGTGTGGGTGATGGATGTGTTAAATTTGATTGGAACTATGTATGTAAAAGGCGGCGTGAACTATTTTATTTTATGAGGCAAGTATAAATGCTGGACCACCACCACCTAAATTTTATCACACAGACCCGTGGGGGCTTTGCCCCCACACCCCCAATTCACAATTCTACAACGATAATATACTTTTTTGTGTTAATATCAGAAATATAATAAAATTATTATAAAATTAGTATAATTAATAGTATTAGACATTAGTTGACCATATTTATTTATTTATTTTTTTTTTTATTAGGGTTAAGGCTCCGACAACTTAGGTCATTAGCCTGTGGTACTGTAGGGGAGGGTACTGTAGATTTGTTACACGTGTCTGTTTGTTTTGGCAGAATTTTTTTATTTGGGGCACCCGTAGGTATTTGTCATGCCCGGGTGTGAGATGGCGGCACTTATTCTCCGTGACCTGCCCAAAGAAAATTGCCGCCCGCGACCAAGGAATCGAGCTGGCACCGGCTGCGTCGCGACCGATGCCTTAGACCACTCGGCCACTCCGTCCCCTTGACCATTAATATCCGTACCCGGGAGGGTACCACCACCTAATTGGTCGTGAGGCAATTGCCTCATGAAACACCCTATCACGCCGCCACTGTGTAAAATCGTTGTTAATCGTTGTTTCTGAGCGAAGAAAAAGTATGTTACAATATTTTTAAACTAAAATCGTTATAATTCGATCAAATGTTATATAATTATATGGGATGTGGATATTTTTAAATTTTCATAGCTCAATACAAAAGATAACTCCACATTATTAACTCTTAATATAAATAAATAGCTGCACAGTGCAAATACGAATCTAATTTTGAAAAAAATTGCAAATTGATATGCATGAACTAGTTTTTGGTTTTCGATATTTTAATTTTAAAATTTTGTGTTCATATTTCATTTCATTAAAATAACAGTAGGTACGAAACCCATAATTCTCACGGAAATGGTAGGATTTTTACAACAACTATTATCACGAGTTGGAAATCTATTATATTATGTATCTACTAGATATTATCAGGTACCAGGTACTGTATACTACCTATCTATGGCGATTATAAAATATTGGCGATATCATAATAAATATGAAATCGAATTAATATTTGACGTCGTCTCACCTCACAACATTTAAATCAGAAAATATGAAAAAAATTTAAAAATATTTAAAATCTAATCACGATCTATCTTAGTTCATGATTCTAATCAGAACATTTACGATAAAAACTATGATAATGATGCAGGAGAATCGTTAAATTTTAAAAACAGAAGACCCGTTTGATTATATTTTTACTACGGACATTACAATTTACAAGTTCTAGTTACGCCACAGCATGACAGTTAAAAACATCCGAAATGTATTAGATAATTATTTTACAATACAATACTATTATATTTTATAACCGTCAAAATATGTTTAACTAAATCGATAGATATTATCTGCTGTAAATATTTGTTCGGAACGTCTACTCTTCTCTCCCAATCAACCCGCACAGTAGGTTATGGAGCAGTGCTTAGAGAAAGAGTTTTCCAATGTCGCCCATTGGCTATAGCGAGGAATGTTGATTGTGTTAGACCAACCCATAACACAATAGGTATAAAAAAAATATTATAAAAATATTTATCTATTTTTTTAATCATGACGTATAGCCGTCGTTCATATACATTATTAAATCGTAATATTACAAATGATTCTAAAATGCAATTGTGAAAATGTAGTCATATTACTCATATTATTTTATATGATAGCGCGATTTATTTATATGTAGGTCTCACCACCTAGGTACTTTTATACTTTTTCATGTTAAATTAATTAAGAAAAATCTGATTCGATTCAAATCTGTTATAATATCTATTATTTCATTGAAGCAGAATCGAAACGAAAGAAAACAAACGAGGTATACATAAGCGTAACTTTAGAACTATTTTCAAGAGAAATGAAATTTTATTTTAGAATAACAATAAGGTGACATAGATCACCAGAAGCATCTTTACATAGCTTTACAAGACTTTATTGAATATTATATTTCGTTGGTATTTTTTATCAAACATATTGGGAATAATTACATGGATTATTTTAATATCTCACTATCGTTTTAAGAGCAAAGTATCGGAGTGAAATAATCTTATTAGTTGTTTCTATTAAACCAAAAACTTAATAAGACATTATTTAATTTGAATAATAAGACGGTTTATTCGTACCATGGGCAAAAAAGAAAACTTCGTAAATTAGGTAACGTTTTATATTTTGTCGGAACCGTATTTGTTCGGAATCGTATCTTGTTGGAAAAATATTTAATCGGAATTTTTTTTTTCAGAAGAATATTTTATTAGAACAGTATTTTATAGGAATTTTTGTATTTTGGAATTGAATTTTGTCGGAAACATATTTTTTTGGAAAATATTTTGTCAGAAACGTATTTTATCAGTACTTACCGAATTTTGGTGAATCCATATTTTTGTACACATGGGCTGCGCAGGCCGACACAACCTAACCATGATATAATAAATAAAAAAAAAATAGTTAAGTGGATGTCTTTCTGCTGTACAACCTTCGACCATATAAACTAATAGACGCGGCGTACGGTAAATATATTGAAGCCAACATCTGTCACTGTGTGACGTCACGTTTGGGCAAAACCGTCGTATTCGTATACTCGCCGTATAGAATATAGCCAACGCTATTGCAATCTTTTGACGCTCATTATTTTAATAATATAATATTTTTATTAATTACAATATTATTGACGTATTGACTATTATGGATAGTAATATTGTTTGTATAATATAGCAGTGGCTAGTCCGTTATCCCGATAAATAATTAATACCTAAATTAACTGGCTTAGGTACAAGTGTCTGTTGCACTTCTCCCTATATTTATAATGGATTGTTTAATATTTAGTTATTACTTAAAATATAATTATTAAACTCTAATCTCTATATACATATGAACATAATATATTTATAATAGGTAGGTAATATAATTTCTATGTCTCACATTCAATAAAAATCACTATACAGTAAAATATTATAGTTTTTTTTTTTTTAGAAAATAAGGCTTCGACATCAAAGGGTCATTAGCCTAGCATGAATTAAGAGTACAAAACAAAATATATTATGGCTTAATGACTACGGAAAGGGTTTTTACATTGTTAAAGTTTGTTTATGAGGTGGATTTGAGTAAAAAAATTATAGTTTTATACAATTAAAAGACTATAAATATGATCTTATTCTTAAAAACTATACAGTTTTGAAATATGCACAAATAAGCTCTAAAATACCAACCTTTAAAATAATTAGTATTTTTAACCGAACCTCCATGAAACATTTTGAACTTAGCAGTTTAGCACTCACTATATTATGTCTATATACGATCACTGGTCGACCAGTAAATAATGCAATTAATGCAATTATGTAAGTACCTAAAAATCCAAACCAAAATAAAATATTTTTGATTTTATTTAAAATTATTGTCAATAAAATAAAAACCCAACATTTTTTTATACAGATATTATTATTATATTTAGTTAATTACTTAATATTGTTAATATATTTAATATTATATAATACATAATAAATCAATTAATTTTGTAAATTGTAGGGACGTGTAGGTAATTCTACTTTATTTAAAAGTAAAGTTAATTTTATTGATTAGAAAATAAAATCTGTTTGGTTAATACACTGCGAACTCGTTTATTATTTCGTAAATCATTGATGGAATTTGCTTTATGATGAAATCTTAATTTTAAATATTGGGAAATTATAATTTTTACCAAAAATATTACATGATTTCCTTGAGCGTCCTCATCAAACATATGGTCATGTAAACATTTAAAAACGGATTTATTCATATTTCGTAAACATTTGATCACTAATAACTCAATTATGTTTTCCTTATTTAAATTAGCTGTTCCTTCAATTATTCTGAATTCTAATTCGGCTAGTTTACACAAATAAATAACATCAGGTGAAGCATTTATGAGTCCGCTGTGTGGGTTTGAGGAATATTGTTTCAGAGTCACAAGTCGAGATCTGTGATCAGTCGAAGTTAGAGCACAAAGACAAGGATTGCATTTAACAACTTTTTTTACTTGCCTAACTACAAATCCAGATATATAACTAACAACATCTACAACATAACGTGACAATGTTTCAAACTCTGGAAGCTTATAATATGCATGATCATTTAAGTGAATCTGATTTTCAAAAATATTGTTTTCATCCCGTAGATTAGCATCTAAAGATTCGATTCCTGATGGTATAATTTGAGCCTTGCAACTACTGCTCACAGTTAAAATTGAAATTGGCAATTGATCTAAGCAATTTGCGTTTTGAGATCCAGTCACTTCACAATGAATTAAAAGTCGTTTATAAGCACTTTCAAATTGGCGGGCTGTCGGGTTATTATTATGACCACCACGACTACGTACAGCACTGAAAAAAATTTCAAGATGGTCTTGGGACAGTTTGTTTGCTAAAACATATTTTAATATAGGTTCACTGCTACTAACATGCTCTTCAAAAATTGATTTTAAATAAATATTATGAAAACAAAATTATGTAAGTAGGTAGGTTATGTAGGTAAATTATTATTAATAGATATTATAAAATAAAATTGTACCATGTCTATGTTTGCCAACAATTTTTTAGATTGTTTTTTTTTTTTGAGCATTTTAGATTACCGATTTAATTATTTAAAGGTAGTTAAAGGAAAAAATTTTCAGCTCTTGTAAATTAGATATTTTAGTTAAAAGTATTAATGCATATTTTACTAAAATTTAGAGGACCAATCTTTACCATTGAAATATAAAATATATTATATATATAAAATCATTGAAATACATGTTTCAAAAAAAATTTAAAAACGCGTAGAACCTAAATTTGTACCGAGTACCGACTCGTACCGAAGTCTGAGTCTGACACTGATAGGTATTCGTGTAACACACGAGTAACTTCTCGAACGCTTAATATTAAACCGATAGGTACGTAATAAAGAGTCCAAACTCGTACGACCGCCCGCATGAAAAAACGTTCCGGAAGGAGGCGCACAATTAAACGGACACAGGCTGAGCTGCGATCACTAGGGTTGCTACTTTTAAATTGTACCTATAGCTCGTAAGAGTACGCATTCATACGTGTGCATATTATATGTATATTCCATAAACATTTTGTACCGATATGTATCGTTATACTCAAATTTGTTTCTTAAAATGTTGAATTTTAATGCAATATAAACATATTATGCACGTCATGTATAAATTCGTAATCGTACAAGCTATACAGTTTCAAAGGGATCATTTTTCAAAATAATGAATATATTTTCCAAACAAACGCAAAAAACATAAATAATCCCTATACCTACTACGTGGCTTTAAGTAGTAACCATACCGATCGCAGCGCAGCCTGTGGCAGTTTAATCGTACGACTAATTTCAGATCATTATAAGAAGCGAAGTTTTTTAAGTTATGTTCATAGACCTAAAACCATGCCTTTATATCTAAGTTCTTGCTTTAAGACGTGCCAACTAATGCCTCAATTCTGGTGTCGGAGATTACGGATGTGATCACTACACACTATTTTAATTTTTAAGCACCAGGTACTTATCAAATATAATATTATAATATATATTATGGGACCATTTATCATTATTTAAAGACATTTCATTATTTTTTTTAAATTCTATTTTTTATGTAAATGGCGTATTGACCACAACTGGCACAACATTGAAAAAAAATGTATGGTTCACTAACTACAAAAGTTAACATTTATAAAACCCTTCGTGTCTTACTTAATGAATATGTTGAAACAAAGTTTGAAAAGTTAATAAGTTATTTTCTGTGCAAGTTAGAAGAGAATCCTGCAATGCATAACTTCTAGGCATACTTTGCAAGCACTTATATTTACCGTAAAGCTGTGGACTGCATGTTATCCACGTTAAATACCAATATGGTTTTCAATTTCTTTTTAAACTTAAAAAAATATTAGCTGCATTACCTACATTTTGGTAGGTGCAGTTGTTACAAGTGACTTGTTGTTACTATATTATATTGTTGTTGAAATTGTAAAGCAATTTTATTAAAAATGTGTTGTAATAAACTTTAAAAAATAATAAGTAGGTATCAAGCATTCATATTAAGTAACAACAGTTTATTAATTTAACTAGATATCTAATTGGTATATCTTAACTGATTTTCAAAAATTAAAAACTAAATATCTATACCCAATTAAGTTAGCAAGCCTAAATAATTTATAAGCATTAATTATAATTTTATATTTTCAATTTTCCTTTTATTATTCACAAGACTAGGTATCAAATTAAAATTATTAAAAAACATAACCTATTAAAAAAAAATGTTCTTATTTCAATATCATTATTCTTACTTATCAGTAGAGCTATGTAAATATTAATATAATTTATTATAATCAATGCTGGATTTAATGAGTTGAAAGTTAATTTAATTTAAACATATTTACTTAAGAGGATAAACGGAAGACAGAGGAAAAATCATAGAAAAAATATTAGAAAACGACAGATTAGTTATTCTCAACAATGGAGATCCTACCAGATTCAACCCAGCAAATGGTCTTTTCTCATCTATTGATCTAACCTTATCTAACACATCGTTAGCTCAACAACTTGATTGGCAAGTGCTTCCTCATTTATACAGCAGCGACCACATTCCCATACTAATTAAGGTTTATGACCCAGTCAAAAAAAAAAAGATAAACCGTGAAAACAATTCAGTCAACATGTGGAACCTAAAAAACCCCAACTGGCCCTTATTTTCATCTTTAATTGAGGAGGATACAAACATGTTAGATTTTAATAATGATAACGCTACACTAATGGTTACTTTAATAACAGACACTATAATCTCAGCCGCCAAAAAATCAATCGGAGAATGTACATTAAACCTCCAAAAACACCGTGTCACATGGCGGAATAAAGAGATAAGTGAAATAATAAAAAAAAAAAGAAAGCCTTAAAAAAATTTCAGACAACCAAAGATCCCACAGACTTTATAGTTCTAAAAAAGCTAAGAGCTCAAACCAGATTTCTAGTTAACAAACACAAAAGACTATCATGGAAATCGTTTGTCTCCGAAATAAATACACATTCCGACCCAAAAAATACGTGGAACAAAATTCATTCCTTAAAAGGCATCAGTAGAGATAAAAAAAATATTCCTAGTAGAAAATAACAAACTTATCACAGACGCCCAAGCCGTTGCAGATAAATTAGCCAATTCCTTCTTTGACAACAGTAGCGATGAAAATTATGACTCAGAGTTCCTCAGAAAAAATAAAGGAGACAAAAATAGTCCAGACACAACGCACACATGTCAGAACAATAATAGCGATCAAAAACTCATCAACTCAGCAATAACGCCCGCTGAATTCGAAATAGCACTTCAGAAATGCAACAGCAAAAGTCCCGGACCCGATGGCATACCCTTTTCCTTTATCCATAACTTACCTAAGAATGCAAAAACATACCTATTACAAATATTTAATTTAATATGGAGCTCCGGCATCATTCCCCCTAATTGGAAACATAGCTGCATTATACCCATACCCAAAGAAGGAAAAGATAAATTCAGTACATCCGGATATCGCCCTATCTCACTACTTAACACAATATGCAAACTTTTGGAAAAAATAATCAATTTAACTCGTGTGGTTCATTGAAAAAATAAATTACTTAAGCCCAGACCAAAATGGTTTCAGGCATCATCGCGGTACACACCTCTCATTAATGAAAATCCAATCTGAGATTGAAAACTCCTTTCAGAATAATCAAACTTTAGGAATGGTATGTCTTGATATAGCCAAGGCATACGATACCTCCTGGTGACTGCACATTATCTCGTACCTCAAAGAAATATTATCTAAGGGAAAATTGTTTAATTTTATTAAAAATTTCCTGTCAGATAGAACTTTTCATGTCAAAGTCAATCAACGGTTATCATCCACTTTCTACCAACAAAATGGCGTGCCACAGGGGTCAACATTATCCGTCACACTTTTTCTCATTTCTATAAACAATATAACTAAATCAATAACCTACCCCGTCAAATGCACATTATATGCCGATGATTTTAATATTTTGTGCAGAAGCACAGAACTTTGTACCGTTCAATCAAATTTACAAAAAACACTTAATAATCTCCACGAATGGTCTCTCACAACAGAATTCAATTTTTTGGCAAGAAAATCTCAATGTATAGTATTTACAAGAAAAAGGAAACAAAATAAATTAAAACTTAATATGAATAATAATCTAATTCCCAATAATAACACAGCTAAAGTACTCGGAATTACAATCGATTCAAAAAATAACTGGATCCCCCATATAAAAAACTTAAAAAAAGCCTGCTCATCTAGAATAAACATAATGAAAATGTTAGCCCACACAAGCTGGGGAGCATTGTTTTCGACTCTATCCATAATACATAGATCCCTTATTTTATTTAAACTCGAATACAATGCGTTCCTCATTATCAATGCTAATAAAAACGCCCTAAAAATGTTAGACACAATCAATAACGTCGGAGCAAGACTTGCAACCGGAGCGTTTCAGTCCAGCCCTATTGATAGTCTTCTCAACATAGCCAACATAATGCCTCTCCATATACAACGTCAAGAAGTAGCAATGATTCTCGCAACCAAACTTGCCAGAGACAGAATGATATCTGCCCTAAACTCTTACCCGTCCTTACTAGCAATCGTTAAAAAAAATAATATCAATCTAACAAATATTTTAACATCTCAACTCCCTGTCATCCCTCCTTGGACATATTTACCTAATATTATTGATACCAGTCTTGCTGAACTTCCTAAAAACTCAACCAGCTAGCAGGTATACATCCAAAACTTCAAGAACACAATATCGCAATATTCTAACTATACTGAAATCTACACTGACGCCTCAAAATCGGAAAACAACGTGGGAATCGCCATTATACACACCACAGATGAGGTAATAACATATAAACTTCCAACAGAATGCTCCATATACTCAGCTGAAGCAATCGCCATTCTAAAAGCCTTTGAATACGCACTTGAAAAACAATATCAACATTTTATTATTTTAAGTGATTCCTTAAGTACAATTTTTAGCATAGCAAACACACATAAGCCTAACGACATTGCAAAGAAAATCCACCTTCTCATTTACTCCCATCTCTCTAAAGGGAATGCGGTCAAAATAATATGGATACCAGGTCATTCGTCAATTGAAGGCAATGAAAAGGCAGATAGGCAAGCCAAGTTCACAGCCTCCTCAACTTCCTTAGACATCACTCCTCTTACTACTTCTCAAGATACCATAAGAACAATAAAACATCTATCAATACAAGCTTGGAAAAATATATGGGTAAAACAAAAACCGAAACTTAACGAAATTAAGTCAACTGTTCTCCACTGGCCCAACAATCATCCCGACAGGAAAAAGGAAACCATCATCAACAGGCTAGGAATAGGCCACACCAGAATAACCCACGGATACCTAATGTCCCGTGATGAGCCTCCCTCGTGTATGACATGCGGGGTTGAACTAACAATTAAACACATTCTCACGGAATGCTTTGCATACCTCGACGCAAGGAACCGTAATAATCTATTCAGCGATTTATATGACACACTTGGACCAGTCTTGCCATCGCCGGACATATTCGTGGCGAGTTAAAATGAATTTTAAATACCATACACCGCATATTAAATAACGAATTGAACAAAGTTTGAGTCATATAGAGTTGGAACGTTTAACGGGCAACAAAGTGCACCGGTTCGACTACTATAGAATAAATATTTAAAATTAAATTAAAATTTAAGAACTTACCTTCTTTTAAAATTGGTTTAAGATTTTCGGATTTTGGTCTTGTATTTATGGTTCCTTCATTTAAAACAATTGTTCGTTGAGAAGAGTGCTACAATGAATAATAATAATCAAAGAAAAGAAAAAATTATATATTTTTTATTAACTTACTGAAGCTGTTTTGGTTCTAAGCCTTGAGGAAGATGATGATGGATTCATAGATAGCTCTATAGAAGTAATAATTTTTCCCGAATTGCTGCTCTGAAACAATAATCAATTAAATGTTTATACCTACTAAAAAATCACCGAGCGTGCTTTGACAATTTCATTATTCTGATTTTTATTTTTTTTCAAATACAAATTTATCATATTCATAATACAAATTCAAATAAATTGATATAAAATATGAAAAATGTACGATAGTAAATTTAAAGGAGAAAAATCTGCTTTCAACATTTAAATCTCAACATCCTACTGAGCCTTTTTAACCTACTTTTTACTAATTATAATGGATTACACTCCAGCTCCCTTAAGTTGTGACAGTTTTGTTCTATAGGTGCTAGAGAGTTCAAGCAATTGTATAACTTCAGTTGCCTATCATATTTTTTAATTTCAAATTAAATTGTTTAAAATCATATATAATTTAATAACAAATTATTAAGGTACCACCAATGTCCCCGCTGGTAAAAGCGAAGCTGCAATTCGGCGACGAATTTCGATAGGTGAAATTGAATCCTCCAAATCGATTATATTTGATTCTTCTTTTACATCATCATTCCCTGTTAGATCTATAGTAGTAATAGTAGTGCCAATGTTGATATGATTCAAAGACTTTGCAGCAGTAACAGTCTTTGGAGATGCAGTAACATTTTTTGGAGATACTACTAGTGTTTTTGGTGTAGTAACTAAGGGAGGCATTTGCTATAAAAAAAAAAAAAGAATATATTATGTAAGAATAAAAAAATATTTAAGTGAACTCAGACGCTCACATTTCTAACTGTCTTCTCCTAAATCATTGTATTTTTTTTTAGAGAAAATACACAGAAAAATGAGAAAAAGTAAAATCACCATCAGACCAGATTTCTGAAGTTATAAAGATGCCATCAGAAGTATGCACAATTATAAATCCTATTTCTTCTTAAAATAGAGTTCAAAGAAATGTGTAATAAAAATAACACAATCACGTTAAAAAAATTATGAATATAAGATCCTGGATAAATATTGTGTTAAATTATTTATCAATAAATGTGTATTTGTATCAAATAACTAAATTAATTATTTCTTAAAATACTTCTTTCAACTGATTACAATTTATATCATTGATTATAAATACTATAGATAGCTCACTGGCCCGTATTTACGCCGCGCAAAAAAATTGAAGATAAAGACAGGGCTTCCATAACGACCACATCCATTTTTCATTAATTTTTGGCTAGTGAGCGATCTATAGTATTTATGTTCAATTGTAATATGTACTATATTACCTTTTTTGTAGTCGTATTTGTAATTTTTGAAGTTGATGAACTAGCAGATTCTACTGTAACATCATCATCGTCTTCAAAAGTAATGTATACTGGATCAGGTTTTGGCGAAGAAATCGCTTGTTTTGGTAATTCCACACTACTCTCCTACAAATAATTCAACATACTTCAATATTGTTTGTACTCAATATTTTTATCACACAATTGATTTACCTCTCTTGAACATGATCCTGATAGCATAGTTTTGAATTCTTTGATTTGTTCATGAAGTAAAAAATATTTTGACCTCCAATTTTTTACTTTTTCCTTCATTGATTGATTTTCTAAATTTAAAGACTGTTTACTTTTTGTGATCTTTGAAATAAGTCTCCATGTTATAAAGCTGTCAAATTTCTGAACAATAGTAATAACAAAGTTTTAATATATTTATTAGTATAATATACCTATAATTAAAATTAAAAACAATAAAAATCTCCTTACATCATAAGTCAATTCATTACATTGTAATAACTGTGGAAAACTCTTTTTGAACAAATTGTTTCCAAGTATAACACTATTGAAATCTCCAGGTGAATCAGATGATGAAATGTCAGAACTATTTTCAGAATCTCTGACTTCAAATTCTTGATCAACACCATTAGAATGTTTATCGACCTTTTTACTATTATTTGTATTACAATTCTGAATTACTTCAGTTAGTCTAAATTTATTTTTTTTTCACCGTCCACTCCATCTGGCTATGGTCGCTTTAAACCATTTGTTAATACATTTTTTGATGAAGAAGATGTTGGTTCAATAGGATCATCATCAGGAAATTCAACTGAAAAATATATAAAAATTGTATTCAATGAATCAATGTTAAATGAAATTGCAAAAATTGTTTATTCGTCAGTTAATTTTTTTATTTATTGATAAGTTATAATAATACTATCTTCAGTTCAATATGTGACATTATGACCAATCGGGCATCGACTAACTTGCTTGTAAAATCTAATATTATAAGATAATATGAGTAAACATTCAACAATTTATAATTTTTGTTAATTTAAATGTTATCATAAAATATTCTTTGTGCTTCTGTACTAAAAATATTAAATCAATTAGGTACCTAAATAAAATTAAACAATTACATATCTTACAAAAAACAGGTACACCTAACCTACATTAGGTGTACCTACCTAACCATAAATACTAAGAAAATATTATACAATCAACTAGCAGTGATCCAATACAATAAATTAATTGCTAAATATTTAAAAAAAAAAACAAAATACGCAATGGAGTTTATGTTTCTTGCATTTAAAAGTTTTTGCTGTTTTTCTGACTTTTTCGTGTTGATAAGTGTGTCTATGAACGATTAAATAATTTGGGAAGCACACATTATTTGTGCTCCGGGTGGCTGTGTAAATATTAGCTACATACCTCTACAGTCGATACGTCGGTTAGTAGGTAATATATGGTAGTAGGATCACTTTTTTACTTGTGAATAATTGGTATAAGAAATTGAAATATTAATGTTTGATCGCCGATACGCTCCTACGAATTAGGCGGTTGGCAATATCGACTTGCAGTGTATAGAGCTAAGTAGGTAAAACACAGAAAGTTGAACCCCCGGTGAATGACACTGGACAACAACAAAATATAACTCGGTATATATATGGACGCCTAACAAAACAATATATTATTATATATTATATAAATTATAAACAGAATAGGTAGATAAATAATTACGAAAGGGCACCCCAATATAAAATACCTTGTATAAATTACAAACCAACAAAATTACTGCATTACAAAGTATATTTATGAATAACCCGGTCCTCTGTCGACGGTAGATAGGTAAGTGGTTCCGACGTTGACTGTAGGACGGCGGCACGCAGGTGATGGATGCGGCGGCACACTCAGGGGGGGGGGCACGCTGCAATCGTGGCGGCTGCACACGGTTATTTCACCGATAACACACAACAAAACGTTACGACGGTACGACACGAGCCTACAAATGCCATAGTTTCGGTGGCAAGTATTACTGTTGCGGAGCCACGACTGTTGTTCAATGTTCATCACGATTAAAGATATCGTGATGTTCATGCATTAATTCGATATCTACGTGTGTGATAAGATAACATTTAAATAATTACCGCGTGAATTTAAATATTATAATCATTATTATTAATACAAGTAAATAATAAAATTGAGTATTGTAATTTTTATATCCTAAATTTAAATTATTATACTTATAACAAAAAAAGTAAGAATAATTCTAACATGTCCTACAAAAAAAAAAAAAAATAATAATAATTTATTAAACTTTATCTAATACGTCCTACAAAAATATAATACAACATAAAATTAATATAATTATTTTTAATTCAATATTGTTTGTTACTTTTTTTTACAGTTCATTACCCGAACATAATTCATAATAATGAATAATTCAAATTTATCTTGATTGTAATAAAGATCATTGATATTAAACTATTAAAGATACAATTATATACAACGCGGGAATTCCTATACATGGACAATGTATATAGATAAAGATTAAAGTTTAATAAATTATTATTATTATTATCTTTTTTTTTTTTTTTGTAGGACGTGTTAGAATTTTCATTATTACATATTTTTTTTTAAGTATAAGTATAATAATTTAGATTTAGGATATAAAAATTACAATACTCAATTTTATTATTTACTTATATTAATAATAATGATTATAATATTTAAATTCACGCGGTAATTATTTGAATGTTATCTTATCACCGACGTAGATATCGAATAAATACATGAACAGTGGCTCCGCAACAGTAATACTTACCACCGGATCTATGGCATTTGTAGGCTCGTCGGTACGACGAGCTCGGGGCTGCACGCATTCAGCGCAGCGGCTACACACAAACAACAATATTGAAACTTACAAGCCCTTTTGACAAGGAGAACCACGAGGTTTCGGGCACGCACACGTGGTAGCGACGCACATATAAAGTTGGGGGCACGGCGACGCGGAAAAGGCGTCGTGCCAACGGTTAGAAAAAGACAAAAGTGAAAGCCACCGAAGCTGGGCCGGTGTCGTCGTCGTGCGACCGAAGCGCTAGGACATCGAGGCGGCTTCTAGAAGGTTCGGCGCCGACCGGTGGTATGGCCGTCCGCGTTCGAACAATCAAAAACCGAGTCTTATACTTCAACGTCACCCGATATAACTCTTAATAAAACTTTTAATTGAGGTATTTTGCTCTAAAACCATTCAGTACCTAAGCAGTATTATTGGAACATAATAGGCATGTGTGCACCGAAAATATTTTTATAGTGTCCCGATGTTGCGTCGTTCGTCGAAACGATAACATTATCTATTAATTCCGTTATTATAATACATTATTTCGGTAGTCACCTATAACAAAATTAATATTACTTTTACCATCTTATTTAGATATCTTATACATTTCTTGTGCGCCGCCTTAGGTGCACCTCACGACCCGCCACTGCCCAAAGAGTTTATACATATTATATTATATAATGATAATAATTCTATTTTTTTTAATTCACAATAGTACATTAGTTTAAAAGGTATAAAGTATAAACGCGTTATATTATACAGGAATTACTTATCACAAGAAAATAATATGTCCATTACATTTTCGTTTCATGGAAACAATTCTAACAAAATTACGGTATACAAATAAAGTAACGATCGGTTCTGTAGTTTAAATTTATATAATATTTAGGTACCTATATCTAATACTCTTATCCATTTTGTAGCTGCAGATTGTTTGATGTTAAATTTTATTTTATTTTTTTTAAGTAATAATTCTAAAAGATTAAAATAATAATAGACTATTATCGCGTAATCCATTTTGTAATCTATACGTCAGTGATGATAGTATAATAGTATACATTAGTTATCTTTAACACAAATAACACATATTTTATTTAGTGACTAATTGCAAAAACGTTTAATAATCTTATCAATAATTTATCTTCATTAAACTTTGTATAGACGGAGTTCATAGGTAAATTGCGTCCCACAAAAAAGGTTATAGTAATTACGCATTACTATGTAAATTGTGGCCTGTGGACTTTTATAAGTCATGTCTTGGGTTATATGACCGATTTCCGGTCGGCTTATTCAATTCATAAATGAATGTCAATAAAATTTTATTTGTTGGGTAAAAGAGAGGTGGGTAACCCTGGCACCCCAATGTTCGAATTTTTTATTTTTTTAACCATTTATCGTACTATAATTTGTACCAATTTGTACCAACAATTTAAGAATTTGTACCTAAATATTTCCAAAAGAAAAGTCAAATTTTCCTCTGGGGTGCCAGGGTAACGTTACCCCAGCACCACCATAACTGAATAATGCATTTTATTAAAAACATTTTTTTCCATTAATTGTACTATAATTTGTACCATATTATAAAACCATTTTCAGAATTTATACATAATTATTTCCCTCGAAAAAATCTATTTTACCGCGGGTATGTCTAAATACGTCACTCCGGATAAAGTGCACCTAGGTACTTTTAAACCAATACAATAAACTTATGGTGTGTCTATAAAAGCTAGGTATCCTAACTAAATTCCATAAACTCTTAAACATATATATATATATACTATTTACCCTCACACTATAGTAGGTATACCTAGGTACAATTGGAGCGACACTTGCTTTATGTTAATCTGGCATTTTTATAAGTAGGTACCTATATGTGAAAAGTTAAAACATATTATATTCTAAATATTTCTAATAAAAATACACTGTGTTGGTTAGTGTCCCTCCATCAATTTATCAATATTATATACCTACTATTTGTTACAATGAAATTTGTAAAATATTAAAAATCCAGTCACAGTTTTTGTTGTTATAAGCATTCAAATTAAAAGCATAAATAAAATAATAACTTCCTCCAAAAAAAAATTTCTATAAGAAAGTCAAATTAAATTAATTTGTATGAGAGTTTGAGTTCAAACTTTTACAACATTGGATAGTATTAGGTATAGCATTGTCCAACATTTCGTGAAAATGATACGTCCTAAACTTATCAATAATACCTATGCTTTTCTATACCTTTTTCACTAATACTTTCACTAATACTTTGAGTATTCATTTTGAATTTTCAATATAACCTATAAACTTTAAAGTATCCCTCGACTCTAAGGCACTTGATGTGCTAAATCGATAAGATTACCAGTCTTAAGATAAAATGTTCGTAAAATCATCAAGTAAAAACCAATTTGTGTTTAAATATACCTGCACACCATATATGATAAATATATTAGATTTAATATGTCAATAATTTATGTGTCATATTCAGTTGCGTATTTTGTATGTTTTTTGGGGAAGTGTCCATATAATATAGGTATATACTTATTTGTTAATTGGTTGCAATATTTCTCTGTTTTACATCTACTACCACTAAGTTCATAATATACTCATCAAATATTGTAATGAAATATTTTTTATTTATTTAATTAAGGGTAGTAATTTGTATGTAATTTAAATCATACATGTATAAAATACCTACTGTAAACATAATTTTAATTTAAAAATAAAAATAAAAGCAAAAAATAATAATTTTTGAAATAGAAAATAGAAAATAATAAATACACTTAACGTATTATATAAATTAATTTAAATAATAAATTTAAGACGCATATTTTTAAGCTCTTATCCTTCAAAACATCATCAGTAGTAATTTGTTCATTTCTGTGAATCGATAACATGACCAAACCATTTAAAAAAATAAGTTGTAAATTACTTACTGGATTATTGGAAAATGTTGGGTAAAACAACGTTTTTATTCTAAATAACGATAAACGCAAAACTTGAGTAACGTTTTAATTGTAAATAACGTAAAACGGATTTTTTTTTTCAAATGCATGCCCTGCTTAAAAATATTACGATTCTATATAATTTAGATAAAGAATATTAAATAATATGCCTATTATTAGTTTAAGAAATACTTAATTATAATGTTTTAATTTTAATGAATATTAATTTACGAACTATGTGCACTTGTGAAAAATAAATATAATAAATAATATAGGTACTCAACAATGACAATAATATGGTAATATTACTATTTCACTGTATATTTTATCTGCCTTGTTTCTTCGACGACGCTTAAATGAAAAATGATTCAAATTCAATTGATAAATAATAATATGTTAAAAATAAATGTACATGGACATTTAAGATCCAAGGTATTAATTTATTAAAAAAAAAAAAAAACATCATTGTAATATATTATATATTAATATCTAAATATACACAAATTCCCGCTGGAAAAACAAGTAAAACAGACACATGAAGGCACGGAGCCTTAAGATAAAAATATAAATTGCATGAATACTGTAATAGGATAATAACAACATATTATTAATATTATTTAAACATATTAGTATACATTAGTACCTATATATAGTTATCATTATCGGTCACAATAATTTAAAAATTATTTAAAAATTATTTCTATATATTTTATTTGTTACATTCGATACCAGTGGTGCTATAAGAATAACAGTTTTATAAATAATTAAAAATATAATAGGATAATAAACTACATTATTTAAAACTAAATTTATTTTCTCTCCTAATTAGTTTAGGAATAAATTACCGTAGATACATACAATTTTTACTGACTGTTTATATTAGCATTTTCTATACGCCATGCCTTTTTTAAAATATTTTGACTTATTTTGAGCTGTTTAGGGACATTTTCAGTTTCCAATTTTTTTTAGTTTTTTATTGTATAAATATCAATAAAACTTTATTGGTTGGTTAAAAAAGCTTGACAATTTAATAGAGATCTTCTAGAATATTGTTTCAAAGGCAGATGAAAAATATTAAAAATCCTTAGCAACATTTTTTTATTTTATAAGCATTTAAAGTCCAAAAATTGACAAAATATGGAAAAATCACGAAAATTAGCAAATTATTTTGAGTTAAGAATTCGTAAAAATTTTCATTTTTAATTCTAAGATTTTTAAATGTAATATAAGATTCCTTATAAGATTATCTACCTTTATCAAAAAAAAAAAAAAAATGTCTATAAGAAAGTCAAATTAAATTTTTATGAGAACATTTTTTACAACATTGGATATTCACTCGATTTCTCATGTAGCGATGTCCTTATTTTGTTTAATTCAAAAACGAATAACTGTAGATACATGAAAATGACACTGAATTAATATATTAATTAATATATATTTATATTAGCATTTCCTATACACCATACAATTTTGAAAATATTTTAACTCTTTTTGAGCTATTTACGGACATTTTCAGTTTCCAATTATTTTAGTTTTTTATTCTATAAATATCAATGAAGTTTTATCTTTTGGGCCAAAAAGTGTAAAAATTTAATACAAGGCTCCTGATGTATTGTTACAATATCAGTTGAAAAATATTAAAACCTAAAATAACTATTTTATTTATTTTGTTGTGATTGTATAATATTATTCGTGGGTACTTGAAACTTCTAAAAAATTATTATTAGTATCACGGTTTGTTGTTGATGTATAACGCGCTATAAGTACCTAATGGATTAGGATATGTTTAATTTGGAATTTATTATATGTACCTATTATAGGTCAATTTTTTTTTAATACCATAGATTTGTATATAACGTGTCTTAAATCTAGACTGACAAACCGTCTCTGCTCAGAATGGTTTTTCTTATACATATATATTATATAATTTAATTAAAATGTAATACCATCCATCATACAGTGACCCACTTGTAACCTACTGTACAGCAGAGCACCTTTTTTGTATTGCCTATGATAAATATGGTCAATATCATAAGCTGTATGCATGTAGTCGTTTTAAGGAAACAATTTAGGTAGGTATGTCTATATGATTTGTATGACTTTATGATTTGTATTTGGTAAGATTATTACACATAATTTTACAGTATACCTATGCACTGAACCATAACATAAAGATAGGCAATAGCAGAATAAAAATCCGATGAAAAAATCTACGACCCTAGGAAAAATAACCCCCAGACTCCAATATAACTGATAATCCCCCAAAATTTCAGCCCTATTTGCAAAACCGTGTTAAGGTAATATGCATTAAATACATTATAATTTATAAAATAAAAAAATTAACAATTAAAGAATAATATAACCTTAAAAGTAAGTTAATTATACTAAATCTATATAATAAAAATGAAATTTGTATGTAATAATATTATTATTACTATAATAGTAGTACCTAATAGGTACGTTATTTTACTATGAATTATAGCAACCAAAAATCAAATACTTCTGAACAAAATACTCAACCATTTTCTTTCTCAAAGTATTTGATCATCACCAAATGATGCGGTGTAAAATAAATGCTGTATACAATTATGGTAACACTTGAAAATCAGTTCAGTTGATTTATAAGGTAACAAATATATTATAGTATCTATAAATACTTTTTTAAATTTTTAGAAAAAATATCCACTGTACAATTTACAGTAAAAAGGGGTGTTCTCTTTGAAAAACATCCACAAAACACAACATAAGTATAGAAGAAAAATCTAAATCTTCAATTTGAAAGTAATATGGACTTAAAGTTTACTCGTGTGGACCACTAATTTTTTAAAAAATACTTTTTAGCCTAATCACTTAAATACAGATAAATAATATAAATTCACAGAAATTGACATTTATATATTGGTACGTATGACCAAAAATATACCTACCTAATGTATAATGTGCATACTGCATATACTACCTACGTTAAAATGCAGTAAATGACATTTGAACGTTTTGTGGAAACATGGGTTTTTATAGTTTGCATTTTTTTGAAATCATATCAAATCTTACACTTTTCTGTTTAAAGCATGATACAAGTCTTATTTCTATATACATTTACATGACAAATGTAAAGAAATTAGAATAATAGGAATATGAATTTTCTATTAATATTTAATTAAATACATTACTTTCCAAGTTGATCCTTAGTATAATAAATTGGTATAATAGTTACCTATTTAAATATGAAAACATATGAGTGGTTTCCAGGCGCGTATCCATGAACTTTTATGGGGGGGGGGGAGATTTAATTCAACCACTCTTTACTTCTTTGTACAAATATAACATATGTTGTCATGTTGAAACAATTAAATTAATCAATTTATTGTATTTAAACTAACAAACATTTTAAACATTATTAATAATAAACATTATTAAACATTATTAATAGTAAAATAGTAAAATTCATAACATATATTATTATGTCTGAATTCCAGGGTTAAATTAGTTATCACCTAATTAAAATAAAACAAATACAATATAATATAAACGATATTGAATATAGCCCCTCCCCCATGAATACGCTACTAAGCTAATACATAATATAAATTAATGTATCAATATTTTTATAAAGTCAATTAAATTTCAAAGTCAAAAACCACTACACTCGCAACAATCATTTATTTTATACTCCTCATTCATCTAAAAAGTATACGACATACGACCCCATAAATATTTTAATGTCTTCGGGAAATAGTAAATTATTTTAATAAACATTGAATGTATTTTTATTATTATTATTATTATTATTATTAATTATTATTACTATTATTCTATATATTAATCGTTTCATATTTTATTATGTTATATTTTATTATCTTAAATTATATTATATTATTGTTATCTATACAAATATATTGTGAATTGGTCTTTTGTCCGTATTAATAAACAAATAAATAAATCACCATTTTACAATTATTAGGCCGTAGATTATTATTTTTATTAAGGACCAAGCTAAAATGGAGTATAGATTCCTATATAATAAGTATAATATAGTGTAGTGGATGGGTGTGGGTGTGTACGTGTGTGTGTGTGTGTCTAGCTTGTGTATAATAATTTTAAACAGACATTTAATATGTTTTCTAATTCGAAATTCTAATAATATAAAATGTTAAAGAAAAAACTATGTTTTATATAAATGTTATAATATGTTAATTTAGTATCACGGGTTGTGTGTGGGGGGGGGGGAGTCTGACAGAATATGCATAAATATTTTTTTTTGGATTTACCTCATTTTTATGGAATTATGGGGTTTTAGCTTATCCGGGACATATAATAATATATGTAAGTTATTAAAAAAAACATACTGTACAAAAAAAATTTAAAAAATGAAGTCTTTTATATTCAAATCAATAACAAGTGTTCAAAGTTAAAAAAAATAACTCAATGCGATGCGATTTCTGATATCGCTTGTCTTCTATGTGATGTCTTATGTATTTATATATTGCGTTTAAATTGTTACAATAATACATTTAATAATAAAAATATATTATTTAGTTATTTTTCTGCATATTAATTTATTGGTTTTATTTAATTCTAAATTCTCTAGATATCCATCTGTTTCGATGTTTCACATCTACATGGCACCTCGTGTATCCAATAGTTTATTTTAGGGAATTACCTAGAGGTCAACATTCCCATAATTATGAGCTATGTATAAAAAAACAATATTATTATTACGAGAGTACTATACTATAATATGTTATTTGGACCAAAATGTTTTAAGTAGAATGTACCATATTATGTAGTCGACATTATCGAATATTCGATTATATCGGTCCGTACTTATATTATAATAATATATTATGATCGTTAACGTCGAGTCTCGACAAATATTCGAATCAACATAATAATGATTTTTCGGCATTTCCAACTACCCACTGCCTTATCAGCGGCGGCCTATAACCTCTGATAGCCGATCCATCGTAATCCTGTAATATAACGTAATAACACGAGCAACAGCACAGTGCTAAACTCATTTAGAATAAGTCTGGAAAAAGCTAGTTGCGCTGTTATTAGCTACAGCTTCGTTACTCGTCGTGAGATACGCAGCCGGTAGATCACGTGACAGACCTGCTCGAAACCACACATGTTTTCGTCGTACATTTTTCCAGACTTATTCTGAATAGGTAGAGTTTAGTCATTTAACAGTTTTGGATAAAAATAACGCATTTATTGTATTAGGTATTAACGATCAGAGCGCGTATGTCTATGCACTAAAAAAATATCATAATAATAATATGTTGTATAATATTTTGCTGTAAAAATCATGAAATTATGATAATTATTATGGAAAAAAAGATTTCTAGACACTTGCTCTGTCGTCATCTGCTGTACAATCAATGTGTTACAGTTACCTAACCTTGCGTTTGCCCTCTCCGTGTTTTCACAATGTTTTATAATTAGTTTAACAGTATTTACAATATTATTAAATTATTATCTCTCCGTGTTTAATGGTTCTCGGTGTTTATTTTGTCTGTATGTTTCACATCATGTTTAAATGCGTACAGTGCCCATCAGTTTTTAATCGTAAAAACAATTTAACCGCTCACAAAAAGAAGCATGCGGGTGTGCGTTTTCCGTGCACTGTATGTGTTAAGTCATTTAATGAAAAGTCTAACCTCAACAGACATTTGAAATGTGTTCATGGTATACTATATGTATTTTTGATTTATACAATCTTATTTATTTTTCCATTAGTTCAATATTAATTCATATCTTTTTTACTAGGTGTCGTTAACGAGAGCGTGCATCTCCGGTCAATGCCTGCTCCTCAGATTATACAACCCGCCCCACAGGTCGTTCAGCCCGTTCAACTCGATCAACCAGCACGGCAGAGTGTTATCCAGTTCGCACATCGTATTACTGTCCCTGATGCTACGGCAGGTGGTTCGAACGTGATATCCGAGGACGAAATGTGACCGGTAGGTCTCCACGGAAATATTCGAGCGAAATTAACTACTAAACCCGTATATACATATCCATAACGTTGTTAACGAAATCTGCTGATCGCGTAACGAAGTTTACCAGTAACTGCAGTAACTGCATAATATACAGAACACGATTTCAGTACAACAAACGACACGCAATACAAGTGACAATTTATACGTCTTGTACTGTGCCCTTAATTTTTTTCTTAACATATCAGCATTAATTCCAATTGTAAATTAATAACTTTGTATTATTTATATTATGTATAAAATATATATAATTATAATCAAGTTGTATGTGCACCCACCATTAATGTGCCAATTTCTAGAAATATTATATAAATATAATTTGAAAAAAAAAACAGTTTAAAACAAAAAATATTATACGGCAATTGTTCGCCGGAAATAGTTCGCGTGACAGTTGTTGGCGAGTTAATGTTCTCACGAAAATTATTCGAATACGATAATATAATAAAATTGATATAAAATTGATCGCAAGTTTATTAATATAATATAATATTATTAATTCCGGAAAAGTTCACATGATTTCATAGTAGATGGGAGTTAAAATTCTTGATGAATAGTGTGTTATATTAAAAAATGAATATTAAATCTATCGATATAGATTGTTCTAAAATAATATTTATTCGGATACATATAGCATCACTGGCGGCTCGTGTAGGTTTATGTGCACACGTGCATGTGAACTACTTACCCAAACTCAAGAAAAATTGAAAACATAAATCATAATAATACAATTACGTATTTATAGTCGTGTTATTAAGATTATTTTTAAAAAATAAAAAAACACAAATTCAGAATATTATAAAAATAATAATATAATATTTTTATTGGGTTATTTCATTGGCCAAACAGTCGGGTGGTTGTCCGCGACGGAACAGTATCGGTGTGTACACGGTGCACATAATCGCTGTGCACATTTGTACAGTGTAAAAATTAAAACAAGTCGAAACATGCGTTATAATGGATTTGATGTTTACATTCGTTTTTGTGCACATAACAAATTAAATTGTTTTCAGCGAATTATTTTCAACTTCGCTGCGCCGTTGCGCGTCGGCGCGGCGCGGCATAGGCATTATAATTTATTTTTAAATTCGTTCTTTTATTATACTCCGATTATCAGCTGATAAATAATGTCGGTCGATCATTATCGGAAATTAAAACAACAATCGTGTTTCTGTTTAAAAATTAAAAAAAAATAAAAGCGTATTTGTGAATAACTAAAATTTGTAAACAATTATGTAATACAATTTATAATATCCTACTAATATTATAAACGCGCAAGTTTGTTTCTTTGTTACTCTTTCATGTAAAAACTACTGAATTGATTTTAATGAAACCTTACAATAATAAAGCTTATATATCAGAATAACACATAGGCTAAAAATCGTCCAACTAGGTACAACCTGGGGATGCGCTCAAACGAGGATTTAAATATTTAAGGTGGAAATGTTTGTTTATAAATGGTTGCCATGGGTTTTAAAACTATTATAATTTATAATTATTGGTTGCAGTGAAATCAGTGTATTAATTCAATGCATTTAAATTTTTTTTATGCTGTGTTATTATATTATATGTACAGCAATTACGTAAATATTTATAGTATTATACTCACATATGAGTTACGTACATAAAACAATTCCACGTCTCGGTGGACGATTGGGAAATATTGGTCAGATTCATACTTGGACTCGGCATTCACAATTAGTCCAGCCGTCTCTAGGAGGAGTTCAGTGACATTAGTGATGGGCACAACCGAGTGAAAACTATCGAAGTACTCGACAGTTTAAAATATCTAATAACTCGGTTGTTTTATAAAACTATCGAACTATCGAAAAACTATCAAACTGTCGAAAAACTATCGAAAACTTATTTTGATTGTTTTTTTAAACTCTAAGTAGTAAAATATCCAACTGGTTTGGATAAATTGTATGTACTTTTATAGTGTTTTAGTTATATATCAAGTATCAACTGTCCATCTACTACAAATCATACATAGCTTATAAAATTCTAAAATACTCAGTATTTAGTATTTACTATTTTCCAAATAAGAGTTTCCTACCAAAAACATATCCTATAATTTATTATGATTTTCTTCTCATAATACAATTCTCATAGTTTTTAATACTTAGATTAATTAGATTCATAGGCGTATGGTGATGAATTTATATGGGGGGGGGGGGCTATAGCCAATTCAATTTCTGGTACACAACATATATTCTAAAAATGTAACTAAAACAATTCACGAAATGGGGGGGCTGAACAAAATTCTAGGGGGGCTATAGTCCCCTTAGACAACCCACCACCTCACCATTCGCCTACTATTAGATTGTATTAATTAAAACTAATAAATTAAAAACTTATACAAAAAGAATTACCAAAGTTAATAAGTTATATGGATTTTGTATGTTGTATGTAAAACATCTCCGTTCCAATATTTTAGGTGGTATATTCGCCTGGAAGACTTCAAGATAATTGGGCATCCGATTAAATATTACCTGTTGTTATTAATTTTTAGGCCTACTTACATAATGAAAATTTAAAAAGTGAAAATTATCAAGAAAATTCAGTCGATAATACCGAAAAATCACTCGATTGTTTTTTTTTTAACTCGATAGTCAAAACTATTTGGTACTAGACGCGTATTACTATTTACTACCGAATGAAAACTATCGATAGTTAAAACTAGTCTGTTCCACTAACGAATGAAAACTATCGAGCAATTCATTCGATGGTTTTAAAAACAATCGATGAATAATAATATTCATTCAATATAAAATAAAAACGCAATACACGATACATGAAGTGCAAGGGATCAGCTAGTGTATTATATATATATATATATATGTATAATTTTGGTTATATTTATTTTGGATGTACTTCATTACTTCATTAAAACCACACGAGCCGATACTGGTATAGCTGCTAAATATAAAAATATTTCCACCACTGCTATTATATTTGTACCAGTAGGTATTGCTTGGGTCACTGTAGTCTGTAATGGATGTATTAAATAATATAATTATTATGTAGGGAGAGTGTTGTACCTCGGCCCCATTTTTATTAAAACAATTCTAGTACCTACTTTCAATTTTGAATATAAAATCTTCATTTTTAATATTCATTTGGACAATATACATAAGTATATGATAATTTTTTTTAAAGCCACAATATCAATTGTTTTTTAAATTAAAATTTGCTTTTTAAAAGCACAAAAAATGGTCCAAGGTAAAACATGTATTGTACCTTGGTATTTGGGGTATTGTACCTTGGTTTGCATTAAAATATGCATAGGTACCTCATTTCAAAAATAATTTTAAATTATGTATTTCATTAGTTATAAATATCTAGTTATTATTTATATCAATGATTATACTTAGTAAAAATATTCGTGGCAGAAATTCTGCCACAACACAACACACGTGTACCAAACCTATCCAAACAAAAACTCACAGTTGCATCCCCACCCAATGGCCACACAATAATTTCTTGAACTTCATTAACAGCACACTCCAAATCAGCTTTATTAGGTACCTAATAATCTTTTAATACCTCCTTTGCTTCTTGGAATTTTAACTGTACTAATCTACAAGCTATTAAATAATAATCCGTAATGAAAAATAATTTTATGGACAATAATTAATGGATGGTCCAAGGTACATTTGATATCTATTTTAAATAATTGTTCTTTTGGGCATTCGTAAATATATTCGAGTGAAATTAACTACTAAACCCGTATATACATATCCATAACGTTAATAACGAAATCTGCTGATCGCGTATCGAAGTTTACCAGTAACTGCATAATATACCGCACACGATTTCAGTACAACAAACGACAAGCAATACAAGTGAAAATTTATACTTGTACAGTGCCCTTAATTTCTTTCTTAACATATCAGCATTAATTCCAATTGTAAATTAATAACTTTGTATTATTTATATTATGTATAAAATATGTATAATTATAATCAAGTTGTATGTGCACACACCATTAATGTGCCAATTTCCAGAAATATTATATAAATATTATTTGAAAAAAAAACAGTTTAAAACAAAAAATATTATACGGCAATTGTTCGCCGAATACGATAATATAATAAATTGATCACAAGTCCATTAATATAATAAAATATTATTAATTCCGGAAAAGTTCACATGATTTCAGAGTAGATGGGAGTTACAATTCTTGATGAGTTGTGTGTTATATTAAATAATGAATATTAAATCTATCGATATAGATTGTTCTAAAATAATATTTATTCGGATACATATAGCATCACTGGCGTTTATGTGCACACGTGCATGTGAACTACCTACCCAAACTCAAGAAAAATTGAAAACATAAATCATAATAATACAATTACGTAATTATAGTCGTGTTACTAAGATTATTTTTAAAAATAAAAAAACACAGATTCAGAATATTATAAAAATAATAATATAATATTTTTATTGGGTTATTTCGTTGGCCAAACAGTCGGGTGGTTGTCCGCGACGGAACAGTATCGGTGTGTACATAGTACACATAATCGCTGTGCACATTTGTACAGTATAAAAATTAAAACAAGTCGAAACATGCGTTATAATGGAATTGCTGTTTATATTCGTTTCTGTACACATAACCAATTAAATTATTTTTAGCGAATTGTTTTCGACTTCGCCGCGCTGTTGCGCATCGGCGCGGCATAGGCATTATAATTTATTTTTACTTTCATTCTTTTATTATACTCCGATTATCAGCTGATAAAATAATGTCGGTTGATAATTATCGGAAATTAAAACAACAATCGTGTTTCTGTTTAAAAATTTAAACAAAATAAAGACGTATTTATGAATAACTAAAATTTGTAAACAATTATTATTAAATACAATTTATAATATCCTACTGATATTATAAACGGGGGACGAGGGGGCCGAGCGGTCTAACGGCGCTGGCAGTCGCGGGTTCGATTCTTGGTCACTGGGTGGCATTTTTCTCCGGGCAAGTCACGGTGTCCGGAGAACAAGTGCCGCCATCCCCCACTCCGGGGCATGGCAGAAACCTACGGGTGCCCCATTCGAAATTCTGCCAAAATACACCCACGTGTAACACTCACCTACCGTTAAAAACCTACGGTACCAACCCCCCTCCCAATGGCCTAAGTTGCCGCGGGATAATTAATAATAATAAAAAAAATAAAATAATATTATAAACACGAAAGTTTGTTTCTTTGTTACTCTTTCACGTAAAAACTACTGAATGGATTTTAATGAAACCTTACAATAATAAAGCTTATATATCAGAATAACACATAGGCTAAAAATCATCCAACTAGGTCCAACCAGGAGATGTGCTCAAACGAGGATTTAGATATTTAAGGTGGGAATTTTTGTTTATAAATGGTTGCCTTGGGTTTTAAAACTATTATAATTAATAATTATTGGTTGCAGTGAAATCAGTGTATTCATTCGAATGCCTCTAAATTTTTTTTATGCTTTGTTTTTATATTATGTGTACAGCAATTACGTAAATATTTATCGTATTATACTCACATATGAGTAACGTACATAGAACAATGCCACGTCTCGGTGGACGAGGGGGAAATATTGGCCAGAATTATACATGGACTCGGCATTCACAATTAGTTCAGCCGTCTAGGGGGAGTTCAGTGACATACTTGGTATAAATATGATACTTTAGAGTTGAATTATAAATTTGCGTACAAACAGTACACTCGATCTACAGCAGATAGACTGCCTACCTGATAATATTATACTGCTGCGAATCAGAATTTTTGTTCCAGGCAACAGAAAAGTTGAGATAAATATTGAACACCATATACCGAATATTGAATAATGAATTGAACAATGTTTGAGTCACATAGAGTTGGTACATTTAACGGGAAACGAAGTGCAAAGGATCAGCTAGTATAAAATATATATATATATAATATTGGTTATATTTATTTGGGATGTACTTCATTACTTCATTAAAAACACACGAGCCGATACTGGTATAGCTCCTAAATATAAATATATTTCCACCACTGCTATTATATTTTTACCAGTAGGTGTAGCTTGGGTCACTGTAATAGATGTATTCAATTTGAATATAATTATTGTGTAGGAAGAGTGTTGTACATTGGCCCCATTTTTATTAAAACAATTTTAGTACCTTTAATTTTGAATATAAAAAAACAACACACGTGTACCAAACCTATCCAAACAAAAACTCACAGTTGCATCCCCACCCAATGGCCACACAATAATTTCTTGAACTTCATTAACAGCACACTCCGAATCAGTTTTATTGGGTAACTAATAATCTTTTAATACCTCCTTTGCTTCTTGGAATTTTAACTGTACTAATCTACAAGCTATTAAATAATAATTCTTAATGAAATATAATTTTATGAACAATTAATGGAGGGTCCAAGGTACATTTAATATCTATTTTAAATAATTGTTCTTTTGGGCATTTTGTAAAATTATATTGTAACAAATGACCATATCATTCAATTAAATATAATATTTAACATCGATTAACACTTCCCTTATTAATTTGAGTTGAAAAATTAGAACATAACAAATGATGTTTTAAAATTCAAAAATCATATTTTTTTTGTGATAAGGAAATGGTTAGCTGCTTATCAAAAAAATACGAGCATTTTTCTTAAAATATCTATATTATTTACTGAAGTAGTATTAATGACGTAAATTTCATCTATGAGATTTTGTTTTCAGAAAATATTTTATAAAATATCCAATGTCCAAAGTTAAATAATATTAATTTATAAGCTATTTTCTCTCATTATTAAAATGTTTTTCGAAATATACCAAAACAATAATTACGATCGCCAAAATTGGCCAACCTTAAGTAAGTACTTAGATAGTTTACGACTATATCAAATAGATTTAAAAATAATATTAATGTCAGGTTTGACGTAAAAAAAACCTCAAAATCATTTGGAATAAATCGATTATATTTTTTTTAACTCAAAAATTAATATAACAAAAATTAATAAATTAATATATCTTTATCCTTTAGTAAAAAACCTTGACAATTTAATGCTTACTTCCTTATAAGTTTCATAAATATAAGTTCAAAAATATTAAAGATACATAATATCATGTAAAATATCATTTTTTAGATGCAATTCAAACTATTTTTCGTTAAAAATTCATAAAAGTTTTTTTAACGGAACAATATTTCTTATTATTAGGGCTCGGATGTTGTTGCATTTGCAACTTTTTTTCTATTGTTCGGATTCGTTGCTAAGTAGGTTATAAATTTGTTTCAAACGAGTACCAATTAATATATAAAAAATTTAAGTGCAACTTTTTGCAATATTTGATCTTTTTTCAATTTTATTAAAATTTTGTTGATTATCGTCATTTTCAATACAATTTTATGTATTTTTTTGTGTTTTCACTTTTTTTTGTTAGATTAAACAGGTTTAAGGTAAGGTAAAGTTTTAAAAAAAAAAAAATAAAAATAGTATAAATAAAAAGTTTTTAATTTTGATATAATTATTTATAGGTTTCTGAAAAAATAAGAAGACCGGAAAATTTACCAGATTTTTAATGACAACTGACGAGAATTTGAATTTGAATCTTTTTATTATCTACTCGTTTAAAACCTACCTAATAAAACTTTTTAATATTACTTAATAAAATGACTTAATCCATTTCATAAAATAATTTTTTAATATATTTTTTTAATTTTTTTGGTACAAAATATTTTTTTATTGCAATTTTTAAGTGCAATTTTGGTTTTTTTTCACAGCAATAATGCAATCAATTTTTTAACATTTTTAGTGCAACAACATCCGAGCTCTACTTATTATGCTAAGAAAAATACGAACAAAAATAGTCTACAAAACATATAAACATCGAGGCTGATAAACTTTCAAAGTATTTTTCAAAATTAACGACTAGATAAATAATATGGTTATTCTTTGCAAGCTGTTTGGTATAAATGTATAAACCTCCTTCATATTCGTAAATTAACATATATAAAACCAAATTTCAATTTTATTTGTAGGCACATTGACTAGTTTTTCTGTTTGAATTGAGTTTTCTAATTTAAAAAAATATATATTCAGTTGTATTAAGTAAAAAATTTAAATTATATTATTAATCTACTATATAATAGAAATAAAAAAATACAACTTCCTTTATTTATTTTTAATGATTAACTCGGTTTGTTTGATTTTATTTATTATTATATATTATTATATTGTTCACATCCTTTTGTTTAACTTTAAAATACTCAACCATTTTCTTTGTCGGAGTAGGTATTTTATTTACAGGTGAGTATAATTTATTAAGTTCACAAATATATTGGTATAAATATTATAAAATTGTATTTTAATTTTAAATTATCAAAATTAAAATAGAATAAAAATAATATAGGTCCAGTGTTGTGCACAGATAAATTTAAAATTATCATTAGATAAAAATACAGATTATTATGCAGTTCATATTTTTTTAAAAACTTCATAAATTAAATAATAATGTGTATACATATACACATATTTATATTTTTTTAGGATTATAATTTATTATTTTATATAAAAATACAATATAGATTAAATTAATAAATTTGGATAAAAAATAAGGAGCATTTAACGCATGTTAATATATATTACATTTTAAATTATATGGACACTTAATTTTATTGTCTAATGAAAGAATGACTTGTTTTGATAAAAATTGTTTTATTGCTAAAAAACATTATAGTCAATGCAGATAATTAAATCTATAAAAAAATGTAGCATTTATTTTGTTTGGTTTTAAACATACTATAACATTTAAAATTCATACACAGTTAGGATGATCCCTTTTGAAATAATTGGGCAAATTTCACGTTTCGAATAATTATTAAAAGTTATAGAAAAACGGAAAAAATCAAGTGAAATTTATAAAAATATTATCTAATTATCTGCAGATATAATCAGATAGCAGTTTTATTTATACTGTGTGTTTATTTTATTTAAATAAGATAAATATTTTTTTTCTAGATAGGTAATGCACAACACTGACTGTAATAAAACCCAACTACTCATTCATATTCGTTTATATTTAATGAAATAACATAGACCTATACTAAGGAACGACTTTAAAAGTAAGACATTTAATTAAATATTAATATTATACATAATATTAGTAATACATAATATACCTACCCTCCAAACTCCGACTAAATTGTCCGTCCGATTGGACGCACAAATAATAATAATGCATTGTATTTTATTATACACCCACGCTAAACGTTTTGAGGGGATCATACCTAGCGGCGGTTTCGTTGACATAGTAATTAACATTCAGTAAAACTGATATAATAAGATGTGTACCTATTAACAGTTTAAAATTAAAAAGAAAAAAGTTAGGAAAAGTGAGTGTCGCTTCTGCTGTGAGTCACTGTAATGGATGATGTTAAATTTGAATTCAATGATATAATATCTGTTCACCCAGGTACGGTACAATAATAGACCGTTTAGGTGTATATGTATGTGTGTGTGTACTGATAACTAGGATAGATAGGTAACTAAAATAATGGTAACTATAGATTGTTTAATGCACTGAAAGACATATAATAAATTCCAAAGTTCTATAAACATTAAACCTAATAATAAAAAAAAAATTTTTTTAAAAAACACTTTTCTAAAAAAACAAAAAAATAATGAAAAATTTAAAAGTGTGTGGTATAATATGTCAAGTGTAAGAGCGCCACACACTTTTAAATTTTTCATTATTTTTTTGTTTTTTTAGAAAAGTGTTTTTTAAAAAAATTTTTTTAATTTTTTATTTTCTACTTTTTAGTTAAAAAATTTTTTTTACGGATTATTGTATTGTCATCCAAGACCAAGGTCTATACCAATTTTCAGAATTTTTCATCTTCAAAAAGTGCCTCAAATCGAGCGCGCAAGATTTGATCACAGACAGACGTGAAACCAAACTTAAGAAAAGTGTTAATGATACCTTCGGTATCGCGGTATTTGCGCACGTACAAACAACAATATTGATT
The DNA here is from genome assembly GCA_949089665.1 of Macrosiphum euphorbiae. Classification (NCBI taxonomy): domain Eukaryota; kingdom Metazoa; phylum Arthropoda; class Insecta; order Hemiptera; family Aphididae; genus Macrosiphum; species Macrosiphum euphorbiae. The sequence goes on along the minus strand of CARXXK010001238.1, from coordinate 208,320 downwards.
TAACGGCGATTTGCGCCACACACCAATAGATTATTAATAATTAGGTATTTAATATTTGACATAACTTTGCGGTCTGAGGATGGGGCGCCGTGTTAAATTTGCATAGGTACAGGTGGACCGACGGCGGCTGATAACGCACCGGTCGTAATCTACTATTATATTTTAATACACGACATGAAAAGGTACAAAAATAATACATGCAATAACGAATATGTCGTGTTTGGGGTGTATGTGTGTCGGTCGGCGGAATATTATAATGGTACGTATGATTACATGCGACTATGCGAGTGGCGGTGACGGCGGCGCTAACAATATATCATTGTACAAGAAAAAACGATTCTCAGTGAAATCGGTCAGTCAGCCTATATTATTTTTCGAAGTAGGTATGTTTGATGATATTTAGGTAAATAAAGTAATTTATGTATAACCTATTTACGTAGAACCTTGTTTTTAATTTTCAATCATTATACATAAAAATTGAACATTTTATAAATGTTTAACTACAATATAATTATTAAATTTGAAATTTAAATGCTTATAAGAAAATTGTAAATTTGTATTTTTAATATTTTTCAATTGCTATTGTAACATTATAATATCAAGAGTCTTATGTTAAATTTTCACTCATTTTTACCCAAATAATAACAATTTATCGACAATTAATTATAGAAAATAAAACTAAAAAATTTAAAATTTAAAATGTCCGTAAACTTCTCAAAAACAGTAAAAATATTTTCAAAATGGTATGGTGTATAGAAAATGAAAATATAAAACAATTTCATTCGATTTGCGTGTAGATATTTTTTTTATGAGGAATTTTGTATTTCATTTTCAAATCTTGGATTTAAAAATATACATTTTTATGATTTCTTATCTCAAAATAATTTGTATATTTTAGTGATTTTTACGTATTTTGTCAAGATTTGAACTTTAAATGCGTATATAAAATAAAAATATTCAACTATTGTTTTTAGTATTTTCAAATTGCATTATAACAATATATTAGGAGACTTTTGTTTAAAGTACGAGTATTCAAGCTAATTTACACGACAAATACAATTTTATTGACATTCATATAGAAAACAAAACTAATAAAATTGGAAATTTTACTTAATAATTCCCGTTTTTCCTTAATTGTTATGTTACTGATACTGTTCAAAAAGGTAGAAGCAGTTTCAGTGCCCCAAACGGTGGCAACAGACACAAACATTTTAAAATTAAAGTTAAATAAAATAAAAAGTTACACATCATTGTAAAATCAATACATTCATCGTCATACTCAGAATCTTAAATATACAATTAATTGTTTGTTATACATAGCTTATAATTAGGGCTGGGAATGTTGACCTATAGGTAATTCCCTAAAAAAAACTATCACGTACACGAGGTGTTATACTGTTATGTAGATGTGAAACATCGAAACAGATGGATATCTAGAGAATTTATAATTTAAGAAAACCAATAAATGAATATGCAGAAAAATAACTAAATAATATATTTTTATTATTAAATGTATTATTGTAACAATTTAAACGCAATATATAAATACATAAGACATCACATAGAAGACAAGCGATATCAGAAATCGCATCGCATTGAGTTATTTTTTTTAACTTTGAACACTTGTTATTGATTTGAATATAAAAGACTTCATTTTTTAAATTTTTTTTGTACAGTATGTTTTTTTTAATAACTTACATATATTATTATATGTCCCGGATAAGCTAAAACCCCATAATTCCATAAAAATGAGGTAAATCCAAAAAAAAATATTTATGCATATTCTGTCAGACTCCCCCCCCCACACACAACCCGTGATACTAAATTAACATATTATAACATTTATATAAAACATAGTTTTTTCTTTAACATTTTATATTATTAGAATTTCGAATTAGAAAACATATTAAATGTCTGTTTAAAATTATTATACACAAGCTAGACACACACACACACACGTACACACCCACACCCATCCACTACACTATATTATACTTATTATATAGGAATCTATACTCCATTTTAGCTTGGTCCTTAATAAAAATAATAATCTACGGCCTAATAATTGTAAAATGGTGATTTATTTATTTGTTTATTAATACGGACAAAAGACCAATTCACAATATATTTGTATAGATAACAATAATATAATATAATTTAAAATAATAAAATATAACATAATAAAATATGAAACGATTAATATATAGAATAATAGTAATAATAATTAATAATAATAATAATAATAATAATAATATTAATAATAATGCTTATAATAATAATAATAATAAAAATACATTCAATGTTTATTAAAATAATTTACTATTTCCCGAAGACATTAAAATAATTATGGGGTCGTATAACGTATACTTTTTAGATGAATGAGGAATATAAAATAAATGATTGTTGCGAGTGTAGTGGTTTTTGACTTTGAAATTTAATTGACTTAAATAAAATATTGATACATTAATTTATATTATGTATTAGCTTTCAAATATTATAGATAATAAACTACTGTCTACTGAATAATAGGTGCCAAAACCACCAGTGGCGTATTCATGATTTGAGTGGGCTATCACCCCCTCCCCAAGAACCTGAGATAATAAATTAATACATAATAAATATTTACATTTATATAAAACACAGTTTTTTCTTTAACATTTTATATTTTTAGAATTTAGAATTAGAAATCATATTTAAAGTTTGTATAAACGTATTATACACACGCTGCACATACAAACACACGAGCGAGCGCAATCACTCATGCTATATTATGCATACAAGTTTATTTAAGTCATAATAATATAATCGTATCTACTACTTTGATAATTTTTGCTTGAGTACGTGTTCGGGTTTTCTACGACGGTCGATTTTAAATCGGTTAGTATGGTCTCGATAACGGACATATCATCTTCTGTATTTAAAGTTTATTCTAGGTAGAATCACAAGCAGATTATTTTGTAAAACTGAAGTTACTAGTTGGTTGTCGTTGTCTCACTGTTGTACTTCATTCAATATTGTTTACTTTATATTGTATTTGTTTTATTTTAATTAGGTGATAACTATTTTAACCCTGGAATTCAGATATAATAATATATGTTATATGTATTTTACTATTTTACTATTTTATTAATAATGTTTAAAATGTTTGTTAGTTTAAATACAATAAATTGATTAATTTAATTGTTTCAACATGACATCATATGTTATATTTTTACAATGAAGTAAAGAGTGTTTAAATTAAATTCCCCTCCCCCCATAAAAAGTTCATGGAAACCACTCATTTGTATTCATATTTAAATAACTACAGTAGAACTCCGATTATCCGAACGCCAATCAAACGGACGTCCAATTAACCGGACGAAAAAAAGGTCCTAAGCTAAAGATTATATCATAATATTATTTTATACTGTTATTATACTGATATTATGTTATTGTGTTATACTAGCTGGGAATGTTGGAACATAATAGTGAAGTACCTACTTACAACATGTTTGTATTTATTGATAATATTTACTTCAAAATAATCAAAATATAAGTATTTTATATTTTGGGGGTTCAAATTGTTAACTCGGTGGTGCAAAAGTCCCCTATGCACCCCCCAATGGTCAGTTGTTGTCTAATCATCACACAGTTTAGTCTGTCAATTGTTATATTATTATAACGAGTGAATTTTCGTGTTACAATGTCCCCAAATAACTTTTAAAATGTCATACGTCAATCATCCGGATATTTGCTTATCCGGACTACCCTTGACATTAATTAGTCCGGATAATCGGAGTTCTACTGTATTACACCAATTTATTATACCAAGGATCTACTTGGAAAGTAATGCGTTTAATTAAATATTAATAGAAAATTCCTATTCCTATTATTCTAATTTCTTTACATTTGTCATGCAAATGTATACAGAAATAAGACATGTATCATGCTTTAAACAGTAAAGTGTAAGATTTGATATGATTTCAAAAAAATGCAAACTATAAAAACCCATGTTTCCACAAAACGTTCAAATGTCATGTGTACCTATATATAAATGTCAATTTCTGTGAATTTTTATTATTTATCTGTATATTAAGCGAATAGGCTAAAAAGTTTTTTTTACAAAATCAGTGGTCCACACGAGTGAACTTTAAAACCATATTACTTTCAAATTGAAGATTGAGATTTTACTTCTATACTTATGTTGTGTTTTGTGGGTGTTTTTCAAAGAGAACATAACTTTTCAACTGTAAATTGTACAGTGGATAATTTTTCTGAAAATTTAAAAAAGTATTTAGGTACAGATACTTTCAAATATTTTCAATTTTTTTTTTGTTACCTTATAAATCAACTGAACCGACTTTCAAGTTTTACCACAATTGTATACACCATATATTTTACACCGCATCATTTGGCGATGATCAAATACTTTGAGAAAGAAAACGGTTGAGTATTTTGTTTAGAGGTAGGTACTCAACTGCTTTTTTTCTCAAAGTATTTGATTTTTGGTTGATACAATTCACAGTAAAATAACGTACCTATTATTATATATGTGTATTATAGACATATATGATTAAGGAAGTTAATTAGTAAATTGAGTTCAATACCTATAGCTGCCTACATAGGTACACCAATAGTAGGTATATAATATTGATAAATTGATGGAGGGACACAAACCAACACAGTGTATTTTTATTAGAAATATTTAGAATATAATATGTTTTAACTTTTCACATACCTACTTATAACAATGATTAGTGTTGTTAAAATACGATATATTATTTAAAACATAATATTTTATTTAATATTATAAAAACAAATTTCTATGGTTATTGTCATTGATAAGTTTTTTCGTATCAATTTAATTGTGAATTGAGTTTTATAATTTAAAATAACATGTACTCGGTAAGGTTATCGGGTAAAAAATTAAAACTATACTGTTAATCTGTCATTCGAAGTTAGAAATGTTGATTTTAATTCATAATAAAAAAATTGAAATCATAGCTGTTAGATATACTAAATAATAGTATTAAAAAAAAAAAACCCCAATAATTGCTTCAGTTTTATTTTTAATTACTAACTATGATTGTTTGATTTTCAGGTTAAAAAATCAAAGCCATCAATTTTCATAAATGATCGATGTTTTGATGATATGAATCCTCAGCCAGAATAGAGTAGAACCTAACCTAGGATAGAAATAAAACTTAAGAACCTATTTAATATAATTATTAGAAAATAGGAATTTTTTTTATAAATAAAAAATAAATTTCTAATGGAAAATTTAATTTAAATTAAATGCTATTGTATTTTTTTTAATGGAAATTAATCAACTTATACAATTCATACTTCTTATTATTAGGTACCTAATCATAAAAATATTATGTTGAATTATAAATTGATGTTTACCAGTACCACTGCCATCACTATGAGTATTATTTTTTTTTAATTAAACTTTTCTTTTTTGTCTTCCACACATTGAACTGATTCAGATGATTGTAAAATTCTTTATTTTACTCTTTTTGAAGCTTGCTAATAAGTAGCTATACATGAATAATAGGTAACTATGTATTATTACTGTTTCTTTATGTTTTAAGTTAATTGTATCTTAAAGTTGTCAATATTACTTACTAATTTTATTTGGGATATTTAAATAATAAGAAAAAATTATAAGATATTAATTTTAAAATGAATACATTATTTAAATAGTTAATGTAATAGATTATTCAGATTCTAGATCTTAAGTAGCTTCAGAATTAACATATAATTGTTATATATTAACAAATACCTATGGAACAATAAAATGTATATTAAATTATCTATCTAATTATACAGGAATTATTTGTTTTAATTATAATTATTAATAATAATTAAAATTAAAATACATTACATTTGTACCTGTTATGAATATAGATTATAGACAACCAACGAAATGGGTACAAAATTATAACCAACAAAATGGGTTACTTGTGCTTATGATAGTAACCTTTAATAGTAACTAACAAGTATAAAATTATGTAAGATGGCTATTTGTATTCATATAAAAATGCAATTTTTAATGTAATGTACTGTAATTGTTAGCAATCGGTTTTTTTTTTCAGTTTAATTTTGGGCCGGTCAAAAACTCCTCTCATAAACTGGAATGACGACACTGCACTATTGACAAGTAAAATCGGTGCCAAAATAAACCTACTGATTTAATTCACACTGTTACGACTCATGACACGTAACGGCGTGACAAAATATTATATTCTTTGTTTATATTTTGAGGTAATTCACTTTGATACGGATGACAATGTACCATCACGTTACAGCACAGAACGGACCGACCGACTGTCGTCTGAAAAAAATGTTTTGACGGTCCGTGTCGGTGCAGTGTGAAGGCAAAACCAGCAAACACCGTAGAAAAAATATTAAAAAATCTTAAAATTTCATTATTTTTCATTATTTCAATCTATATAATTACGTTTGTTAAAAACTAAATTATTAAAACAAAATAAAATAATTGATTTTGCAGAAAACTGGTTTTGCGTATTCCCGTTTTTCAATATTATTTTTTGTTTTCCCAATTATTGAGAAACGTACCATGCATATTTTAGTTTCAACTCCGTACCAAATATATTTGTATTATTGTCAGAAAAGTTATCCAAGTCAAAGATTGATACATTTTTTCATACCTACCTGTCTCGGCGAATAGTTCTGCCATCAAATTGTTTCGATCACCGTCTATTTTAAACTATAATGTCTTGCACACATCACACTTATAGTTGGTGCCGAAAAAAACCTACTGCCTTATCCGTGTTCAGGGTTTGAGTTATTTCACTGTCTCTTCTGTGCTTCCTTTATCTTAAGCCCTAAATCTACAAAGGAAAGCTCCCTGTGACAAAATTATGATAATATGTCAAGCCGCTCACGTATGTCAACTGTATAAGCATATCGTGATTTCATGACAATTTTCTTTTTATACTTCGGAAGTTTCTATTTAAAATGCTAGAAAACTATATGAAGTAAAGATGAAATTATAGAATATCATTTTATTTATTTACATTTATATTTTTGGAGTATACAAAATGTTAAATGTATATATAAAAATAATAAAAAAATGCTAAATATAAAATATAAATAATGTCTTTTTGTTAGAGTTAGCAGACTGTAAAATGATAAAAAAAAATTAAAAAAAAAATAATACTAAAATCCACAGCTCTTACAAAGAAAAAAGATCAAACACTTTAATTGACAACAAAATTATTTTCGTCTATTTTAAGTACGAACTTGCTAGGATCGTAAGTTCCAAGCTCCTTGTGTAATTTTTCGTGTGAAAACCATGGGCTCAACTCTTCAAAGTACCGCCCACACGAAGAGCATCGGTATAATTGTTCCTTCGGTTCAAATCTAGGAAAAAAAAAAATATAGTACTTACATAATATTTATTATGAGCGAGGGCCGCATTTTGCTCAAGACTAAAATGGCTTTCCCACTCGAGCCACACATACTATTTTTTGTCACGACTATATAACGATATGTGAGCCCGGCAATTTTGAGATTTCCACTTTACCGCCCGGCAATGTTAGGGATTGCCACACTAATGTAAAACAGTTCTTTTTTTTATAGTTTAACTAAAAACCAAATTCGATTTGGTTGTCGAAAAATGATTTTGAATTTCTATATATTATTAACCTCTCGAAAGCACCAACATATAAACCTTCCTACCAGAAAAATTACTGAAGTTTAAAATCGAAAAATTATTTCAATAACTTATCGTGTTCACAGACACAAAAAACAAAAATGACACACACACACACACACACACACACACACACACACACACACACATCAGAATCTAAAACACTATAATATCATAGCTAATAAACTCGAATTAAATTATTTACAGTGTACTCGCTGTATAACTCGATGATCACAGAAATTCGAATGACTAATATTACTAAATTTCGAGTTATCAAAATCTCAATGTGCCATTATTATTCGAAGGAAACTATATTTATACGAGATGTAGAGAATCTCGAGGTATCAAGGATCGAGTTACTCGAATCAGTACACTGTATATATATTACTTTATACTTATAGCATGGTTTGCCCATGACCCGAGCTAATAATGGTACCTACAAAACTAAGACAATTTAACCAGACGTTTCGAACTTTCGAAGAACCACTCTTTCCGCCACCACGATGCAGTTGTTTTTCTAATTTTGGCCTAATAGATTTAATAATTATTAATTTATACTTACGTTTTGAACAGTCTCTTGGTGCACTTTTTATGAGCATCGGCGGTAACTGTCGACAACATGAAATGTTTACACCTTGTACATATTAAGTAATCCCCAATTGTAGGATCGTTTTGTTTTAAGATACAGTTTCTCATCTTTGCACTGAATATTTTGGACAGAAAAAACATTTGATTATTAGTTAATTATATAAACTTCATTATAAAGAGAATAGTTAGGTATAGAAGAAAGTATATATTTTTGTATTTTTTGTATTTTTATTAATTCACTGTTTTATAGTCGTGCAAATGGTAAAAACGACGAGCAAGTGGAACGTCCATCTTCCACGTATTATGGTTCGTAGGTAGATATCTAAATTAAAATAGTAAAAATTTATAAGGTGTTAGATAGTTTATACGTTGGCGATATTGTAATAAACACAGACTGTTGACAATTGAGAAACAGTTAGGTTAAGTTATCATTTTGCTAAAATGGTAGGTATAAATAGTAGATCCTTTTTAGAAAAAAATTATTTCAAATATACCTACATTATTCGATTATAATTCGAAAAGAGTGTTGTCGGCTGTGCTGGTTATTTAGTGTGCTCAACATTTTTTCGCAGGCTATGTCAATATTTTGAAATATGCCTAGCTATCCGTATAACAATAAATACATTTATTTATTGATTCCATAATCATAATAATTCAACGACAGATATATTGATGTATAATATTAAAAAATATATAATAATAATATTATAATAAATATATTGTATAAGTAGGTTGTTGCGGAGTGGACTGTAACTTTCCGATACTGGTTACTTCGGATACTCAGCTGGTTGATTAGGCTATTATCTTAAATTAATAACTTATACGGAATTGAGCAAATAGAATATTAAATTATTTTATTTTCACTATAATACGGAGCCGACATGTCCCGTTCGCTCTTTTTCGACGACTGCTAAATTAATACCATACAAAATTGATCGAGGGCAAACCCGTCGGCCTCACTAGCCGATAACAATATTATCATTCCGATTATTATAGATATTCGATAGTCGATAACATTTCAACCGATACGTGACATAGGTATAAAACAATGATAAATTAAAAAATGTATAAAAATGTTTATGGTTTCTCTTATGATCACTTTATTGTTAAGTTTTGATTTCCACATAAATTCTGCCATGTTGTAGAGTCTAAAAGGGCCAAATAAGAATAATATACCTATGTCGAGTATCGACTGTCAATATTTAATTTTATCATATGACACAAAAATTTAAACGAACGGCCCCAATTTGTTATCACTTCACAACAAATAATTTAGTGGCCTTAATCTGTGATGTGCAAAGTTTTGTTGTCTATGTTATGGACAGTCGATGCTTGATATAAATCACGTGTTCGCGGAGGTACATAAACACTTTCGCAAACCATTTATTAAACAGTTTGAGGTGTGTTTATGAAATTTGTAGCACATATGTATCTCGTAAGTCTGAATAAATGAGCTAAATTTTACATGTTTATGTGGAATATATTTTGAGTTATGAGGAGGTCAAAAGTGGCTCCAAATGGTTCGTGTAATATTACACACGGTGCTGCTTGCCAATTCTGTTAGCTAGAACTTTGCTTAACACGCTACCACGTGTCTAGATTATATTTTCAATTAAGATCAAAATACTTCTATTTAACTATAATATTTTACAAGTGGTCGGTTTTTTAAGTTGACACGCTGGGGTCTTAAAGTCTCCCACGGCGGGCGATTGTAAATTGTGCCCACAGTGAACGCAGGTAATAGTTCGTCAAATATTTTACAGAGATTTATAATTTTGTTATCCGCAAACGAAATAAGTAAATTTTAACTGACTGATTGGCTACAAGATGTAATACTATCATAATTATCAATTTAGTGGTATCTACTTATAATTTGTTATTTTTATTTTTATCAATATTATTAATTATTTTTTCCAACAATACCTACTTCTGCAAGCTCGATAAACGTTTTTCAGACCATTTATCATTTTATTATTCGTCTATTTTATTATCTGTCAAGATAAACGCTAACGGTTGTCAAGATCCTCATACCTGTATGGATTGTACTGCAGTAAAAATACTAATTGGTCAGTTATTATATCGTAATCGCGTTTATTATGTCCATATTTTTGTTTGCACAAGAACTGCTATTTTTATTTACGTTTTATAAGATAGGTCTTTTATATTATTTAAAAGCTATGGCTATTTGCTTTGGGGATTTTTTTTCCGATTACCTACCTACTTTGAGGCTGTTCGAGTATAAAGTGCATGGCTTTCTTACATTTTTGTATGATATGATTTTTTTTATATATAATATATTGACTAATATAATATACTGAATAATATACAAACATGAATAGGATAATATGTCTTATGAACGGTTGTGAATGTTTCCTATCGAGGCCAAATAAGAATAATATACCTATGTCGAGTATCGACTGTCAATATTTAATATTATCGTATGACACAAAAATTTAAACGAACTGCCCCAATTTGTTATCACTTCACAACAAATAATTTAGTTGCCTTAATCTGTTATGACGTGCAAAGTTTTGTTGTCTATGTTATGAATAGTCGATGCTCGATATAAATCACGTGTTAATCACAATATAAATAAATCACAATTTTCTCGTTTACGTGTACGTAAACGGTTTATTAAAAATCGTTTTGCCGAAAAATTTTACTGTTTATGACCTTTACATTTACGTATCTACGCACCGCAGACGCAGATTTATCTGTTTTTGAGGCCATAGCCCCACCACCATTGCTACCGGTCAAATGAAAAATATTATGATTGTATTATTATGGACTCAATCCCGTTCATGATAACAGCAATACCGGCATACCGCTATAGGAAAATTTTAGACCTATATATTAGTACCGCTATAGGATTGCAGAATTATAACTCGCCACAATAATAAAGTGTGTGTAAAATATGTGTGGGTATTTATTAATTTTTCACCGGAGTCAAGTTGATCGCTGATAAGAATAATATAATATAATTTTTACGGAGACGCGTAAAATATTGGAAAATATTTTGTCGGAACCGTATACTGTCGGAAAAATATTTTGTATTCTGTCGGAACCGTATTTGTTCGGAATCGTATTTTGTTGGAAAAATATTTAATCGGAATTTTTTTTTTCAGATGAATATTTTATTGGAACAGTATAGGAATTTTTGTATTTTGGAATTGAATTTTGGTGGAACTATATTTTTTTGGAACAATATTTTATTGGAAAAGTATTTTGTCGGAAAAATAATTCATCAGAATATTTTATTGGACCCGTACTTTGTTTTTCGCCCGAAAATTTTTCACCGGAGTCAAGTCGATCGCCGATAAGAATAATATAATATAATTTTTACTTGATATTTGTATATTGCATAGTCGACAGTACGTATTTTTAGATTAGGGATTTTCGGCGAGGTCTCTGCGCCGACTACCTGTGGATCTCAACGCATCGAGTACTGTGTCGAAAACTGTTTTCTATAATATACAAATATACAATTCATAATAATATATGACTTCTGGATTATTTTATATGAATTTTATCTGGATATATTTACAAATGTATTTAAAATGTTTTAAACGTAGGCTTAAAAAATATTTTTTTTAAAACACATTTAAACCCTTTTCCGTGGGTCATTGTTGGCGCCTATTGCAGCTGCCGTAACTCAGGTCATCTCAATATATAATGAATTGTATTTAACTTGAATTCAATAATATAATATCATTGCATAAGAAAAACGGTTCTGAGTTGAGACGATTTATCAATCTGGATTTTTTATTTTTTTATTATTAATTATAGCCTTTAAGATGAATTAATGTTTTATATTATTATTTTATATTCGTTGCTACGGTTATAAACAAAACGTTTGAAATTAAAATCCCATTTTAAGTGGTTTTTTTGTAATTTGTCGGTAGTTTTTTCTGTGGCATTAAATAACTATTGAGAATATCAAAAAATAACCTCTCTAAAGTACCATCTTGATCAATTTGCTAAAAGATAATGTAGTATTATGTTGAATTCAGAACACTCCTTCTGGTAGAAATTTTATATACACGATAAAAAAAAAAAAATAATTATAATAAACACCATTGTAAAACCAAATAATAATGTAAGGTTTTTTTTTAATAATGTTTCAGTTTCTGTGATACACAAAAAGTAAGTACTCATCATTATTCTAATTACATTTATGTGTTCTCATAATAATATAAAGAATTTTTATATAAAGTCGATGTTCGCTCATGTTAAATTCACAAATGGGACGTTCTTGCATTCCCATAAGTATTCTGAACAATATGACCTATTCATAATGTATTGCAAAATCATTTTTGTATTCCTGTAGTGCTATTAGAGGGCCAATTTCGAATGCGTAAAAAAACCAAATGTTAACTATACCCCTATAAATAATATAAACATAAAAATCTGAACATTTTATATTTGTGAAAAATGGAACACGTACCGCCAGTTGCCCATCCCTGATATAGTGTATTATTTTTTTACTTCAAAATCTACTCTTTTATAAATTTAGGTAGGTACTCCAGGTGCACAAAGATCAATATTGCGTTAACCTAGTTACCTATCTGATACATATCGTGCGCAAGATAATATAATAAATCAGATTACACGCCACATATTATTATTACTATTATCGATTAATCCGACCAACAAATATTTTGAACTTCACTATAACTTGTGATAGTATCACAAGGACTACCTTTAATAAATAATAATAATCACTTACTACACACACATTTAGACCATGAAAAATCTAGTTTTTCATGATTCACACTACCCACACTCAAAACTATAATATGACAATAAATTGCATAGAATGTTAAATTCCTTAAAATCGGTCGGTGTTTCATTAACATAATTACTTTTTTTTTGAAAAATTCGAATTTTTAACAATATTTCCACCCAGCAAGACAAAATTGTTATAAATAATTGTAGGTAACGAAAGCTCGTAACATTCAAGGGACAACTGACAATGGATATATAAGGTTTTTTCCTCTTAGAAATTGAAGGGTTGAGAGTGAGTTAAATAGCCTTGATTTGTGCATGATAACGTATTTATGATTTGACGAAATATTAACTCGAGTTCAAAATCTGTCAATTATTGAGATACAAAAAACTTTATGTATGGAATAATCATTATTTAAAAAAAAAAAAAATAATAATAATAATTATGTTATAATCAAATCGAATTAATAATTTGGGTGGTTGCAATTCAAAAATCACTATAATATTATTTAGTCCTTTATGCATAAAAAAAAACCACGAATTGGTTTCTAAGTCATCCAACTGAGTTATTTAGCGTTAAATCATGATCATACTGTAAGTGTTGATCACCACACCAATATATATTATACGACTCATTATTCCAATCATTAAATAATAATTATTAATTATTATGGCCCATCACCCAATACGGCAATATAATGGAGGTGAATAGTAAGTTCCTACATGAGTATAAATAAAAAAATTACATACATTAATTCTTACGAATGCAATGTGTTAATTCTTACACCCATCATACACAAAATTGTTATCAACAATACATCCATATATTTGAAAATTATTGAAATTTTCAAAGTTTTTCAAGAAAATAAAATACATCAAAATAAGAACCACAAATAGTAATACAAAAACAAAATATACATAAATAAAAAAAGTTATATATTTTAACAAATTTTAAATTCGAAAATAAAAATATATCTTGAAGTAAAAAACATTTTTTTCACAATTATTTATAAATGTATTGTTATTAGCGCCTGCTTGACTATACCTTTAACTAACCAAAAGTTACATTAGGCAATTTTATAAGTTAAATGAACATAAATTATACGATTTATTTCTTCCTCAATAGAATTACTGTTCACATCTATTTTAAATATTTTTTTTGTCGAAAGTTCATAAGCTATCAACTTTCTAAATTCTAGTATATGTTTCTGAGTGAAATTGAACGCTGCATCTCTAGATAGGTATTCTGCGAAAATGCAAACAAACACCCCGCAGTCCACCCCGTTGTTCTGAACGGGGTTACTACCTTTTAAGAACTTCCAGTCATCTAGCGGGAAGGATATACCCAGTTTTTGTTCATGTTCGAACCCTAAGTATTCCATTATCGCCTTATGACAGTCTTTATTGTAATAATCTTTAAGGCTGTCGTAATAAACGAGTTCTTGGTTCACTATGTCTGCCACTACTAATATCCAGTGAGAAAATATGCCTTCTACAATGTTTATCGGAAAGAAGACTTTCCTTTTGGAAAAAATGTCAACTTTTTTTGTCCATCTTTGTACGCCTTGGTAATGAGACTTTGAATACCGCTCATAAAAAAAGGTATCAAACGCATGTACATTCGGATATTGCTCTATCAGCAACTTAAAATAGCCATTCATGGCATTATCAGTCAACATCCACTCTGGTCCCATACTTGTCAACTAAAATCATAAAATATAATTATTAGACACACAATTTAATTGTACTTGTTTTATACTTGTTAAAATAAATAGTTTTTAGTTCGTTCTTACGGAATACAAAATAGACCCCCTGCAATAGTTACACATTTTAAAGTTAGTAACTTGGTTATATCTTACATTTCTAACTTATAACAAGATTACATAATTTTCAAGTGACATGACATTAAAATTTAACTGGTTTCAACGTGGGTTGTAACTTTTTATAATAGATTCATGTAACATAATGTTTTTATATTACGTGTTTAATGCTCTAGCTAATATAAATTATATTAACTCAACAAGATATTTTAATCAGGCAAAGGTTATTAAAGAAAACAGATTTTTAGGCAAAACCAGTTTTTGACAAAACAGATTCAGTTTTCTTGGTATAACACAAAACTTATAATTATAGATACTTTAATTTTTATAGAAATCTTTGCATGTCAATTTTCCATACATAATAACATTTTCAAAATATTTGGACACTTCTTCAGTTATTTATAGGCAAAAGAAATTTTTATTCATTTTTTTTTTTTAATTAGTGTCAATATATTTCACGTTTTAAAAAAAGATTATAGATGTCAACCAATAATATTTTTTGTTAAATATTGTTAAAAATATTTTAATAAGAGAATTTAACAAATTCTAATATATAATAATCAATAAATAAAAAAAAGGTTTCAACAAAACATTGATTTTTTAAACTTATCAATGCTACTTCCTAGATTTTTTTTTAATTAACTTGTATTTATAGTCATAGATAGTGTACACAATTACAAACCCATTGAAAAATCCACAATTCAACAATATTAACACACAACATGCCTACTGTAAGTTTTGAATTATAAAAATTAGTTTTTTTTATATGAATTGTTTACCTCGATTCATCAACCTATGTATTTTTATTCATTTGAAATAGCTAAATATAATATTTTGCAATAATTTTCTCAATTTATTAATACTCAGAAAGATCTGGAATATATATTTTAATTTTGTATTAACCATTATATTTATATTAGTAGTACATGAACTTAAATTACAATTATTCATTGTTCTAGAGCCCATATTATTATTTCAAACTTTTTATGCACTATTTTTATCAGCCAAATGTCCTGTCTAAAATTTAAATGATTGTATCGAAATGGTAACAGACTTTTATAGCTTACAAATTATGAATATAAACTAGAAGAGTATTTATACATTGACCAAAATAAATGTTTCCTTCAAACAAATTATCATTATATAAACATAAAACCAATGATATAATGTATACCTTTGGTCTTGAATTTTTGAATAAATTAAAGTGTCGATGGTTAATTGGCTCCGGATAGTGCAATAGCACACCAGAAAAAAAAATCAACTTAAGTTATATATATAAATAAAAAAATATATAAATAAAAATTACTTACAATCCGATTCAGGAAATATATTGCAATTTGTAAAATTGTTCCGTGTTGATAATAGTTGATTGGAAGAATCAAATTTTCTGTGAAAAATGTTTAAAAATTAGATAATATATCATAAAAATGTACATTTTCAATGTTTGTATATATCTTTGGTATGATTGTTATGTATTAAATGACTGAACTTATAAATATTCATATTTCTTAATGTAGGCCACTAAAATAACTTTTTAAATAAAATCAAAATTTTTTAACTCGTCTTAAGCAATTTATAGATATTTTCAATTTTCCATTTCTTTAGTTTTTCTTTTCTATAAATATCAATTAACATTTTTCATTGAGTTAAAATTATTGAAAGTTGAATACAAGGTTTCTCATAAGTAGTTCATACTATATAACCAAGAATCTAAAAATTATAAGACACAGTTTTTTTTATAGATCTTTTAAGTTCAAATTGAGATAAAATTAGATATTTAAACGAAGAATAATAATTTTAGTTGTTTTATTGTAAATTTAGGAATACTAGATAACGTTTAACCACTATTAAATTGCATTAACTACACTTTGTCTGATATTATAATAGGATTACCTAAAATAATACTTTTATACAACAAATAATTGTTACTCGATGATTCGTCAATTTTCTTTGAAGAGGAAAAATGTCTACTACCCATATATTTAAATTTCATAATAATGTTAATATATAGTATTATTATATTATACAAATAACATTTTTTTTTGAAACATGTATATAAACTAGTTTATGAAATAGTGCGAAACAAATTTTGGAGAAATTTGATGTTTTACGATTTTTCCTCTAGACCAGGGATTTTCCACTGCAGGTCCCTTGAACAATCGTGGGTCGTGAAATTCTTCATTCTAATTGTTTTCTTATTTAGTGTAGCATGTGTCAGTGATAAGAGTTTAAGAGGACGCCACACCCGCATGTGTTGTATCCGTCTTAAAAACGCGTAACATACCAAATTTACTCTCAGCAGTTAACGTTTTATGCCCTTGGCTTAAAAATTAGAGGGAATCGACCTATTATAAAACTATTGAAACTTGATGGTAAGAACGATAATTTACGATAATTCAGTTTTTAAGTGAGTTATGAGCATTTTCAATTTACATTTATTACACACGCATAACTCACTTAAAAACTGCATCATCGTAAAAAACTTCCAACAAAATACACATTATGTTCTTACCATCAAGTTTCATTATAGGTCGATCCACTCTAATTTTTAAGCTAACTGCATGAAACGTGAACTGCTGAGCAAAAATTTGGTATGTTACGCGTTTGTACGAAGGTGGCAATGCATGCGGGTGTGGGGTACTCCTAAGTTTAAAAATTATACGTTAATATGCTGATGATTATTTATGTTTTGGTTTTACCCGGAATGATAAGGTATTAATTATCATTTACCTGTTTGTATCGTCGAAAAATAATATGTATTTATTTCTTTGTGTGTGCCTTGTAAATTTATTAAAAGATCAAAGCGCTGTCAAGTAAAATAGGTTGGGTTCACTGAACTAGAGCGTTGAGGCGCATGCGTAACAGCAAAAGTAAGTGGGGATTTTATCGTTGCAATACCATTGTCTATACGGGCCATCGACCGCCGCAAACTCGTTAAGGTTGTTGATTTTAAATTTACAGTTTGTTTATAATTGGTTGGTTTGTAATTCGTGAATTGTACTACGATAAGTAACAGTAACTTTAGAAATCGTAAATCGTAATAGCCGTCAGTCGTCACAGCACAATCAAAAAATGATCCAAAGTCTGAACTTCTGAAGAACATGCAAAATTTTCAATAAGAAAAAATCGGTAAGTCAATTGTGTACATGCTTAAAAATGTAAAAATATAACTTTTCAAATGGGCTATAAGTCCAGATTAAGGGGGGGGGGGGCACGATCCCGGGGCCCTATATTTATCAAAAAAATATATTTTTTTTAATGCGTAAAATAGTTTAAAAGAAAAAAAATTATGTAAGTAGGTAGGTTATGTAGGTAAATTATTAGTAATAGATATAAAATAAAATTGTACTCAATTTTATATCACGGAAAATTACTATAAAATATAATGATCTATGTTTGCCAACAATTTTTTAGATTTGGTTTTTTTTTTGAGCATTTCAGATAACCGATTTAATTATTTAAAGGTAGTTAAAAGAAAAAAATATTTAGCTCTTGTAAATTAGGTATTTCAGTTAAAAGTATTAATGCATATTATACTAAAATTTAGAGGACCATATTAATAACCTAGTGAACCAAAATTGATCATTCTACTGTTAAAATGTTCAGGAAAAAGCTTTACCATTGAAATATAAAATCCCTATACCTACTACGTGGCTTTAAGTAGCAACCATACCGATCGCAGCGCAGCCTGGGGCAGTTTAATCGTACGACTAATTTCAGACCATTATAAGAAGCGAAGTTTTTTAGGTTATGTTCATAGACCTAAAACCATGCCTTTATATCTAAGTTCTTGATTTAAGACGTGCCAACTAATGCCTCAATTCTGGTGTCGGAGATGACGGATGTTGAGGCCCACTACACACTAATTTAAGCACCAGGTACTAAATATAATATAATAATATATACTATGGGACCATTTATCATTATTTAAAGACATTTCATAATTTTTTTTAAATTATATTTTTTATGTAAATGTTGTATTGACCAAAACTAGCACAACATTGAAAAAAAATGTATGGTTCACTAACTACAAAAGTTTACATTTATAAAACCCTTCGTGTCTTACTTAATGAATAGGTTGAAACAAAGTTTGAAAAGTTAATAAGTTATTTTCTGTGCATGTTAGAAGAGAATCCTGCAATGCATAACTTCTAGGCATACTTTGCAAGCACTTATATTTAATTTTATCCACGTTAAATACCAATATGGTTTTAAATTTCTTTTTAAACTTATACAAATATTAGCTGCATTACCTAAATTTTGGTAGGTGCAGTTGTTACAAGTGACTTGTTGTTGCTATATTATATTGTTGTTGAAATTGTATAGCCATTTTATTATAAATGTGTTGTAATAAACTTTAAAAAATAATAAGTAGGTATCAAGCATTCATATTAAGTATCAACAGTTTATTAATTTAACTAGATATCTAATTGGTATATCTTAACTGTTTTCAAAAATTAAAAACTAAATATCTTTACCCAATTAAGTTAGCAAGCCTAAATAATTTATAAGCATTAATTATAATTTTATATTTTCAAATTTCGTTTTATTATTTATTCACAAGACTAAGTATCAAATTAAAATAATTAAAAAACATAACCTATTAAAAAAAATGTTCTTATTTCAATATCATTATTCTTACTTATCAGTAGAGCTAAGTAAATATTATTATAATTTATTATAATCAAGGCTGGATTTAATGAGTTGAAAGTTAATTTAATTTGAACATATTTACTTAAGAGTATGTCATTGCAATATTTGTTTACTTTCTCAGATCAACGAGCAACATAGATAAAACGTTTTTAACTAAAATCGTTATTTTGTGAAGTTTGAGCAATTTTAAGGGAATTCAAAATTTTTAAAGATTATAGAAGATAATATTTTTGAAGGTAAACATATCGATTTTATATTTTGTTGTTATTTGACTTACAAAATAAACAAACATTTTTTGTAAATTTAAATGTTGCTTAAGTTGTATGGAGACAATATTGAGACAAATTGATCATACACTCAAAAATATTATTCTGTATAGTTTTTATAATGGGCAATTTGGTTACTTAAAAACATTAAAAAATGATTTCGCGTAAATGAAATTTGTCTATGTTGCGCGTGGGCCGGAGAGAAAAAACAAATAGTGAGATGACATCCTCTTAACTTACTAGTTTTCAGTTATAACTTAACTTTAACATAACTAATTTTTATGTACATTAACTTAAAACCAACTTATATCATTTTTAATTTTAATATTCCCAATTAAGTAGTCCATTTTGAATTTTTGTATTATCCAGAAAAATATGTTGATTGTTGGTTTATAATTATAAGTTCATAATATATGGAAAATAGTGCATTACAAATGTATAATATTACATTATTTACGAAGAATTGAATTCATATATTTTTAGAAAAAAACTATTATATTGTTTTAATTAATAATATTGTCATAAATTGTACGAATAGTACATAATTATGAATAGTTTTTTATCTAAGTGGTCATCATTTATTTTTTTAATTATATCTTATCGACGGAGTTTTTTTTAAATTATTTTTAATGAACTTAAGTTAATTAAAATTAAGAAATGTAAATAGTATTTGTTAGCCTAACATTGAAGATTCTCTGAATTATTTATTTTGGTAAACTCTAAATTATGCAGTCATTTTTCAATTTTCATCATTGAATGCCATCACATTTCATCCTATGAATGATTATTTAAAAAAAGATTTAAATCAACATTCAAATGGACTTGGACAACCTATTAAAAGCCTAAAAATGTTTTTTTTTTGTTAATTTTGACTAGTATTTTGTACTGAAATAAATCAGTTTACAATAGGTTGTTTGGCTTTGCCAAGTAGTAATTTGTATACTAGAATTAGCGAACATGAAAAATCTGAAAGTTATAAAAACAATTTTGAAGCATTTTTACTTTAATGTATTATGTCTGAAATGAACTCAATATTTGCTACTGGAAAGAGATATGAATTTGATGTTAAAATGAATCTTAATTTGGATGTCAACATTGTATTGGCAGCTCTACCGATGGGGCAAGTAATATACGATGTAAATACAATGGTGTATTAGCATAAGTTATAACTAAATAAACAATCACCTGAACAGGTACATATATGCGGTGTTATGAATATATGCTTAACCTTGTTATGATTGATACAATTCAAGTTTGCAATGAAAGTACTAAATTACTTGGTTTATCAAAATAAATTTTAGTTTTTGTCACAGAATCATCCTTAATCTTTAACATTATCATCTTTTAATTTTGTAGTAGTTATTTTTATTCTAACACCAAAATTGAGCGTGTTCTGCTCAGACTGAGTAAATATGTTTTCTCTATGTCGTAGGTGTGTAAGACGGAGACAACACATGCGGGTGTGACGTCCTCTTAAACTATTTATTCACCTTTTTAACTATTTCACACGGTTCAATTATCTTAAACACACATTTCCCATTACTTTTGTTGTAAATACCACATTTTATGTGGGATTTATTATTATTAAATTCGACAATAAATTTGATTGAAAAATAAAATACTTTTGTTTATAGATCCATTTTTGCGTTTGATTACTTTTATAGTTTGACTTCAGTCAAAGTAGCTTACGGTAGCCGATTTACAAACTCTTCATAATTTTTTCCTATTGCAGGTCATTTTTTTTTTTTTTTGCTTTATTTTATGCTTCATAATTATGTTTTTAAGAGATTAATCTAATGATTTTAAGTGCTGGACATTCCGAGCCTAGCTAGTCGTGATAACTGAATTGTCCATTGCATATAATATATTGTTTAGCAAATATGGGTAATAAAAAAAAGTTACTTTATTTTCTATCTTAACCATAGATACCTAAAAACAATAACTACTACTAGATAACCGTCTCCTTCTTACCATTGAAGCCGACCGCCACTTACCAAGAGGGTAATGGTTACAATATCATCACAGAGTATAATGCACATATAAAGTATATTAATATGAATAAATGTAAACATTAGCGTGATACTGATACAGAATGGGGTGGTATAGACTCGTGTAGTCAAGCTTATGGTTACTACAACGTAAGTGTTCGAGCCGGGCACCATGGCAAGATCCCAAATTAGTATTATAATTTAGCATATTAATTAATGTGTTCTTTATAAATTCTAAGTGGACCAATGAATGTAACGATTTTTCAAATATAATGCGTATTATTATTTTTGAATGTGTGTATACACGATAAATCGTTGAAACAATACTTTCAAATTTAACAGTGGTTTCTAATACAAATAAGGATCTTGTTGGTACTTTTAAATGGTAAAAATTGAAAATTCCAAGTACTTTTCAAACGAGTCTTAAAATTTTTACGCTAAACCAGTTTTCACCATAATCGAAAATTTGACATTCCTAACTCTAAAACAAATAACCGTAAAAAATTTGTAAATACGTTGTTTTTTTTTCTTTAAATGTCGTACCATCAAAAAGTTGTGTATTACTAATCAAGTGTTCTAAAATCGCCAAGCTTAGTTCGATTATTTAGCAGACTATTTCAGCATAAATTATATCTAGAGTTCAAGAGCTTAGCAAAACAAATATCACAACTTTTAGGTTCTTTTTAAATTTCAAAAGTTACGTCCTACGGTAAAACAAAAATATACCTTTGCTGGGATTTCATATTATATGTATTATTTCATAATATTTACTGTGTATTTGATGACATACGATCTACCTAACTATATAAACTTCCCGGAATTTTATTCCATCCAAATTTTTTTCGCGGGACATAAGGTAAAATATAGATACTAATAAATAATAATTGCCATATAGATACTTGAAAATGTTTCCAAAATTAAATATGTAGGCATTATTTTTTATCTTTATTGAAAAGACCACATACTATTACATTATATTAAGAAGACGCTTGTTGTCTCCGTCTTACAAGTGCGTAACATAGCAAATTTTACGCTCGGAAAATCGCGTTTAACTCCGTTGGCTTAAAAAGTAGAGTGAATTGACCTCTAATGAAATTTAAAGGTAAGCTTATAATCGAGGACATATCAAAGGATTTTTGTTACATTTTAATTTTTAAAGCGAATTATGAGTATTTTGAGATGTACAAATAATTAATAGTTTTAAAATACTCATAATTCGCTTTAAAAATTAAAATGTAACAATAATCCTTTGATATGTCCTCGATTATAAACTTACCTTTAAATTTCATTAGAGGTCAATTCACTCTAATTTTTAAGCCAACGGAGTTAAACTCGATTTTCCGAGCGTAAAATTTGCCAAGTTACGCACTTGTAAGACGGAGACAACAAATGTCCGTGTAGCGTTTTAGTGTTTTTAGAAAATTATTTTATATACGTATTCAAAATATTATAAAAAAAATCGTATTAATAATATACTAAGATAATTTACATTGCACTAGCTCAATATATTATTAGCTATGGAATATGTATTTGAGGATCAGCTTTTAAATCTCATCTTTACCCACTGAGCATAACTTTACACCACATGTTAAGAATACATTTACCTACTCAGTTTATTCTCTTTATTCCAAACTGTATAAGCTTATAATTATTTCAATCTCATTTTTATAAAAAAATATTTTGGTTTACATTTCATAGCACAAATCCGATGAAATAAAAATATGTTATCATAAATATACAAACAGGCAACAGGTAGGTATAACTGGGAGTTAGGAAAGTCGAATAATAAATCTGTTTTTTGTTCTGCTATACTTTTGGAAAATGTCGGTATAAACATTTGTAAATCATTAAGATTAAATATCAGCTAATACACATCTTAAATCCGATACTATTGTTATTATTATCAATAATTATATTATATTTAATATTGTCTTGATTAAACAAATAATTTACGTACCTACTAATTATACAAGCACACGGCATATTGGCGTACTTATGGGTAAATTACATTTTAAATTTAAATTAATGTTTTATAAATATACTGTTTAGACTTCAAACTGTTTAAAACATTGTGTTTAACTGTTTAAAACTCACACAAAATATTTTTAAAAAAAAAACAGTTTAAAACAAAACAAAGGCGGGCAAGTGGGTGTCGCTCTGCTGTACAGTAGGTTACATGTGGGTCACTGTATAATGGATAGTAATAAATTTGAATTCAATGATATGATATCATTGTATAAGAAAAACGATTCTGAGCATAGACGGTAGGTATGTCAGTCTAGGTATAAATCATATTATATACTTATCTATCGTATTAAAAAAAATTTACCTAAAATAGGTACCTATAATAAATTCCAAATTAATCATATCACAATATCCATTAGGTAGTTATAGTGCGTTATACGTCAACAACAAACCCTAATACTATCATAGTCCATACTCCATAGATATAATATAATAATTTACTTTAGAACTATCAAGTACCCATGACTGAAATTACACAATCACAACAAAATAACTAAAATAGTTATTTTAGGTTTTTTTTATGTAATTTTGTCCAAAATTGACCTCTAAAATGACTATAACAATACACTGTGTTTATGTATTATTTAGATTTTTTGGTAACAGAATTAACTACTTACGTGGAATCTTGTTATAATTTTTCAATCCTTATGTACTTATGAATATGTATTTTTAATATTTTTCTGATTTTGACAACTGATATTGTAACAATATTGTAACAATAATGTTATTGGGTATAGAAAATGCTAATATAAACATTCAGTCAAAATTCCATGTAAGTACCTACGGTCATTTGTTTAAGAGTTGTATCGAGAACCAAAATCGGTTTTTTCGAAAACAGATTTTAGTGTAAAACTTTCCGTTTTTCCTTAATTTTTATTTTGTTTTTCACGCCATTTTTGAAAACTACTGAGACATTTTCACTTTTGACCCCCCAAAGTACCAACCAGATTCACTTTCCTATATTAAAGCCCCGCCTATCTGGTTTGTTATAGCCTCCCGTGGCCCCCGCCATCCGTTTAACAATAAATACATTTATTTATTGATTCCATAATAATAATAATTCGACGACAGATATTATATTGATGTATAATAATAAAAAATATATGATAACAATATTATAATAAATATATCGTATGAGTAGGTATAAAACAATGATAAATTAAAAAATGTATAAAAATGTTTATGGTTTCTCTTATGATTACTTTATTGTTAAGGTTTTGATCGCCACATAAATTCTGCCATGTTGTAGAGTCTAAAATGTGTCTATCAGTTCATCTACGTTTTTGTCGTCCAATTCAGCCGACCACCGCAAATACTCTCGACATGTATGGGCTTATGAGTTAGGGTCCACGATATTGTATCTATGATAAACCAAATTATATTGAAATCTATGTTGTTGAAAATTAACATAAGCTTTCCAGCTGACAGAAAAAATTGTTGAACCATGTCTAATATATCGGTTAATCATAGGTGTACGGGTACACAAAAAAATAATTATTTACGGATACAAAGAATATAAAAATCACAACAACATAAAGGTATAAAAATATGAGTAATAATATTATGGCCCTTCTGGGCCGACAAAATATAATAATAATAATAATATATGCCAGCTATTTGAGCTATGGATCGTAGGTATATAAACAATACGTGTAATTTAATGTGCATAACTCTATGAGCGGTCCTTATGATCAAACAAATATAAGTGCTACCAGCTGCTACCTATCCTATATCAAAATAATAATAATAATAATAATAATACTACACGATACACACACTATATTGAAATAATAATAAGAAAATAGTATACACTGGCGATTCTCGCCTTACAATAAATAATAATTTTGAGAATTCGTGCCTTACAATATGTATAAAAACGTTGCGATTCGCGCCTGAACAATATATAAAACTATTTATGTGCTTTGATGGAAACAATAATTTTTGGCAATGCGTGCCTTTCAATATCCGCGACGGGTTGCTCACGACGACGGTTTGGTCAAGACGACGGACGGAGGAAGACAAAAATGTTACGGCGGCCGTGTTAATTAGGTATCAATGTAACTTCTGATCCATCTGGCACACTAACTATGAAATAGTTTTTGAGTATTGATTAGTAGGTACCTCATAGTAACGGTACGTACTTTTCGTAAAACTATTTCGTATTTATATTATGTATTTATTGCAGTGGCGGTTTTGGCATATAATTTTACATGAGGCGGAAAAATATTAAATAGTAAATAAACTATTACTCTAACACAGGAACAAAATATGTTAATACTATACTGTATAATACTGTAACTGAGTGTAACTACGTCATGGACAGACGAATATTTCACGACCAAAATATAACAGACGTGCGACACCGCGACGGCCGTCTGGCAAGCGCAGCCCCCCACCTAGCAAGTAGCGCGGATGCATACAATTAATGTACCGGCGGTCCCGGCGGCGGCGGCCAATGTTTATAATATCGTTGAGCAGTTGATATTAGTCGCCTCTGGCGGCGGTCTGCGCATGCGCAATTTACACTATTTTACGAGCTTATATGTGTGTGCGTAGACGCACCTCGCATGCACTAACTTAGGCGACGGCGGCTACCGCCTCTCGCCTCTGTCGATCTTAGCGCTTTAGCGCTGGCGGTGGCGGCGGCGCCGTGCCGGGCCGGACGCAATATTAAATGGAAACTATTAATATTATAATAGCTCGTAAGTTACGTTGAAGCGACACGCAGCCATTCTTGCGTTCGCAGTTCGCACAAGTTCTGTACAAAAAAATAATATTCAATATTGTTGTTATATATATATAAATATAAATATATATCTAAAATAAATAAATTAATTAATTAAAATTAAAAATTAAATTATACGATTAAAATTTAAAATTTAAAAAAAGTACAAAATACCAATATAAATAACCAAATATTTTTTATTTTCGTAAAAATTACAAGTGAGGCGGTGCCTCACTTGCCTCACCCCCAAAACCGCCACTGATTTATTGTTATACGAATGGCGGGGCTATAACAAACTAATATCTAAATAAATATCCGAACGCAATACTAAAATGCAACATACTTCATCGTTTCAAAATCAATTTTAAGTATCAATACAAATCGTAAAAAGTTTTTAAAAATCTCCTATCAAATTAATATCAAAATCATAATTATTTTATAAAGATATTTAATATATAGGTAACTCTAAATATAAATTATAAACAATTAAAATAAAATATTATTTATATATAAATAATATTTTATATGAACAAACTACAAATCAGTTAAAAATTAACACAAAATAAATTTAATTGAAAAATTCAACAATAACTAATTCAAAATATGTCCATAGGTAATTTCGTTTTTTTAGGTCCATTTTACAGTCGTGTAAACGGTTAAAAAACGATGCGTATAAGGTAGCATAATATAGTAGTCTATGTTGGTGATATTATGTAATAAATACCGACTTATCATTGAGGAACCTTTATAGGTTAAGTTGTAATTTTGCTAAAAATGTAGACGGTAAATCCTTTTTAGAAAAACATTATTTCAGTGTCAACATTTGGTTAAAAAATCGATCTTTTCGCTGCTGCGCTGTTCGATTGAAAAATTGTAGGTTGTGCTGGTTATTTAGCATGCTCACAATTTTTTTTCGCAGGGTATTGGATATTTTTAAATTTCAATAGCTCAATACATAAAATAACTCCACAATATTAACTCTTAATAAATTTAAATAAATAGCTGCACAGTGCAAATACGAATCTAAATTTGAAAAAAATTGTGAATTGACATACATGAACTAGTTTTTGGTTTTCGATGTTTTAATTGTAAAATGTTGTATTGACATTTCATATAATTAAAATAACAGTAGGTGCGAAACCCATAACTCTCACGAAAATTATAGGATTTTTACTACAACTATTAACACGTTTTGGAAATCTATTATATTATTTTATGTACCTATCTACTAGGTATCAGGTACCAGGTACTGTATACTACAAATCTATGGCGATTATGAAATATTGGCGATGTCATAGTAATTATGAAATCGAATTAATATTTGACGTCGTCTCAACTCACAACATTTAAATCAGAAAATATGAAAAAAACTTAAAATCTAATCACAAACTATCTTAGTTCATGATTCTAATCAGAACGTTTACGAAAAAAAAACTATGATAATGATGCAGGAGAATCCCTAAATTTGTAAAGCAGAAAACCCGTTTGATTATATTTTTACCAAGGACATTACAATTTACAAGTTCTAGTTACGCCACAGCATGACAGTTAAAAACGTCCAAAATGTATTAGATAATTATTTTACACCACAATACTATTATATTTTATAACCGTCAAAATATGTTTTACTAAATCGATAGATATTATCTGCTGTAAATATTTGTCCGGAACGTCTACTCTTCCCTCCCCTTCCCCCGCACAGACGGTTATTGCGCAGTTTCTAGAGAAAGGGTTGTCCAATGTCGCCCATTGGCTATAGCGAGGAATGCTTATTGTTTAAGGCCAACCCATAATACAATAGGTATAAAAATAATGTATTCGATATTTATCTATTTTTTTAATTACGACGTATAGCCGTCGTTCATACACATTATTAAATCGTAATATTACAAATGATTCTAAAATGCAATTGTGAAATTGTAGTCATATTATTTTATATGATAGCGCGGTTTATTTATATGTAGGTAGGTCTCGCCACCTAGGTACTTTTATACTTTTGCATGTTAAATTAATTACGAAAAAAACTGATTCGATTCAAATCTGTTACAATATCTATTATTTTATTAAAGCGGGATCAAAACGAAAGAAAACAAACGAGGTATGCCTATGCGTAACTTTAGAACTATTATCAAGAGAAATTACGTTTTATTTTAGAATTACAATTAGGTGACATAAATCACCAGAGGCATCTTCACATGGTTACAAGACTAGGTATATTGAATATTATATTTCTGTGGTATTTTTAATCAAACATATTGGGAATAATTTCATGCAGTATTTTAATATCTCACTATCGATTTTAAGAGAAAAGTATCGGATTAAAAATATCTTATTAGTTATTTCTATTAAACCAAAAACTTAACACATTATTTAATTTGAACAATAAGACAGTTTATTCGTACCTTGGGCAAAAACGAACACTTCATAAATTAACGTTTTATTACATTGTTGTTATAACTAACTTAGAACTTATGACTAAAATTGAAAATTAATTAATTCATAAGATAATAATATTTTAAAAATATGAGTCAGTAAAATATTTTATTCTAAAAAATACCCGATCTTAATTGAATAAATGTTATTTATAGGTACATTCAGTGAAATAACCACCAAATTCTAATTTTCACTTTCTTAACTTTCGATATAACGAATTTTTTTCTCGGTCCCTTGAAATTCGTTATATCGCGAGTTGACTGTAGTAGGTACCGTGAGGTATTTGTATAACGAGCGAGCAATTAATATTTATGTTAAAATGCTTTTATAACTTTCTTATCATTTATGAATACAATTTAAAAGTAGTTTATTCATAATAGGTAATATTGTTATATTGTAAGAATATGTGTGCGATAAAATATTTTGTTCAAAAAACTACCCAATCATAATTGAATAATTAATGCTATACAGGTATAATGTGAAAAAGAAATTGACACATGACGTTATAGTACTATAGTAGGTATTCAATAACATTTTAACATTTAAGGTCGTCTTTTTAATATTATTAGAGCGTTTTAGTGGTCTTAGCGCACTTAACACAAAATATTGTTTTTTTATAAAAATTGTATTTAAGTTTTTCACTAAAAAAATTGATCTTGTAATGTGCCAATATGTAGGTACTTAGAGTCTCCTATTTTTGGTCGAAAACATAGCTCACGACTTCAATCACCACTCCCAATATCTGATATTAATTTTGAAAGCAGATTTGAATTCCTCACTAAATTATCTATGCTTTGACATTAATATTTCTGATTTTTATTATTTTTACTTAGAAATTTACTAACAAAAAAAGTAAAAATAGATCATATTCATAATTTAAATTTAAATACATTTATATAGAACATGAAAAATCTACGACAGTCAAATACATTTAGATAAGAATTCAAATCTGCTATTAATATTTAAATTGGAACATCCTACTGAGCGTAGTGATTGTAGTCACTAAAATATGCTATTTTAACTATACTTTTTAATTAATTCAAATATTAAAAACTGCATTAACTATAAAATATAGTAAACATTACTATAAAAAATAACTATATTTATATAGTCATAACTCATAATAAGTAAATCATTTTAGTTATTTTACCTATTAAATCGTTATATTTACTATAATTGGTTCGACTATAATATTATATTAATTTTTTTTCCGTGTACCAGCCCAAAACATACTTATGTTGAAATATGAAGTTAAAATTAGTGGTTGGCAGTAAGATTTTTCCCATGAGATTTATGTAGGAAAAACGTTTGTCCCGATTTAAGTAAATTAAAATTTGTGGCAATCCTTGCATTGCTAATTAAATCATTCTGCATTATATATTTAACGGGAGCCAGAAATTTTACCTCAAAAATTATTGCACAAGCACTTAAGTCTAAAATATAGCAATATAGATACTTTCCACAGGTGTAGAATCAAGAAAAACTGCGGGTACCGTCGGTTTGGTCGTCTCTCGGTGAATTGAAGGTCGATCCTTCAAAGCCGTGGTACGTTATTTAAACTGTAAACTGTACAATAAAATATATTAGACGACTGTGGTATCAGGTAAATAATGTTATTAAATATCCATATAGAAATAGTTAAAAAACAATTAGGCACCAATACTTTGGGAACATTTCAAAAGTATTTTAATAGAGAAATTATTCTGTCATTAAATTAATTGTATTATAACCGTTTTAACATCCAATAAAATATTAGTAAATACCTAACAATAAAAATTACAGTCGAGAATAATGTATTATTAAGTGTTTTCTTCGAAACCTGAACGCGAACTCATACATTTCACACATACTCGTCATTCGGGATAATATCGCTGTGTTGATATAATTGACGTCGGTGCGGACGCCGTCTCGATCGGCCTTGAAATCGTGCCAAACGCACTCACAATGCTATATAGATGTGTATATACGATAATAATATTATTATTACAGCGACACACCTACCCACTGAGTCAGTAAAATTTATGTTCGTTTTAAAGTAAAACTGTTTTTTTTTTTTATTCGGCAGTACACCACCACAACCACCACCACCACTCGTCCACCACGCCATCGCTCACCGATTCCCAGAATTATAGTATATATACGTTGGGTGTAGGCAAGGGGGGTTGGGGTGACAATAAGTATATTTTACTGCACCATGCGTCGATTTGATATGGGTTGAAAAAGGTGGTTGCCATTGATTTTATTGTCGTGTACACGTACATCGGCCGTCCACGGTTTCTATAGAAGGTGGCATGTCGATCCGATACTTTTTATCATAAAAAAAGTTATTTTAGGGTCTGAAGAAGTTTCTTAGAATATAATTTTGTAGTTTTATACTGTTATATAGCGGCAAAAGACCGTATTATAGAACATGGGTGCCTAAATTATCGACCTTTTACTGTTGGAGAATGGATCGACTTACCAACCTCAGTTAGAACTTATTATCAAATAATCTGGAAAAAAAACCGACCACAGGAAAACCATCGCCAGTAGACGTGAAAATGATAAAACAAATATTAGGCGATAACGAGAATGGTAGTGATTTTACATTTACCCAATATATAGAACTGAACGACCGTCACAGGTATCACAGATTGCGAAAGCTGAACAGCGAATACCCGACAGAATGTCGCTGGACGTGAGGTAGGCCGTCTAGAAAACATTCTACGCCAGTGGTTGAGCTTTAAAGATATCCGATGAAGCTCGGTTGCACGAGAACGAGTTCATGTTCGATAAATTATTTAACGTCTTTCGTTAAGCAGTCTATCCTCGAGATAGTTATAATATGATAAACTAGCCAACCAGTTAAGCAAAATTTAAACACCAACAGTATGCGATGTTAAGTCAATTTTGAAATTATTTAGCAATTTGATGTTCAAACACGCATTTAATATAATACAACTTTCCATTTGAACGTTATTATTTATACCTATAGGTACTGCAAGTAGGTTTATTGTTATTAATAATGTTAAATATAAATACTTAAAAATAAAAAAAAAATATTTTCGACGTGAAGCCATATGACATAGGACAGGTTCCCATTATAAAATCCGTGTGAACGAGTATCGGCCCGAGACTTTATAATATCTTCACAAATCTTTAGAATATTTTAACATTATAATATAATAGACGAAAAGAGCTGTTAGTTGTAGAGATTTAAAAATAAAAAATGTTTTTTTTTCGGCTCTTCCATAAATTATATATTCACAGTAGAACATAATTTAAAAAATGGTGCGAAAGTGGGTTTCGCTCTGCTGTACAATAGGTTACAAGTGGATCACTGTAATGGAAAGTGTTAAATTTGAATTCAATGATATAATATTATCATAGTATACGAAAAACGATTCTGAGCGAAGCCAATCAGTCAGCCTGTGATATATTATTAAGTATATTTGATGTTATTATTGTGAATTAAGTAATTTATTTACTTATTTACGAGGAATCTAGTTTTAAATTTTTAATCCTTAGCTATAAAAGTTAAAAATTATATATATTTTTATAACAAAATCATTCTTAAATTTTTTCAAATTATTTAAAAATGTGTAGGTATATCTTATATGAATTTCAGGTTGATATTTTTTTTTTTTTTGATAAA
Organism: Macrosiphum euphorbiae; assembly: GCA_949089665.1. NCBI lineage: Eukaryota > Metazoa > Arthropoda > Insecta > Hemiptera > Aphididae > Macrosiphum > Macrosiphum euphorbiae. The sequence continues at coordinate 175,803 of CARXXK010001238.1, read as the reverse complement.
GATAGACAAACTTATGAGGAATCTTGAATTAAATTTTCAAATCTTAGATTTAAAAATAAAATTGTTATGGATTTCTTACTCAAAATAATTTGGGCATTTTCTAGTTTTTTATGTAATTTTTCAAAATTCATACTTTAAATGCTTTTAAAAAAATTATGTTACCATGTATTTTTAATATATTTTAACAGTCATTGTAACAATATATTAGACGCATTATTGTTTTACATTTTCAAGGTTTGTAATACGACATTTTCTTTACATTTATAGAAAAAAAATATAAAAATTGGAAACTGAAAAATATGTACTTAAACAGCCCAAAACAAGTCAAAATATTTAAAAAATTTTATCGTGTATAGAAGTGGCTAATATATACATAGAAAATATACTTTTATATATATATTTAATATATAATTTTGAAAACTATTTTAAATATTGACCTCCCGAATACACTAACTAGATTCACTTTCCCATCAAATTAGATACTGTTGAAGAAAATCTAAACAGTGTTAATGCATCAACAAGATAAGTTAGAGACAAAAAAAACCCCACATCATTGTAAAATAAATGCATTCATCGCTCCGCTCGGAATCTAAAATGCTCGCCACCCCTGCTATAATATAATTTATTCATATTGTAGTGACTATATCGAAATGACACCGGCAGAAAAAGGTAGCCATTGAAATTCGTGTAAAACGTTTGTCTTTTTGAGACTATCTAAACAGCTTTTAAGCATAATATTATAAAAAACGACTCGAGGGTTGTGCCCCGTCCACGGGGGTATGTTAATGGAACACCTTTTTATGAACATAATTTACGGCTTAAGTGTAGGTATTATACGTATTTCTTCTAGAAGAATCTTGTTTTTGGAAATTTGAATAATACCCCTATTACAATAGAATGTAAATAAATTAGTTTTAATTCTTGATTACAGTTCAAACTCCAACTCACATTTATCGTAAGTCATAATTGTATAATATTTTATATTATTATGCGATGCGTATTATAATATTCGTTTAGTATGTACGTTTACAGTTCAATATTGTCATTTCAGATTATTAAAATGAAAATTAGTACCTACCTATTTAGTGCCCGGAGAAAGTATACAATCAAAATGGTGTAGGTATACTGGAAGTATCGATTAATTATAACTCTTAATAGTATAAATAATATCCTACCTAAATAATATCTTTTGTTAACAAGAATTTAATTGAAAAATTAATTAAAAAAATGGACAGAAGTAGGTACCTATTATTGTTTTCGTGAGCTATACGTAGGGAAATCAAATACCTAAAGAAAACGATCGAAACAACGAAACCATATGCTTTTCGACTTTGAGAATAAACATTTTAGAGTCGATCGAAAATAAAATATGTTCTTCCACATATATTTTAGGTACTAAACTAGTTAGTTACCTACATTAGTTTGTATGATTTTTTTCTGTTTGATGACGATAAAATATAATTTTGTATGAATAATGTATGTTGTTATGGGAAGTATACAGAGTTTAATAAAATAATTCACCTAATATACTGGGTGATTCTTTTATCAAACAACACTCATTATTTCAAAAAGTGTAAATTTTTTTGAAAATATTTTTTTACATAGTTTCAAGTCGCTTATAAAACAACGTTTTTATAAAAAAATTATATTTTTAAATATTTTTTATCCTTATAATTTTTTAAGTTTTTTACTTTTTTGAATAACAACATAGGGTTTTAATTTTATATTCCAAAGCAGAATATTTTTCTTAGTATTTTGATACATGAAAATCGAATTTGGGTTGAGTAGTTTATGAGTTATAAATATTCAAAGTTTGATGAGCGGTGAAGTGGACAAACATTTCGCGGGGAACCCCGAACCACTCCTCTCCTCACGTCTAAACTTAAATACTTATAACTCGTAAACTACTCGTCTCAAATTCGATTATAATGTATCAAAATACTAAGAAAAATATTCTACTTTAGAATCTAAAATTAAAAACCTATGCTGTCATTTAAAAAAGTAAAAAACATAAAAAATTATAAGGATAAAAAATATTTAAAAATATAATTTTTTTATAAAAACGTTGTTTTATAAGCGACTTGAAACTATGTAAAAAATTATTTACAAAAATATTTACACTTTTTGAAATAATGAGTGTTGTTTGATAAAAGAATCACCCAGTATATTATTAATTATAAACGTTTTTGGTTAATATTATATATTTACGATTATGTTTAAATTAATCTAATCAATGATAATATTAAGAAAATAAATTAATTTTGGGTATAAAGATTAAATATTTCTGGTTATAACGACGGGCGAATTCAGTAGCGAATCGTCAGCAAATACATTATGAAGAAACTTTAATAATATTGGCTTCTACAAACTATTAAATGTAAAGTCAGACCTTAGGCTTCAATTTATTATCCTCACTTGGCACCCATTTAGACCTCACTTTATTTGTCGTCGAAGTCAATAACCAAGGCATTTATCACAGTAATGAATTTGGGTCTCATTTTACATATAATATGTTTTTGGTGGGATACCATTACTTTTTATATGTAAATTATTATAACCTAACTTAACCTAGCCATGACGTATTCTATAAATAAAGTTTATTAGTTATTACTATATACTATAATTTTCTGTTGTATACAGAGTATAAAATATAAAATGAATATAAAATTATTTTATCTCTTTTTGAGTATATTTTTAACTATCATAATTGTATTTACTATAATTTCTACTGGTATGTAGGTGATTCATAATCGTAAAATAAATGAAAAGTATTAAATACTTTAATTGTAATTTTTTTTTAAATTTATATTAATTACATACATAGGAAAAAAGTATGTTGCTGCGCGCGAGTCGCCAATATCGACACATATTCGACTGGAAGTATTTATAAATAGGTACTATGAATATTTCCTTACGGGATTTTTTTCCGATTACCTACCTACTTTGAGGCTGTTCAAGTATGAGGTGCATGGTTTGCTTACATTTTTGTACGATATGATTTTTTTATACATAATAGATTGACAGTCACATAGATAATACAAACATGAATAGGACATTATGACATATGAACGGTGGTAAATGTTTTCTATCGATGCCAAATAAGAATAATATACCTACCTATATCGAGTATCGACTGTCAATATTTAATATTATCATATCATACAAAAATTTAAACGAACGGCCCCAATTTGTTATCACTTCACGAATGAAAAAATATTTTAGCGGCCTTAATCTGTGATGTGCCAAATTTTGTTATCTATATTATGGACAGTCGATGATCGATATAAATCACGTGTTCGCGAAGGTAGGTACGTAAACGGTTTCGCAAACCGTTTATTAAAAAAATCGTTTTGCCGACAAATTTTACTGTAAATAAATCGCGTGGTCGCGGAGGTACCTAACCGTTTATTAAAAAAACGTTTTGCCGACAAATTTGACTTTTTCAACGGTTAACTAAAGATTAATATTTCTGCTAGGTAGGTACCTATTACATCGATAATACAATTTCATTTTGGCGGTGGATAAAATTCAAATACCGTATAGGGCGGCATAGGTAAATAGTTGGCAAACCGTTTTGTTTCGTTACCTCCGCGAAAACACTTCTATATAGGTATACTTAATTTCGATCGATAAACGTCCTATCCACGTGATTAAAAATTCTGTGACATTAATTTTAATAGAAAAACCGAGTTAACGATTGTCACTTACCGCTGACCGCTCGGCTGGACCACAACTTCGGAAACCACGTTTTGGCCGAGATGACGAAGACGAAATGCAAAATGCCCGGATGTCTGCACCTGCGTACGATTAATAACAATAGATAATATTTTAATATCACCCGTATCTTATTAATTTATATGGATTTAATGAGATTATAATATTTACGTGTAGCGATGTAGGTATCTCCGAATCAGTGTCTGGAGTGCTCCACTGTTGCACCAACGCTAAATTGTTGCTGATATCTATAATAAATGATTATTAATTAATAACCAATAATAATTATGAATTAATTGCACTACTCGCCTTGACGTGTACCCAAAATGACGTGATAATATTATTACTTATGATATCACGGGCTCCGGTGCTGACAAACGTAAGCCGATGCGCAATAGAAACGCGAAATGATTTGTCGACGGCGGACCTTGGACGACTACACAGCACGGACAAATAGTATGACCCGCGAGGCGGTAGGACCGTGCAACGAACAAGTGATCGTGGTGGGGGGAGAGGTCTGGTTGGGAATATTTTCGACGCGTCTTATCGATATCCGATTCAAAAAAATAAAAATATAATAACGTTGTAGTACGCGTTATAATGTTATATTATTGTTGTTATTACTATACCTAACACAATCATCGTCGGCACACGCGAACGGCCCAAATACATATAAAAATATTAGTAAAACAGCTTCCGCTGCGCTGTGCAATTTACTGTGTAAAATTAATATATTTTAAGATTTTATACTGAAATGTATATTTGCCCGCAATTTATAATAATAATTGTAATTATTATTGTCTTCTGTCGTCAGGCGCAATTTACGTATCTACGTACAGCAGAGGCTGATTTATCTGTTTTTGCGGCTATTTCCCCCCCCCCCCCCCGGCATGGCTACCACTCAAATGAAAAATTACGAATTTTTACTCGCCCCATTAACAAAGTGTGTGTAAAATATGTGAGGGTATTTATTAATTTTTCACCCGAGTTAAGTCGATCGCCGAAAGAATAATATAATATATTTTTTACTTGATATTTGTATAACGTATAGTCGACCGCACGTATTTTTGGAGTGGGGAGGCAACTGCGCCGACTACTTGTGGATCGCAACGCATCGAGTACTGTTGGGAGCATGTTTTCTATAATATACAAAATGTATACAATACATAATAATATAAGACTTCTGGATTATTTTTACGAATTTATTATTCACTATAAATTAAATAATTAATCAAAACAGAGAATACCAATATAAAAAATTATACCTAAATTAAAATATTATAATATTACATAATATAATACATTATTAGGAATTAATTTTCCATTTTTCCTTTTTTTTTTTTTTATACGTATGATGTATTTTAATAAAGCATTACATAGAATTTGCCGTCCTACACTGAATAATGGAAAAGTCCGTTACCGGTAGATCATTAATCTATTATGATCCCTCTATCGTTTCTGTTCTCATTCAGTTGAAAATATACTCACAATTATTGTTTTTTGCAATGAGTTTTTACTTTTTTTTAAATAATTTTATTTTTTAAATCGTCAACAATGCTCTGTGTATAACATTATAAATTTCGAATTTCGAATTCTTAAAAATACACAACAATAATGTATTTAATTATCAGAATTAAATTAAACTATACAGTTACCTATATGGCTACATATAAGTTGAGTAATATATAAGTGTACCCAACAGGTAGTTTTAAAGTATAAATAATATATTTTGAACGTCGATCAAAATGTTTACAAATGTATATGAAATGTTTTAAACGCACGCCTACAACATATTTTTTTTAAAACACTTTTCAGTCATTCCCGTCATTGTTTCTGCCGCTGCCGTAACTCACGTCATCTCAAATTAAAGGCAGACCTTACTCATGGGCTTCGCAGGCCGACACACACACACACACACACACACACACACATTTTCTCGGAAATCCCGTCCACTGCTGATCGGGTTATTTACAAATTACAACACGACTCATACATACACACAAATGCCGTTCGGCCTATATATATTATATAGTGATAAATATATGCAGCTCTATGTAGCGCACGAAGTATTAAGATAAACGGGCATGCGTATTTTATTTTTATCCGCTCCAGCCGACTGGTACAGGAACAAACACACTAGTATCATAGTATTTAGTCAAGTGACCATAGTATTGTAGGCTTTGGTATTGTCATCTAAATAATAACAAATGTGTCGCTTTCTATTATGTGACTTCAAAAGCGACGGTTTGTCGACAAAGTGAGTTGACGGCAAAAGAGAGAGATCGAAAGATATTCGTTATTCAGTTTTGTTTCCAATATACGACGTTATATTGGGGGTAAGTATTGTTCAAATGGTTCAGCCCCACGTGGAATAAGAAAAAAACTAGTGTTTGGGTGTTTGTGTGTGTTATAAGTAGGTACCCGCCGGGGAACTGACACTTGTTTCACAGTTGATCGTATAAATATTGTGTGTAATAAAAACCTTAAATCGCATTTGTAAGTATGTATTCGGTATGTGTTAACATTTTTCCGGGGGTCGTAGGGTCCATGTAAGCCCTGTTTATACTTACTAGAAAAATATTAAGTTTTTTTGAATAAAATCAAATATGAAATAATTAAATTAATAAAAGATATCAGTTAGTTTTAGACTAGGAACATGTCTGATGGTCGCTTACACGGTAGGGCATACGAGCCGCCCACCGCGGCACCGCCCGCAACGCCATCGCCCGCAACGCCATCGCACGTCGTCGATGTCGACAATAATTATAATTATCAGCGGTTTATTTTAATAATAACACTTTATTATACTTTGTATTTACACTACTTATTTAAACTGCTTACGCAAGCCTATTAATGTGGTATAATATTAGAACCATCGAATGCAATATTGTGACGTGTTATATGTTATATCTATACACTTTTTGAAAGGTTTGAACGTAATTTATTCAAATCAAATGAATGAACTGACCATTATTATTCCCTTTAATTAACAAAATTCATCACAGAGTTGTCGATATGATGCTATTAAATGCGAATACATAGTATCGGCTCGTGGTTTGGACGACGGGACGATCGCACCCCCTACTAAAATTAATTAAATGATGAAAATTAATTGTATAATATTATTCTTAATTTTACATTTTTAAAAAATGCAAATTTTTAAATAGTAAAATAGTTATAAATTATCATACATTTATAGTGTGCGAACACTAAATTAGTTTCTCTCAGATACCAGGAGCATATGGGTCGCGTATACACATGAGGAGTGTTTGGACGACCGGCAGCGTCGTCCTAGCAATATTCTGAATACGCATGATTAAGCGAGGCCTAGCAATCGTACATTTAAGCTGCGTTCTTATACACGGGTATTGGACGACCGGCAGCGTCGTCCATACAGTAATATATAAATATACTACTATATATTTTAGGTATTTTATTTTTAAAATTAACAGCGTTATTGGTTGCTAATAGCTATTATTATTATTTTAATTTCATTTTCTACTGCGACCTGCGTGTAGTAGGATGTATATTATATTTTAGTATTTACGTCCATACGTCTTGTAAGTATAAAATATTATATTTAAATGATTGCAGAAGATATAGAATTCAATAAAAAGGTCATCGAACATTTTTCATCAACAAAAAACAGGCGGATGGATTTTATTCATAAAATAACTCCATAAAATATATACTAATGTCTAATATTATATTACTATGATAATTTTATGAATAAAATATTATGATTTAAAATAATAATGTGTGTATTGTGTTTCAGTTTATTATATTATTTAATTTGATAATTTGTTATAATTATGACTATCGTTATTATATTTAATATATTTAATATATATTTCCTCTACCACCAGCACCCACGAGCCGCCACTGCGAATACATTGTAATTTCTGTCGTTTTGTTAAAAAATGTAATATTTTTATTATATTATAATATATCAATATTATATATTATTCGGACAATCGGACATACGGTGGCCGCCTACATTATAAACGGTTAAAATAATAACAACACGACGATGGCCACACGTATTATTGCCTACCCGTTACCAAATTATTATGTAGCTACCTTATGCTTGTATTACGTTTGCCTCTATACATCGAGTATGAATGTATAATATTGTAATCGCGAGCTAAATGAAAATAAAAATTTTGCGGTCTATCTATTATCCATGCGCACGGCAGTGAGTGTAAAATCAATATCTCGAAGCAGGAATTTCCTATTTAAACAGCTTACATTTTGGTGTTCTTTTCAATTGGACCTAACTAATTATCTACCAAATCAATTAGTTAGTGATAAATTGGAAAAAAATCATAAAAATTATGCAGATGGTCTTTTTGCATAAATCGTCGAAATCGTAAGCTTAGAAATCAAGTTATTAAAGGAAACTTGCAAACTTTTGATATTGAGAATTTATAATTTATAATAATCAAGAGTCTCGCGATACGCATTTCATTGTTGCCATTTCTCGACCGCATCACGTATTTATTTAGTTAGTTCATTTCGTTATCGACTATCGCTTCATTAAATCACCTTAATACTAGTAATAATTACAATTTAACAATTCGCAATAAATAATATATAACAGGTTTAGTGTATTATTACAGTTGTTGGTTATAACTGTGTTCGCATATATTATAATAAAATAAAATAAGTCACTTATGGAAACGTGTGTAGAAAATGTATGCTTCTGCTTCTGAGATCGTATTATTATTGTCGTTTATTATCTTTATTCTTACCCCTCAAAAAATAAGTAAAATTAAATGGTCTCTGAGAGAAGTCGATGGTTTCTTTTGAACGTAGGTGACTCCTTGGCGGAGACACCCAGCAGTGGTAATTTGCGGACGACTTCTCCTATTATACCTACTCGTACCCACATAATAATAATACCATATGGCCAATAGCTATTGATATATTCTCAGATAATATTGTGAAAAGGCACGTCGCTATTGACGACGGTACGTTTACGGAATGCGTTGGTCGGACTCATCAGCGGCGGCGGCGTGCAGACACAATGCTTATTTTTCTTAGAAAAATATAACAGAAACACGGTTTTTGGTTTCAAAATGCAGTAGTCGACCGCTGAATTATTTATGGTATTTAAGGTGACACGTCGGCGCCGAGTAAAAAAACGAACAAGAGATGTCCCTTATCAATAGACTGTCGATCCTATAGTAAAATATATTAATATAGTCACTGCCACGTTACCACGTATCGGAAATAACATTTTTTTTTTTCATTTTATATAATATTTTACTGAAATTACAGACACGTAATACCTATTAGTAGTGTGATTTCAAAAGACAGGTAATACATACCCATATACATTTTTATTTGAAAAAAATTGACTATCATCTGATTAAAAATAAAAAAAAATATATGATACCTATGTAATAGGTATATTATATTAAATATATTATTGTACAATAAAGACGGATTCACACTACACGTGACGTGTAAAATAATAACAGTTAGCACAGTTACCAAACGATACCGCCTAGTTGAATAAAATATTCAACTTTTCAGCTATCTGGTGGTTACATTTATTTGCGAGAAAGAGATTACTAAAATACCTATAGTTATATTATGTTATGATCAGGTACAATATTCATATCATTGGTATTGCATTTTGGTATAAAAATACGAAATCATCACTCGACACGGTGTAGTTTGAACCCGGCTTGAGGTATAACATTTTATGATTCCTAGGTAATAAGTATATTATAATATATTATATATTATACACTAAAATATAATATGTTCATTCGACGTTTTCAATAATTAATACATTTCAACTGTAGTTTGGTGATTGAAGCTGGTGGGCTTAGCGACCGGCTATTTGTTATACTTTATTAGTAAATTATTGGTTCTAAGTCACTTTGTACGGTCGAGCATTAAAAGTGCGAAAAACGATGTCACCTATACGTAACCTAAATAATATAATGAATCATCTTGTATTTTATTATAATAATAAAATATCGTCTACAATTTGAATGAAAAGTGTGTGTAGTGATATCTTATGATAACTCGATGACTCATAACAATTCTCTAGTACAATAAACCAAAATCTCCATACTGCCTTATTCATTATATAGCTACAATATAAAACAACTATAAAACGGCATTATAATTTATAATCGTGGTAACAATGTAAAATAGTCGATTGTTGCCAATAACTGCACTAATTAAATAGTCAACCAATGCGATATATTCAATTATAATATAACAGGATGCTATCGCACTATTTGTTTTGTCTCTCTGACTCACGAGTCGCGAATAACATATATAGGAAATCAAAAATTAAAATGTAATTTGCGTTCAGCAGAATTGATTTTTATTGTTAGTTTTACTATTTAAAATTGATCTATTGTTAAACCTAATGATAAGGTAAGGATTCAGCGACAGTGCCACGTCAGCTAAGTAAAAAAAAAAAAAAATAACGGCAGAGTATATTATTATCTCAAAGCAGAAGTTGCCCATTTAAACAGCGTACATTTTGACGTTTAACCGGACCTAACCGTCCTAACTAATTATCTATTGTATCAATAATAATACCTAATAAAATGGAAAAAATCAAAAAAATTGTGCAGATATGATAATTTTGCAAAAGTCATCGTACTGTTAGAAATTAATTTTAAAGGAAACTTTTTAATAATAAATTATAATTAAAGCTGGAATCACGGCTGCCGCATCTCCACTTAATTTTGTGTACGCGACGCAGAGCTGGCCCTAGGGGGGGGGCAAGAATATCAAATTTTCCATAAATAATCAATATTATATTGTCTCTATAGTACTCAAATCGCGACCTGTGTGGACGTGTGTTTTTCTTATAGGAAACGGGTTGATATATCGACCGAAATCAAAACAGTACCTAGCAATATTGTATGTACCTAGCTTACTCATTGGTGTTGGCTTGAAAATACTCAAACATATTTTATATTCTTATTTTAATTATAAGAAAAATTAATCAATACCGACATTGATTGTAAATACTACTAGTATTTTATAAGCAATGTTACCTGGATAGCTACTTTGAAAAATGTTTATCGTTGACGACGACCTATGACTGTACAGTAGTGTACACAATATATAAGCTAAGGCTTATAACAATGGTTTTCAAATTTTTATTAAACACGCGTCACGCCGTGCAAAACATTTTCACGGAACAATGAATAATTCGGGAACAAAATTTTTTTGAATCATAATCATTTACGTTTAATTAGAAATTTGTGCTCGATGGGCTAACTAATTTTTATTAATTTTATTCTTGGACGAATAGTTGACATTTTTAACCAGCATGAAAAACACTGATTAATAACATAATATAATTACTAGTATTATAATAATATTATTGAAGTGAATACTTATTATGAGACTTAGCACCCATTTAACGCGCCCCCACTCCTACCTACTACTCAACTTATCTTTACACGTTGAGCGCAGATGTAGACGCGTCGTCGACATATCAAATTTGTTTTCTGACCTAACATAATTAACCACTCTCAATAAAAACCTGTGCGTGTGTGTGTGTGTGTGTGTGTGTGTGTGTGTGTGCGTGTGTCAGTAAGAACACCAGAAGTGAACAAGGGAATGATAGCCGTGGAATTTGTTTAAATTTCGATAAAATACAAACTTAACATATTATATTAATAATATATATTTTGATGTGCGGTAGCAACGTTGTCACCGTATTCCAAATATAAATACGGTAAGATTATCTACATTTATCAAAAATAAAAATGTCTATAAGAAAGTCAAATTAAATTTTTATGAACGTTTCAAATTCAAATTTGTACAACATTGGATCTTCACTCGATTTCTCGTGTAGCGATTTCATTATTTTATTGTAATTCAATAACGAATGACTGTAGATACATGCAAATTTCACTTAATGTGTATTTTATCAATTCTTATACTTGATAAAATTTTCAAAATATTTTGACTTGTTTTGAGCTGCTTACGGACAATTTCATATTAAAATTGTTTTAGTTTTTATAATAACAATATTATAAAATAATATTGTAAATATATTTATATTTTGATATATTTTTAAATATCAATAAAGTTTTATCTGTTGCGCCAAAAAGTGTAAACACTTAATACATGGTTCCTGGTATATTGTACAATATCAGTTGAAAAATATTAAAAATACTTTTGCAAATTTTTTTTTTATACGTATTTAAAGATCGAATTTTAACAAAATGTATCAAATTTAAAACTGAATAATTATTTTGTAGTTAAAAATGTATAAAATGATCAAAGGTGGAAAAAATTCGAATTTTAACCCCGCAGTACACCTATTATTGTTATATTATTTATACCATCGGAGTTTGCTTTTCGAGTACCTACATCGATTGACCTTCGATCCGAAGACGAATATAATGTGTTCTGTCTACACAGCACGCAGGAGTTCGAGTAAGTACCTACAAAATATACAATACAATATATGGATCGAAAACCGACTGCGGTGACAATATTATAGTAATCGCTAAGGTCTGTCTGGCGTCTTTTGAACAACTAAAAGAAGCCACCTCGTCCACACTTTTTCCCGTCCCAGTCTTGAAAACGTGCCTTCAATATGATTATTACGGTATATAGTACTGTAATTACTATATGTTATTTAGACCAAAATGTTTTAAGTAGAATGTACCATATTATGTATTCGACATTATCGAATATTCGATTATATCGGTCCGTACTTATATTATAATAATATATTTTGATCGTTAACGTCGAGTCTCGACAAATATTCGAATCAATATATTAATGATTTTTCGGCATTTCCAACTACCCACTGTCTTATCGGCGGCCTATAACCTCTGATAAATATTACAATATTATTGATAGCCGATCCATCGTAATCGTGTAATATAACGTAATAACACGGGCAACAGCACAGTGCTATACTCTATTCAGAATAAGTCTGGAAAAAGCTAGGTGCTCTGTTGTTAGCTACAGCTTCGTTACTCGTCGTGAGATACGCCGCCGCGGTAGATCACGTGACAGACCTGCTCGAAACCACACACGTTTTCGTCGTACATTTTTCCAGATTTATTCTGAATAGAGTATGGTCATTTAATAGTTTTGGATAAAAAATAACGCATTTATTGTATTAGGTATTAACGATTAGACCGCGTATCTCAATGCACTAAAAAAATATCAAATTAATATTTTGTATAATTATATTATGCTGTCAAAATCATGAAATTATGATAATTATTATGGAAAAAAAAGATTTCTAGACACTTGCTACAATCAATGTGTTACAGTTACCTAACCTTGCGTTTGCCCTCTCCGTGTTTTCACCATGTTTTATAATTTTTATAATTCGTTTAACAGTATTTACAATATTATTAAATTATTATCTCTCCGTGTTTAATGGTTCTCGGTGTTTATTTTGTCTGTGTTTCACATCATGTTTAAATGCGTACAGTGCCTATCAGTTTTTAATCGTAAAAACAATTTAACCGCTCACAAAAAGAAGCATGCGGGTGTGCGTTTTCCGTGCACTGTATGTGTTAAGTCATTTAATGAAAAGTCTAACCTCAACAGACATTTGAAATGTGTTCATGGTATACTATATGTATTTTTGATTTATACAATCTTATTTATTTTTCCATTAGTTCAATATTAATTTATATCTTTTTTACTAGGTGTCGTTAACGAGAGCATGCATCTCCGGCCAATGCCTGCTCCTCAGATTATACAACAGGTCGTTTAGCCCGTTCAACTCGATCAACCAGCACGGCAGAGTGTTATCCAGTTCGGACATCGTATTATTGTCCCTGATGCTACGGCAAGTGGTTCAAACGTGATATCCGAGGACGAAATGTGAAAGGTAAGTCTCCAAGGAAACATTCGAACGAACTTAACTACTAAAGCCGTATACATAATATTATCCATAACGTTGACAACGAAATACTGCTGATCGCATATCGAAGTTTACCAGTAACTGCAGTAAGTGCATAATATACAGATTACGATTTCAGTACAACAAACAACACGTAATACAACTATACAAGTGACAATTTATACTTGTACAGTGCCCTTAATTTTTATCTTAACATATTATCAGCATTAATTTCAATTGTAAATTAATAACTTTGTAATATTTATATTATGTATAAAATATGTATAATTATAATCAAGTTGTATGTGCACACACCATTAATGTGCTAATTCCTAGAAATATTATATAAATATTATTTGAAAAAAACAGTTTAAAACAAAAAATATTATACATCAATAATTGTTCGCCGGAAATAGTTCGCGTGACAGTTGTTGGCGAGTTAATGGGGTAGAATACGATTGCGCGCATTACTATTGCGCCTATACCCTTTTGGCTTACGATTGCGCGTGTTAAATACGATTACACGATTGTGCAATGTTGCCAAATTTAATAACACGATGATACAAATTCTAAGATAACTAATGTCGTATTTATCTGCAGATTATCTCATCTTTTTAAGAACATCGTACAGTGATGCGGTGCTAGCGGCACTCGTCGCTACGCTCCTCGGCGCAAATCGAAAATATCCCCCGACTTGCTGTGCAACACCTCCCCAAGTGGGCCACAGGGTTAAGAAATTCAGATCGTGAATAATCGTTTTAAATATACCGACTCAGACACTTTTCAGTAGAGCGTATACCGAATCAGCACTTGTTGGTAGAGCGCATACCGAATTAGCACCAGAAATTGTAAAAATAATATTATAATCCTGTTTTATTTTTTGACTGTTGATGGTATACATTAATTAACATATTAGGGTATTTTATTTTTATATGTATTTTATGATTTGTTGGTGTAATTTATTATTATATTTATTAAATTATTATTAAAAACTCTTAGCTCAAGCAAAATTAAATTACTTTCAATTTGGCAACGTCGCATGAAGTTTTACGAGCAATCGTACATATATCTTACCCAAAATGTATGTTCTATTGTCCCATTAAAACATGCGCAATCGTATTATGAAAAAGGTAAAATGCGCGCAATCGTATATTACCGAGTTGATGTTCTCGTGAAAATTATTCGAATACGATAATATAATTGTTCGCAAGTTTATTAATATAATATAATATTATTAATTCCCGGAAAAGTTCACATGACGTTAAAATATTTTTTTTCTTTATTTTATTGATTCAAAATAATTTCAAATGTGAGTAAATTAGTTTCTTTATAAATAGTTTTACACGTACTTATACCTAATTGATAAATATGATTAAACGTATAACAATAAAATTAAATGAAGTTAAGTATTTTTCCACGTTTGTGGATGTCAATATAAAGGTAAACAGTTTTTATACTTGCAATTTATTAAAAATTTTACATAACATCAACGATAATCAATTTATTGTTCTAGGTACAGTTATTATAATCTGCTCATGTATTTTTAATACCTATTCACTTTTAATATGACACATTATTTTTGATGGTGGTTCATGACTGCTGAATTTTTACACTGTTAATACTTTCTTGTTTTTGGAGTGCTGGAAAGTATATAAATCTCCAAATTGATGGATGCTTGGATGAATTAAGTGTAGAAGAAAAACAATTGTGCTATCCTTCAACTGAAATTATCTAAGGTGTCATTATTTATAATAGTGTTACCGTGTATTATAGTACTCTGGTGCTAGTGGCTCTAATATAATATCAATTTTTTCTGTCTCAAGAATGGTACAATTAGTTGGCCAAATTAATATGAAATATCAGTTAAGAATTTATTCCGATATAATTACTTATATTGAAAAGGAATCTTATAATTTACGTTTACATGATTTCAGAGTAGATGGGAGTTAAAATTCTTGATGAATTGTGTGTTATATTAAGCAATGAATATTAAATCTATCCATATAGGTAGTTTTAAAATAATATTTATTCTGGTACATATAGCATCACTGGCGGCTCGCGTAGGTATATGTGCACAAGTGCACGTGAACTACCCAAACTCAAATAAAATTTAAAACATAAATCATAATAATACAATTACGTATTTATAGTCGTGTTATTAAGATTATTTCTAAAAATAAAAAAACACAAATTCAGAATATTATGAAAATAATAATATAATATTTGGATTGGGTTATTTCGTTGGCCAAACAGTCGTGTGGTTGTCCGCGACGGATCAATATCGGTGTGTACATAGAGCACATAATCGCTGTGCACATTTGTACAGTGTAAAAATTAAAACAAGTCCAAACATGCGTTATAATGGAATTGATGTGTACATTCGTTTCTGTACACGTAACCAATTAAATTGTTTTTAGAGAATTGTTTTCGAATTTGTGCGCCGTTGCGCGTCAGCGCAGCATACTAGGCATTATAATTTATTTTTACTTTCATTATTTTATTATACTCCGATTATCAGCTGATAATTAGTCTAATTTATATGCAGAAAAATAACTAAATAATATATTTTTATTATTAAATTTACTATTGTAACAATTTATACTTAATATATAAATACCTACATAAGACATCTCATAGAAGACAAGCGATGTCAGAAATCGCAGTTTTTTTTTTAACTTTGACCACTTGTTATTGATTTGAATATAATAGACTTCATTTTTTAAATTTTTTTTGTACAATATATTTTTTTTAATAACTGACATATATTATTATATTTCCCTGGTAAGCTAAAACGCCCTAGTTCCATAAAAATGAGGTAAATCCAAAAAAAATATTGATGAATATTCCGTCACACCCCCTCCCCCCCTCACACAAACCCGTGATACTAAATTAACAAATTAACATTTATATAAAACATAGTTTTTTCTTTAACATTTTATATTTTTAGAATTTCGAATTAGAAATCATATTAAATGTCTGTATAAAAGTATTATACACACGCTACACACACATACACCCACACCCACACACATCCACTACACTATATTATACTTATTAGGTATATAGAAATCTATACTCCATTTTAGCTTAGTCGGTAGTAAAAATAATAATCTACGGCCTAATAATTGTAAAATGGTGATTGATACATTAATTTATATTATGTATTAGCTTTCAAATATTATAGATAATAAACTACTGTCTACTGAATAATAGGTACCAAAACCACCAGTGGCGTATTCATGATAGAGGCCCCCCCCAAGAACCTGAGATAATAAATAAACATATTTACATTTATATAAAACACAGTTTTTTCCTTAACATCTTATATTTTTAGAATTTTGAATTAGAAATCATATTAAAAGTTTGTATAAACGTATTAAGTATACACATGCTGCACATAAACACACAAACCCACACACACACACACACACACACACAAACACACACACACACGCGCGCGAGCGCACTTACGCATGCTATATTAGTTACGCATACAAGTATATATAATAATAATATGATCGTATCTACTATTTTGATAATTTTTGCTTGAGTACGTTTTCGGGTTTTCTACGACGGTCGATTTTAAATCGGTTAGTCTGGTCTCGATAACGGCCATATCGTTTTCTGTATTTAAAGTTTATTCTATGTAAAGGTACCTATTGAGACGAGCGCTTCCCCGCAGTAAGGCATTTGGCTGGCTTATCATAATATAATAACGTTATCATAGAGTTAATCTGCGACAACAGTTAAATTTTTTCTGATCATATCTAAAAATAATAATTATAATAAAATTGGTTTTTTACGCTTAATTCATGTATTTGAAAAAATTTCCGGAAACTTCAAAAGTTATGGCAATTCAAAGTTGTCAATATTAAAAAATATAGGTACTTTTGAATGGACGAGCGAGTGACCACGCTGGGAATAAATATACTTAGAAACAATATTGAGGAAAACCGAGGTTTACATAAGGTAGTCGACAAAGCAAATAGGGGGATATTTTCGATTTTCGGAGCGGAGCGACGGCGCCGAGGAGCGTAGCGACGAGTGCTGATACACGCGTAATCGCTGCAACTTTGATATGCCATAACTTGTGAGAACAGTGAGTTTCCGGAAATTTTTGTAACTGGGAAATGGTGTAGCTGGTGGCACGCAAATTTAAAAAGTTTGAGAACCGCTGGTCTAAAGCAATGTTCACACGATAAAATAATTTGTCAAATATTTGACATACATCAAATATTTGATAAATTATTTGATCGTGTGAACGGGGCTTAAAGAAACTAAAAATTATACAATACAAACTATTACAAATAATACATTTCTATATATCAAAATTAGAAAATTCTGAATTTTACATATATTTATATTTTTTTAAATTCTATGTTAAAGTTATTATTTGATAAGCCAGCCAAATGCCTTACTGCGGGGAAGCGCTCGTCTATTGAGCTCGACGCTCATTTAACACAAGAACATTATTGTGTAAAACTGTAGTTACTAGTTGGTTGTCGACGTTGTCGTTGTCTCACTGTTTTACTTCATGCAATATCGCTATATATTTTTTCCATTAATTGTACTATAATATTTCTAAGATATTGTAAAACCATTTTCAGAATTTGTACCCAATTATTTCCCTCCGAAAAATCTATTTTTCAGTGGGTATGTCTAAATACGTCACTCCGGATAAAGTATAACTAAATAACGCATTTTATAAACATTTCTTTATTCCATTAATCGTACTATTATTTGTGTTCCGTTTTGTAAGCCAATCTTCAGAATTTGAACTCAATTATTTCCCTCGGAAAAATCTATTTTTTCTCGGGTATATCTAAATATGTCACTCCGGATAAAGTATAACTAGATAATGAATTTTATAAACATTTTTTTTTCCATTAATTGTACTATAATTTGTACCGATTAGTACGACCATTTTCAGAATTTGTACCTAAATACTTCCCCTAGGAAAAATCAATTTTCCAGATGGGGTATCAGGGTAACGTTACCCCAGCACCACCATAACTGAATTATGCATTTTATAAATATTTTGGGTTTTTTATATTTTATATGTACTTATGCATACTGCATAATTATCTATACGTCTTGCATTTTATAATATATTTATGGATATTTTTATATTTACATTTTAATTCACGTATTTAACTCTTGAGTTATTAAAAAGCCAATACAAGGTACAACTTCGACAATTCATACTTGTGCTGATTTTTCAATAATAACTATACTATATTATAGGTATACTTACTGTTTAGTGTATAGGTATACAATATGAAATTAATAGAGAAGTTACCATATCATTTAGGACATACTATATTAATTTTAACCCAAGTGTCTGTTTATACGTAGGTAGATACTATAGTATGCATTAAGACTTAAGAGTACCTATATTATGGAAGTTAGTTAGAATAGGTTATACACCATGAGTAGTACCTTTACTATATTGGTTTAAAAGCATAAACTATATAATATAATATATTTGTATAAATATTAAATTATAATTAGCATTTAGCGTGTAAGAATCATATAATTTCTTAAAACACTATACCGCCTATGACCTACCTAGCTCACATAATACTTGATGAAGATACTTTTACTCTTTTTGAGTTTTATATTAGTTTTTTTTTCAGTACAGATGCCAATGCAATCTTGCACTATTTGCATTCATATATAGATTATTGACCAATACCTTAACTATAGAAACTAGAAATTGTATATAATAAATATGCAATGCACACAGTAGGTATAATGTAGTTTTGATTTATAATTTTTCAAATTACCTATTTAACAACAAAAACATGCAATGACGTGTAGATTGTAAGTAAATGTATATGTATATTAGAAATTAATTATTACTATAGGTATATAGGTATATATATCTGCCACTTATTTAATGTCTTATAAATTATATTATTATTATTTAAATTATTAGTATTATTAGACTTATGTATATGCATGTGTGTATGGATATACTGCATTGTGTACCTACTGTCCAGTCTTGTTCAGTATTCAAATACTTTTTGACCAATGTATTTTAAATACTTAAAAGTACTTTTTATTTCTTTTTTTATTCTAGAATACTATAAATCCCTACTTTTGTAATATATAATATTATAATGTTAGCATATTATATATGTGTAAGCATGTAATATACGTGTATTATATACATATATGATTAAGGAAGTTAATTAGTAAATTTAGTTCAATACCTATAGCTGCCTACATAGTTACACCAATAGTAGGTATATAATATTCATAAATTGATGGAGGGACACTAACCAACACAGTGTATTTTTATAAGAAATATTTAGAGTATATATTATACTAAAAATATTATGTTGAAATATAAATAAATGTTTACCAGTACCACTGCCATCACTATGAGTATTATTTTTTTTTTATTAAACTTTTCTTTTTTGTCTTCCACACATTGAACTGATTCAGATGATTGTAAAAATATTTATTTTACTCTTATTGAAGCTTGTTAATAAGTAGCTATACATGAATAATAGGTAACTATGTTTTATTACTGTTTCTTTATGTTTTAAGTTAATTGTATATTAAAGTTGTCAATATTATTTACTAATTTTATTTGGGATATTTAAATAATAAGAAAAAATTATAAGATATTAATTTTAAAATGAATACATTATTTAAATAGTTAATGTAATAGATTATTCAGATTCGAGATCTTTAGTAGCTTCAGAGTTAACATATAATTTTTATATATTAACAAATACCTATCGAACAATAAAATGTATATTATATTATCTATCTAATTATACAGGAATTATTTGTTTTAATTATAATTATTAATAATATATATTATATTAGCTATATTTTAGTTTCATCTCCGTACCAAATATATTTGTATTCTTGTCAGAAATGATATCCAAGTCACAGATTGATACATTTTTTCATACCTACCTGTCTCGGCGAATAGTTCTGCCACCGTCGACCAAATTGTTTCGATCACCGTCTATTTTAAACTATAATGTCTTGCACACATCACACTTATAGTTGGTGCCGAAAAAAACATACTGCCTTATCCGTGTTCAGGGTTTGAGTTATTTCACTATTGATGTATAATATTAAAAAATATATAATAATAATATTATAATAAATATATTGTATAAGTAGGTATAAAACAATGATAAATTAAAAAATGTATAAAAATGTTTATGGTTTCTCTTATGATCACTTTATTGTTAAGTTTTGATCGCCTCATAAATCCCGCCATGTTGTATAGTCTAAAAAGTGTCTATCAGTTCATCTACGTTTTTTGTCGTCCAATTCAGCCGACCACCGCAAATACTCTCGACATTTCGTATGTAGGCTCCTGACTCCTGAGTTAGGGTCCACGATATTGTATCTATGATAAACCAAATCATGTTGAAATCTATGTTGTTGAAAATTAACATAAGCTTTCCAGCTGTCAGAAAAAATTGTTGAACCATGTCTAATATATCGGTTAATGATAAGTGTACGGGTACGAACAATGATGGGCCGTGCTGACTGGTCAAAAAAATACTTCACGCGCTGTACTCACACACCGACTGACCTGTGTAACGACTAAGTGCTACCAGCTGCTACCTATCCTATATCGAAATAATAATAATAATAATAATACTACACGATACACACACTATATTGAAATAATAATAAGAAAATAGTATACACTGGCGATTCTCGCCTTACAATAAATAATAATTTTGAAAATTCGTGCCTTACAATATATATAAAAACGTGGCAATTAGCGCCTGAACAATAGGTATATAAAACTATTTATGCGCTTTGATGGAAACAATAATTTTGGCAATTCGTGCCTTTCAATATCCGCGACGGGTTGCTCACGACGACGGTTTGGTCAAGGCGACGGTTTGGTCAAGACGACGGTTTGGTCAAGACGACGGACGGAGGAAGACAAAAATGTTACGGCGGCCGTGTTAATTATATTCGCGCAGCCGATCCGGCGGCGTACGATATAACCAGCTTTAATCTACATATTATAATATTATATAATTGCTATACTAATATAAAATAAAAATAAACAATAAACATGTGTGCGTGAGAGTGTGTGTGTGAGCCGGTCGGTGGCGAGATATGGCGATACGGCGGCGAAAAATTAGGTATCAATGTAACTTCTGATCTATCGGGCACACTTACTATGAAATAGTTTTTGAGTATTGATTAGTAGGTACCTCATAGTAACGGTACGTACTTTTCGTAAAATTATTTCATATTTATATTATGTATTTATTGTTATATGGATGGCGGGGCTATAAAAAACTGATATCTAAATAAATATCCGAACTCAATACTAAAATGCAACATACTTCATCGTTTCAAAATCAATTTTATATATATCAATATAAATCATAAAAAGTTTTTAAAAATCTTCTTTGAAATTTATATCAAAATCATAAGTATTTTAAAAATATATTTAATATCTATTATATAAAAATAAGTCCGGTTTTCCTCCCTGACGCTATAACTCGAGAACGCACGAACCGATTTCCACGGTTTTGCATTCGTTGGAAAGGTCTTGGGCTCCGTGAGGTTTATAGCAAAGAAAATTCTGGAAAATTCAGGAAAAATTCAACAGAAAAGTGGGAAAATCGTTTTTCACATACAGCGCCATCTATTATACATAGCATGTACTTCAAACCAATAGCAACGGTGCGTGATAAAGTGTTTGACGGATAGTTGTTTATTATATAGTTGTTTACATTATTCTCTGCTCAGTTAATTTCATTTAAGCTAAAATAAATTATGTAAATTATGTGGATCGTGCATTTGAAGTTAAATTCAACACTCTGTCCATAGTCCAAAATGCCTAGAGAACGAAGCTGATTGACTGCTATCAACGCACAGCTCAAACCATTGGACGGATCTGGCTGAAATTTGGCATACGGATAGCTATTATAATATAGACGTGCGCAAAGAAAGGATTTGCCAAAATTCGCATTTTAAATAGGTGCTGAAACAGGGACATTGAGATTCACGATAGAAATTGGAAATTTTATTTTTATTTATTTATAGTTGCCATTGGTTACATTAGAAATTAGCATTTATTTATTGGTTGCCATTGGTTATTCGGGCAGATCAGGTACAAGCTTGCATCAAATCGAATTATTGAACAATGCTTACCAGGGTGGCAGAGTTGCACTTACCGCAGAAAATTACACCCAAAAGGAGTTCAACAATCATAATTTTTTTAAGAGTTGCGATTTTTTACGAGCAACCAAATTTATTATATTAATACACAGTATTACATCAAAATAAACTTGGTATAACTTTGATACTTTAGAGTTAAATCATACACTTCCGTACAAACAGCACGGGGTCCGCGATCTACCGCAGGTAGATTGCCTACCTGATAATGTACTGCTGCGATTCAGAATTTTTATTCAGGGCAACGGGAAAGATAAGATAAATTTTGAACACCATACACGTTAATGAATTGAACAAAGTTTGAGTAGGTAGTATTGAGTTGATCCATTTAACGGGCGACGAAGTGCACGGGATCAGCTAGTATAGGTTAAATATATAGGTACTCTATATATAAATTAAAAACAATTAAAACGTAATATGATTTATATATAAATAATATTTTATATGTACAAACTACAAATCAGTCAAAAATTAACACAAAATAAATTTAATTGAAAAATTCAACAATAACTAATTCAAATATGTCGATAGGTAATTTCGTTTTTTTAGGTAAATTTTACAGTCGTGTAAACGGTTAAAAAACGATGCGTATAAGGTAGCATAATATAGTAGTCTATGTTGGTGATGTTATGTAATAAATACCGACTTATCATTGAGGAACCGTTAAAGGTTAAGTTATAATTTTGCTAAAAATGTAGACGGTAAATCCTTTTCAGAAAAACATTATTTCAGTGTCAACATTTGGTTAAAAAATCGAACTTTTCACTGCTGCGCTGTTCGATTATAATTGCAGGTTGTGCTGGTTATTTAGCGTGCTCACAATTTTTTTTCGCAGAGTATGTGGATATTTTTAAATTTCAATAGCTCAATACATAAAATAACTCCACAATATTAACTCTTAATTTAAATAAATAGCTGCACAGTGCAAATACGAATCTAAATTTGAAAAAAATTGTGAATTGACATGCATGAACTAGTTTTTGGTTTTCGATATTTTAATTTTAAAATTTTGTGTTCATATTTCATTTCATTAAAATAACAGTAGGTACGAAACCCATAATTCTCACGAAAATTATAGGATTTTTACTACAACTATTAACACGAGTTGGAAATCTATTATATTATGTACCTATATCTACTAGGTACTAGGTACTGTATACTACGTATCTATGGCGATTATGAAATATTGGTGATATCATAATAATTATGAAATCGAATTACTATTTAACGTCGTCTCAACTCACAACATTTAAATCAGAAAATAAAAAAAAAATTTTAAATCTAATCATAAACTATCTTAGTTCTTGATTCTAATCAGAACGTTTACGAAAAAAAACTATGATAATGATGCAGGAGAATCCCTAAATTTGTAAAGCAGAAAACCCGTTTGATTATATTTTTACCACGGACATTACAATTTACAAGTTCTATAGTTAGCATGACAGTTAAAAACGTCCGAAATATATTAGATAATTATTTTACACCACAACACTTTTATATTTTATAACCATCAAAATTCAAAATATGTTTTACTAAATCGATAGATAGGTATTATCTGCTGTAAATATTTGTTCGGAACGTCTACTCTTCCCTGCCCTTCACCCGCACAGACGGTTATTGCGCAGTGTCTAGAGAAAGGGTTGTCCAATGTCGCCCATTGGCTATAGCGAGGAATGCTTATTGTGTAAGGCCAACCCATAATACAATAGGTATAAAAATAATGTATAGGATATATTTATCTATTTTTTTAATCACGACGTATAGCCGTCGTTCATATACATTATTAACTCGTAATATTACAAACGATTTTAAAATGCAATTTATTGTGAAAATGTAGTCATATTATTTTATATGATAGCGCGGTTTATTTATATGTAGGTAGGTCTCGGCACCTAGGTACTTTTATACATTTGCATGTTAAATTAATTACGAAAAAAACTGATTCGATTCAAATCTGTTACAATATCTATTATTTTATTAAAGCGGGATCAAAACGAAAGAAAAAAACGAGGTATACCTAAGCGTAACTTTAGAAATATTATCAATAGAAATTACGTTTTATTTTAGAATTACAATTAGGTGACATAGATCACCAGAGGCATCTTCACATAGCGTTACAAGACTTTATTGAATATTATATTTCTGTGGTATTTTTAATCAAACATTTTGGGAATACTTTCATGCAGTATTTTAATATCTCACTATCGATTTTAAGAGAAAAGTATCGGATTAAAAATACCGTATTATTTATATCTATTAAACCAAAAACTTAACACATTATTTAATTTGAACAATAAGACAGTTTATTCGTACCTTGGGCAAAAACGAACACTTCGTAAATTAACGTTTTATATTACATTGTTGTTATTACTAACTTAGAACTTATGACTAAAATTGAAAATTAATTAATTCGTAAGATAATAATATTTTAAAAATACCCGATCATAATTGAATAAATTTTATTTATAGGTACATTCAGTGGTTACCAATTTCTAAAATAAAGAAATACCTACTTACATATTAGGTATTAAGCAAAAAATTAAACTACATTTTATAGTTCGTCTTTTGACAAATGACAGTTATTCTGCCGATGCTTCTCAGCCATAATTAGACATGAATTATGTGGTTATTACAACTAAAAATTGGGCAATAAATATTTGACGTATGCGATAAAAGCAGGTAATTTAATATTATAAAATATAGTTGAAAATAGGTAGCATTTTTAATATTATCGGTTGTAAGAGCCAAGTATCGGTGCCGAAATATCTTATTATAGTTAAACCAAAAAGTTAAAACATCGTTTAATTGTAATTGATGGATTATTGTTATTATTACAAAAAACTCGAATATCGATATAACGAAAATCTTGATATAACGAATAAAACTACCGGTCCCTTGAAAATATCGCGGTATAATATAATTTCGATGTAACGAACTTTCGATATAACGAATTTTTTTCTCGGTCCCTTGAAATTCGTTATATCGCGAGTTGACTGTAGTAGGTACCGTGAGGTATTTGTATAACGAGCGAGCAATTAATATTTATGTTACAATGCTTTTATAACTTACTTATCATTTATGAATACAATTTAAAAGTAGTTTATTCATAATATCTAATATTGTTATATTGTAAGAATAAGTGTACGATAAAATATTTTGTTCTAAAAACTACCCAATCATAATTGAATAATTAATGTTATACAGGTATAATGTGAAAAAGAACTATGTGAAAATAGTACTATAGTAGGTACTTAATAACATTTTAGCACTTAACACAAAAAATTGTTTTTTTATAAAAATTGTATTTAAGTTTTTCACTAAAAAAATTGATCTTGTAATGTGCTAATATGTAGGTACTTAGAAGACCTATTTATGTAGTCGAAAACATGTAGTCATGTAAACATGTAGTCAAAAACATACCTCACGACTTCAATCACCACTCCCAATATCTGATATTAATTTTGAAAGCAGATTTGAATTCCTCACTAAATTATCTATGCTTTGACATTAATATTTCTGATTTTTATTATTTTTACTTAGAAATTTACTAACAAAAAAAGTAAAAATAGATCATATTCATAATTTAAATTTAAATACATTTATATAGAACATGAAAAATCTACGACAGTCAAATACATTTAGATAAGAATTCAAATTTGCTATTAATATTTAAATTGGAACATCCTACTGAGCGTAGTGATTGTAGTCACTAAAATATGCTATTTTAACTATACTTTTTAATTAATTCAAATATTAAAAACTGCATTAACTATAAAATATAGTAAACATTACTATAAAAAATAACTATATTTATATAGTCATAACTCATAATAAGTAAATCATTTTAGTTATTTTACCTATTAAATCGTTATATTTACTATAATTGGTTCGACTATAATATTATATTAATTTTTTTTCCGTGTACCAGCCCAAAACATACTTATGTTGAAATATGACGTTAAAATTAGTGGTTGGCAGTAAGATTTTTCCCATGAGATTTATGTAGGAAAAACGTTTGTCCCGATTTAAGTAAATTAAAATTTGTGGCAATCCTAGCATTGTTAATTAAATCATTCTGCATTATATATTTAACGGGAGCAAGAAATTTTACCAAAAAAATTATTGCACCCGCACTTAAGTCTAAAATATAGCAATGTAGATACTTACCACAGGTGTAGAATCAAGAAAAACTGCGGGTACCGTCGATTTGGTCGTCTCTCGGTGAATTGAAGGTCGATCCTTCAAAGCCTTGGTAGGTTATTTAAACTGTAAACTGTACAATAAAATATATTAGACGCCTGTGGTATTAGGTAAATAATCTTATTAAATATCCATACAGTTATAGTTAAAAACAATTAGGCACCAATATTTTGGGAACATTTCAAAAGTATTTTAATAGAGAAATTATTCTGTCATTAAATTAATTGTATTATAACCGTTTTAACATCCAATCAAATATTAGTAAATACCTAACAATAATAATTACAGTCGAGAATAATGTATTATTAAGTGTTTTCTTCGAAACCTGAACGCGAACTCATACATTTCACACATACTCGTCATTCGGGATAATATCGCTGTGTTGATATAATTGACGTCGGTGCGGACGCCGTCTCGATCGGCCTTGAAATCGTGCCAAACGCACTCACAATGCTATATAGATGTGTATATACGATAATACTATTATTATTACAGCGACACACCTACCCACCGAGCCAGTAAAACTTATGTGCGTTTTAAAGTAAAACTGTTTTTTTTTTTTATTCGGCAGTACACCACCACAACCAATACCACTCGTCCACCTCGCCATCGCTCATCGATTCCCAGAATTATATTATATATACGTTAAGAGTAGGAACGAGGGGTGACTAAGTATAATATATTGCACCGTGCGTCGATTTGACATTTGTTGAAAAAGGTGGTTGCCATTGATATTATTGTCGTGTACACGTACACGTTTCTAAAGAAGAAGACCCGTGGCGGCATGTCGATCCGATACTTTTTGTTATAAAAACAGTTATTTTTGGGTCTGAAGAAGTTTCTTAGAATATAATGTTGTAGTGTTATACTGTTATATAGCGGCGAAAACCGTATTATAGAACATGGGTGGCAAAATTGTCCTAACCTCTTACTGTTGCAGAGTAGACCAACTTACCAACCTCAGTTAGAACTTAGTCTCGCATACATATAGTAGGTGCAGCATTATGTTATACGATTATATGAATTGCGGAATAAAAATCACCGGGAAAAAACTCACCCCCACGACCAGCTATGGAAAAAAACCGACCACAGGGATACCATCGCCAGTAGACGTGAAAATGATAGAACAAATATTAGGCGATAATGAGACTAGTAGTGATTTCACATGGACCCAATATATAGAACTGAACGACCGTCACAGGTATCACAGCTTGCGAAAGCTGAACAGCGAATACCCGACAGAATGTCGCTGGACGTGAGGTAGGCCGTCTAGAAAACATTCTACGGCAGTGGTCCAGCTTTAAAGATATCCGATGAAGGTCGGTTGCACGAAAACGCGTCCGTGTTCGAGAAATTATTTAGCGCCTTTTGTTTAGCAGTCTATATCCTCAAGATAATTATAATATGATAAACTAGCCAACCGGTTAAGCAAAAATTAAACTCCAACAGTATGCAATGTTAAGTTAATTTTGAAATTATTTATAAATTTGATGTTGAAACACGCATTTAATTTAATACAATTTTCCATTTGAACGTTATCATTTATACCTATAGGTACTGCAAGTATGTTTATTGTTATAAATAATGTTAAATATAAATACTTAAAAATAAAAAAAATGTTTTTGACGTGAAGCCATATGACAATCAAACAATATTTTCTCAACAGAACATAATCGAAAAAATCTTCACCCCTGTATACCTATATGTATAATAATATATTAATTTAGTGATTGTATAGAATGAAACCGGCTGGGAAAGGTTCCCGTTATAAAGTCCGTGTGAACGAGTATCGGCCCGAGACTTTATAATATCTTCACAAATCTTTAGAATATTATAACATTATAATATAAAAGACGAAAAGAGCTGTTAGTTGTAAAGACATAAAAATAAAAAATGTTTTTTTTTCGACTCTTCCAGAAATTATATATTCACAGTAGAACATAATTGAAAAAATGGTGCGAAAGTGGGTTTCGCTCTGCTGTACAATAGGTTACAGGTGGATCACTGTAATGGAAAGTGTTAAATTTGAATTCAATGATTTAATATTATCATAGTATACGAAAAACGATTCTGAGCGAAGACAGTCAGTCAGCCTGTAATTTATTATTAAGTATATTTGATGATATTATTGTGAATTAAGTAATTTATTTAATTATTTATGAGGAAGCTAGTTTTAAATTTTTAATAATTAGCTATAGAAGTTAAAAATTATATATATTTTTATTACAAAATCATTCTTAAATTTTATTCAAATTCAAATTATTTAAAAATTTGTAGGTATATAAAAATGTAATATGAATTTCAGGTAGATTTTTTTTTTTTGTTAAAGATAGACAAACTTAATAGGAATTTTGAATTAAATTTTCAAATCTTAGATTTAAAAATAAAATCGTTATGAATTTCTTACTCTAAATAATTTGGACATTTTCTAATTGTTAATTGTTTATCTGCTATAATATAATTTATTCATATTGTAGTGACTATCGAAATGACACCGGCAGAAATAGGTGGCCATAGAAGTTCGTGTAAAACGTTTGTCTTTCTGAGAGTATCTAAACAGATTTTAAGCATAATATTATAAAAGACGACTCGAGGGTTGTGCCCCGTCCGCGGCTGTATGTTAATGGAACACCTTTTTATGAACATTATTTACCGCCTAAGTGTAGGTATTATAAGTATTTCTTCTAGAAGAATCTTGTTTTTGGAAATTTAAATAATACCGCTATAACAATAGAATGTAAATAAATTAGTTTTAATTCTTGATTACAGTTCAAACTCCAACTCACGTTTATCGTAAGTCATATAATTGTATAATAATTTATATTATTATGCGATGCGTATTATAATATTCGTTTAGTATGTACGTATTTACAGTTCAATATTGTCATTTCAGATTATTAAAATGGAAATTAGTACCTATCTATTTAGTGCCCGGAGAAAGTGTACAATGAAAATGAAGTATAGGAGTACTGAAAGTATCGATTAATTATAACTCTTAATTGTATAAATAATATCCTACCTAAATAATATCTTTTGTTAACAAGAATTTAATTGAAAAATTAAATAAAAAAATTCGTTTATAATATACACACGTAGATTAGTGAATAAAACGATTATGATATTTAAAATAAAAATATTCGTCATTCAGTGGCGGTGACGAGCCAGACGAGGGCAGGACGTTACCTTCACTGAGATTCTATAAGAAATTATAATAAAATATATATCAAAACCTAAAGTTACCATCGAAATATTATTCGTTGTCATATTTTTATAAGTATATTTACGAGCATAATGTGTACATTAGCTTATTGATACAGTATTGAAACACGAAAAACATACTCTCCGCAGAACGTAATCGAAACGATTTTGGCCACCCCTGCTATATAATTTAATATTATAGGTAGTCAATGTTCAATTAATTGGGTCGAAAAAGGGTCCCATTAAAATTCGTATAAACTAAAACGATAGACTGTCTCCGCCGTTTCTAAAGAAACCTACACGTGGCCGTATTTAAGACGGGTAGGTTTTGGTATAACATTTATAATATATAATATACGACTTACGCATATGACGAGTATTTCTCTAAAAGACCCTCGTATCTGAAAATTTATAATATTTACACCCTTATAATAGAGAATAAATTAACTTCGTTGAATTTTGGATAACAGTCGAAATTAAAATCGAACACTTATTGGTTGTCAAGCGATTATATATTATTAATACTATTATTATAAATCGTATTATTTTTCGATAAGTATAATATCCGTTTATTAAAATATATCTCTACCTACCTACGTCATTACATGTCGATATTGTAATTTAAGCTATTCGTAATAATTATAAATATAAATATGTAACATGACACCTTTGTACTTTTTTATAATATGATACAAACTATAAATTATGTGCAAACAGCTACTGACCGATACAATAATATTTGCACACACATAATTGTAAGGCCTTTATGGCCAACGCACACCATACTATTATATAAGTTAGTTCGCTGTAGACTTCAACGCACTACACATACTGAACTCCGTACGACTACACATATTATAGTATGATTGAACGTAATTTACATATTTGCGATTATTAATAATTAGTAAGTGTTTAGTAGACAATAATATTAACTGAAACGAAATTAAATATGTGGTTATAAATGGAGTTGTTTAAAAATAATATTTAAGATTCTGATATCTATATTATATCTGGGCCCTGGCTACGGTAATTATAATTATCCAGTAGCTGGTAAAGCTAGTAAATATTCATTTAATTAGCTTCTACAGTTTCTATAATAATAAATTATGACGGCGTACAGTACTACACTTGTAGACTGTAGTACAATAGGCTAACAAAGGCACGGCACAATATAGGTATTGTGAATATGGTGGTTCAATAGAGCATATTATACACATATTATACTGGTTTAACTATACTGGTTATTCTCCGCGGCCCCCTCCGTCCATCTAGCATAAACATTACATAATATTGTTATGATTGAAACTGTCGGGCGGCAGTTCCACTGAACGGCGACCGTCGTTCAAATTACTCAAATAATTTTCCATCGAAATTACTATTTATAGGTTTTGTGGACTTCAATAAATATAGAAAACGATTATATGATATATTATTTTAAATTCAGATATAAATACTTTTATGCATTTTAATTTTAAATCAATTATTATTTACTAGTAGCTGGTTTTGTTTTTTAATAGGAGACGAAGTCTACATGTCTCTCCTGACGAACCGCCCCGATTATATCTATGACGATCCCTGGATATGTTACATTTACCTGGTCGTTTCCCCGACCACGTTACATATTGTTTTGACCGTAAAGGTAGCCAATAAATTAATACCTAGAGACCTACCTCTTCGTAGTAAATTAAAAATGTGTTATTTACGTAAGTATGTTTATTAATTATTATTACTAAAATTAGTTACTAAGACTTAGGGCCGTTCTTACAATGTTCTGTAAAGTGTCGGTTAACTTTAACTGGACATTGTAAGAACGGCCCTTAATAGTTTTCGGCACGATTAGTCGTTACTCGTATAGGAAAAATATTTTATTATAAATCGTAATTATTATAATCAAAAAAGTGTAACCTAACCATGTTATATTATAACATATTATTTATGTAGTGAGTGAGGAGTGTAGAATCATAATGACTTCGGTCGAAGGGGTGTTTATCGTTTGAGCATGGTCTATTTAGTATTTATCTGCGCCAAAGACGGCATACTATTTTTACATGTAAATTGTTATAAATTAATTAATTCATACTTTCTACACTTCCACGGGTACCCGAGATACCTATTTTTTTTAGTTTATTAAAGTGCAGAAAATATGACTCGCTGGCAGGTAAGCGAACATAAACGCCATAAATTTTCGTTTGTTGACGCCAACATTGTCGTGCATGCAATTATTAATTTATATTTTAATGATTGACGTTTATGTTTTTATTCAGTAAATTATTCAGTAAACCGAATTTTTATAATGACGTATGTGTCTATGTTATTTTGATTATCATAGTGAAGCTTGACAATAATAATATTATTATACTTATGATATTATTGATAGGTATGCTATTATGTATTTTAAGTTATTTTCTAAAAACGAAATTGATTCTCTGTACTATTTTTTTTTCTTTTTGTAATTAGGTCTTTTATTAAACTTATCCGATAATATGTTTTGTATATTATGTTACACCATAAAAAATACTTATCAAAAGGTCATAAGTCACTGGAAAGTACCTACGAAATCTGAAATAATATAGGCCACTGGGATTATCAGACAAAAACATTAATTTCTATATTTTTATAGGCCGACTGCTTCGACGATATCTGTCGATTTCCAATGCTACATTTTTATCGTAAAAGACCAATTAGTGAACGATGAGGTTCACCCGACGTCGGATTTCGATAATATTATTATCATCGTGTGTGTCCGCAACGACTTACGACGGGCTGCAACCGTGGAAAACAGAAAACCATTTTTATTTTATTTTATTATACATTTTATTTACAGATTAACAAGTCTAAAGACTATATGAATGTACTCTGAATAATACTATATAGTATCATTATACTCTATAGACTATTGTATGCAGTAGAATTTGCATTTTGGGTTTGTCGAATTATAAATACACGTTTTAGATATTTTCATAGACCGACGTGATTATATTATTTAATGTTCAAACTTTGTAAACAACACAGTTTAGCGAGGTTATTTAGAATCGTTTATTTTTATTGATACAAAAAATAAAAATACTAATTATTTTTTCCAGTAAGTAAATACGAGTTTTATTGAAGTCATTTAATACACATTGCATGGGCCCCACAAGACTAAAGGCTCAATCAAACATAAAGCGGTTTGTCAGCGCGGACACTGTAAAATAATACAACCACGCGTACTGTCACGGACAGCGGACCCGTACACCATGGAAGACCGCTTTCTGTTTGACGGAGCCTTAATATTTTTGGGGGTGCACAAATGTTAAAAACCCACTCTCAGACCACATATCCTTAACACTGTATTAATTATATTAACAATAATTTCAAATGTATATTTATGTACCTACCTACTACCTATATTTTAATATGAGTGTAACAGTAATATAATAAAAGAACCGCACATGATTTTTCTGTCCAGTAAATGGTATTTATTTAAACTACTGGTAGTCGAGACTTCGGGACTTCGTGGTCCACCACTCAATTACCTAAATCACAATAATGCAAATTACAATTATTTTTATTCGGTTGAGTCCTACTTAACAACTAAGTAACTACTTAACTCTGGCCGTTTTAAACTAGTAGTAGAATAGCTTGAAACCGGAATACCCATATCGTTATTTTCATGTATAGCATTTTTATGTTTTCTTATAAATAGTATACGTACTAATGTACTATAGCCTATAGGTATTATTATTTATTTAAAATTATTATAAAATATTCATAGTAACATAACGATTGACATGTTTCGTTCTCATAAAACAGGTAGACTTGCATCCTGCTTGTGTAGATAAAAAAAAGTGTCGTTACCCTGTGTTCAAAGTTATTTCGTCAATTTATAATATAATATTTTATAATGATTATTCTTGCACAAATAAGTAAATAAGTATAATAGCTATGTATCTGTGATTCGAGTATATTATCATATACTTATTCATATACTGTATATTTAGGTGTATTTATAGATACACCTGGTTGTACGGAGCAACGACACAGAACAAGAAAACAAAATGCTATGATAATGCGATCGATGACTATTAATATTAAATTTTGTTCTATATAATATACAAAAAGTATAAAAAGATTTTTCGTAAAATTAATTTACAAGTTATATCTTATAGATGGGAAAATAATAATATTATAATTCTCATTTTACACTATACAGTATAATATAAGTATATAGTACAACATTTTTACTTTAAAATATAATAGAAAAATGCTTTTATTGGTGCGGCGTGCACAAGAACCCTGTGCACCCATCTTGCAGTTGAGCCAATGAAACATTGTTTTATTTATTAAATTTAATAAGTAAATATAAAACTGCTTATTTTAATCATCGGGTAGTAAAATTTAATTAATTATTTTTTCGATCGTTATATTTCGATGTATGTATCATACATGCTATATTCTCAAATGATATTTGAATATGTATTTTTTGATCGAGTTTTTACGGATCGAAATGTTATTACTTAATTGTTAACTATATTCCATGAGAAAACGGTGTACCTATAATACGGCTGATAACAATAAATTGGTTACCGCAATTATTATGGCAGACATGGTAAATAATAAAACATTGCAATAATTGTCGTAATTGTCTTGGTACTCGGTTTACCAATATACCTGCCATAATCTGGTGCATAAAAACCATCCTACTATCTTTTTACATTTACAGGGAAACCCATGACATTTGGACAGAAGGAAGCGTTATTAACTATCGCATCGAATAAAACCAAATTTTATTAAAAAGTAATAAACCAACAGATGCTATTAAATGTTTAAATCTAAATTCCAGTAAGTAGGTAAATATTATTGTTATCGTGAGCTATACGTGGGGAAATCAAATACCTAAAGAAAACGATGGAAACAACGAAACCATAAGCTTTTCGATTCCAATAAATAGAAGTCGAAACGAAAAATGAATAATACGATCGAAACTGTTTCTAAACTATTTGAGAATAAATATTTTAGAGTCGATCGAAAATAAAATATGTTCTTCCACATATATTTTAGGTACTACACTAGTTAGTTACCTACATTAGTTTGTAGGATTTTTTTTCTGTTTGAAGACGATAAAATCTTATTTGGTATGAATAATGTATGTTGTATACAGAGTTTAATAAAATAATTCAACTAATATATATTATTAATAATAAACGTTTTTGGTTAATATTATATATTTACGATTATGTTTAAATTAATCTAATCAATGATAATATTAAGAAAATAAATTAATTTTGGGTATAAAGATTAAATATTTCTGGTTATAACGACGGGCGAATTCAGTAGCGAATCGTCAGCAAATACATTATGAAGAAACTTTAATAATATTGGCTTCTACAAACTATTAAATGTAAAGTCAGACCTTAGGCTTCAATTTATTATCCTCACTTGACACCCATTTAGACCTCACTTCTTTTGTCGTCGAAGGCAATAACCAAGGCATATATTACAGTAATGAATTTGGGTCTCATTTTACATATAATATGTTTTTGGTGGGATATCATTACTTTTTATATGTAAATTATTATAACCTAACTTAACCTAGCCATGACGTATTCTAAAAATAAAGTTTATTAGTTATTACTTTATACTATAATTTTCTGTTGTATACAGAATATAAAATATAAAATTAATATAAAATTATTTTATCTCTTTTTGAGTATATTTTTAACTATCATAATTGTATTTACTATAATTTCTACTGGTGGGTAGGTGATTCATAATCGTAAAATAAATGAAAAGTATTAAATACTTTAATTGTAATTTTTTTTTAAATTTATATTAATTACATACATAGGAAAAAAGTATGTTGCTGCGCGCGAGTCGCCAATATCGACACATATTCGACTGGAAGTATTTATAAATAGGTACTATGAATATTTCCTTACGGGATTTTTTTCCGATTACCTACCTACTTTGAGGCTGTTCAAGTATGAGGTGCATGGTTTGCTTACATTTTTGTACGATATGATTTTTTTATACATAATAGATTGACAGTCACATAGATAATACAAACATGAATAGGACATTATGTCATATGAACGGTGGTAAATGTTTTCTATTGATGCCAAATAAGAATAATATACCTACCTATATCGAGTACCGACTGTCAATATTTAATATTATCATATCATACAGAAATTTAAATGAACGGCTCCAATTTTTTATCACTTCACGACTGGAAAAAATATTTTAGCGGCCTTAATCTGTGTTGTGCCAAGTTTTGTTATCTATGTTATGAACAGTCGATGCTCGATATAAATCGCGTGGTCGCGGAGGTACCTAACCGTTTATTAAAAAAACGTTTTGCCGACAAATTTGACTTTTTCAACGGTTAACTAAAGATTAATATTTCCGCTAGGTAGGTACCTATTACATCGATAATACAATTTCGTTTTGGCGGTGGATAAAATTCAAATACCGTATAGGGTGGCAAATTTAAATAGTCGGCAAACCGTTTTGTTCCGTTACCTCCGCGAAAACACTTGTATATAGGTATACTTAATTTCGATCGATAAACGTCCTGTCCACGCGATTAAAAATTCTGTGACATAAATAATAATAGAAAAACCGAGTTACCGATTATCACTTCCCGCTGACCGCTCGGCTGGACCACAACTTCGACAACCACGTTTTGGCCGAGATGACGAAGACGAAATGCAAAATGCCCGGATGTCTGCACCTGCGTACGACTAATAACAATAGATAATATTTTAATAGCGCCCGTATGTTATTAGTTTATATGGATTTAATGAGATTATAATATTTACGTGTAGCGATGTAGGTATCCCCAAATCAGTGTCTGGACTGCTCCACTGTTGCACCCACGCTCAATTGTTGCCGATATCTATAATAAATGATTATTAATTAATAAACAATAATAATTATGAATTTATTGCACAACTCGCCTTGACGTGTACCCAAAATGACGTGATAATATTATTACTTATGATATCAGTATATCACGTGCTCCGGTGCTGACAAACGTAAGTCGATGCGCAATCGAAACGCGAAATGATTTGACGACGGCTGACCCAAGACGACTAAACAGCATGGACAAATAGTATGACCCGCGAGGCGGTAGGACCGTGCAACGAACAAGTGATCGTGGTGGGGGGGAGAGGTCAGGTTGGGAATATTTTCGACGCGTCTTATCGATATCCGATTCGAAAAAATAAAAATATAATAACATTGTAGTACGCGTTATAATGTTATTTTATTGTTGTTATTACTATAACTAACGCAATCATATAAAAATATTACTAAAATAGCCTCCGCTGCGCGGTGCAATTTACTGTGTAAAATTAATATATTTTGAGATTCTATACTGAAATGTATATTTGGCCGCAATTTACAATAATAATTGTAATTATTATTGTCTTCTGTCGTCGGGCGCAATTTACTTATCTACGTACAGCAGAGGCGGATTTATCTGTTTTTGCGGCTATTGCCCCCCCCCCCCCCCGCCGTAGCTTAAGGTCAAATGAAAAATATCGAATTTTACAAATAACAAAGTGTGTGTAAAATATGTGTGGGTATTTATTCATTTTTCACCCGAGTTAAGTCGAAAGAATAATATAATATATTTTTTTTTTACTTGATTTTTGTATAACATATGGTCGACCGCACGTATTTTTGGAGTGGGGAGGCCTCTGCGCCGACTACTTGTGGATCTCAACGCATCGAGTACTGTTGGGAGCATGTTTTCTATAATATACAAAATTTATACAATGCATAATAATATAAGACTTCTGGATTATTTTTACGAATTTATTATTCACTATAAATTAAATAATTAATTAAAACAGATAATACCAATATATCAAATTATACCTACATTAAAATATTAGAATATTACATAATATAATACATTATTAGGAATTAATTTTCCATTTTTCGTTTTTTTTTTTATACGTATGATGTATTTTAATAAAGCATTACACAGAATTTGCCATCCTACGCAACTACCTACGCTGCCTAATGGGAAACGTCCGTTTACCGTTAGATCATAGATATATTCTGGTCCATCTATCGTTTCTATTCTGATTCGGGTGAAAATATACTCACAATTATCGTTTTTTGCAATGTGTTTTTACTTTTTTTAAATAATTTTATTTTTTAAATCGTCAATAATGCTCTGTGTATAACATTATAAATTTCGAATTTCAAATTCTTAAAAATACACAACAATAATGTATTTAATTATCAGAATTAAATTAAACTATACAGTTACCTATATATAACTTTAGTAATATATAAGTGTAGGTACCCAACAGGTCGTTTTTAAGTATAAACAATATATTTTGAACGTCGATCAAAATGTTTACAAATGTATATAAAATGTTTTAAACGCACGCTTACAACATATTTTTTTTAAAACACCTTCCAACTCTTTTCCGCTGGTCATTGTTGCTGGCCGCTGCCGTAACTAGTGTCATATCAAATTAAAGGCACAAAATATACACACTCACAAACACACACACACATTATTATTGTTGAAAGTGTGAATTAAATAATATGATATGTTTATACTCATCGACCGCCGTCTCATAGGTATTACGTTTTTAGTCCATTATATAGAGGTATTGAGTTATTTTCGTCAGTATAGTATAGTTTCTTG
Source organism: Macrosiphum euphorbiae (assembly GCA_949089665.1). NCBI lineage: Eukaryota > Metazoa > Arthropoda > Insecta > Hemiptera > Aphididae > Macrosiphum > Macrosiphum euphorbiae. Next base: position 136,999 of record CARXXK010001238.1, on the reverse strand, counting down.
TTTTCGCAGCGCACAGTTGCGTCCCAAATTTGTATTGTATTAAATGTGTCCGAAATGTGCCGCATTGATATTTTGTCTGTTTTAAACGCAAACCTCAATTTTTAGTTTTTAATTCGCAGGCACAAATTGCCACATTATTATAAAAAACTACTAATGTAATTATTGTATATGTCGTAGGCGCGAATTGCCGTTTTATTTTTATCTTAAAACTTTTTTCATTATTGTGTGTGCCTGTGTGAAAATCACATTATTATTATTTAGACGCAGTTACGAGCTGGCTAACTGCAGTGCACCATCGGACTGTGAGTCTTTAAATTATTTGTATTGGTTATTATTATCACTACCTATTAATTATATAAATATATTAGTATATTCTAGGCAATCCTGCCCACTGCTGATCGGGTTATTTACAACACGACTCATACATACACACAAATACCGGTCGGCCTATATAATATATACCTAGTTTTATAGATATGCAGCTGTATGCAGCGCACGAAGTATTGAGATAAACGGGCAAGCTTATTTTATTTTTATCCGCTCCAGCCGGCTCGTACAGGAACAAACACACTAGTATCATAGTATTTAGTCAAGTGACCATAGTATTGTGGTCTTTGGTATTGTCATCTAAATAATAACAAATGTGTCGCTTTCTATTATGTGACTTCAAAAGCGACGGTTTGTCGACAAAGTGAGTTGACGGCAAAAGAAAGGGATCGAAAGATATTAGTTATTCAGTTTTGTTTCCAATATACAACGTTATATTGGGGGTACGTATTGTTCAAACGGTTCAACCCCACGTGGAAGAAGAAAAAAAAACTAGTGTTTGGGTGTGTGTTTGTGTGTGTTATAAGTAGGTACCCGCCGGGGAAGTGAAACTTGTTTCACAGTTGATCGTATAAATATTGTGGGTAATAAAACCTTAAATCGAATTTGTAAGTATGTATTCGGTATGTGTTAACATTATTCCCGTCAATCGGGGTCATAGCGTCCATGTAAGCGCTGTTTAAACTAGAAATAAATAATTTTTTTTTGAATAAAATCAAATATGAAATAATTAAATTAAAAAGCTATCAGTTAGTTTTAAGATTCGTAACATGTATTTGATGGTCGCTTACACGGTAGGGCTACGGGCCGCCCACCTCTGCACCGCCCGCAACGCCAACACACGTCGTCGATGTCGACAATTATTCGCGATTGAAAGCGGAACAGGCGCTACCTTGTGGAAGTCATCAGAACTATTACAACGGGGAAGATGTGTATAGTACAGTACTGGTCTACAGTACCACACACGAAATACGAATTAATAAATAATTTATTGTAATTTATTGTAATATTATATGAATATTATATTATTAGTTGTATGATGTATGATCATAATTATCACCTTAATAGTAGTCCAAAAATACTAATTAATAATACCCATAAGGCTTGTTCTATTCCACAGTGTTAACCACAGTTCCACAGGTAGGAAATTAATACAATTAATTACATTTATTTTGTTGTAATTAAAAAAAAAAAAAAACACCAAAAACTGTATATACATAAAAATTTAACTGAATGTTTATATTTTCATTTTCTATACACTGTATATTTTTTTATTTTTAAAACTTTTTTATTAAGAGTTGTACAAAGGAAGTTAGCTACTCTAGTCACAATTAAATTATGGAGTACACAAATCGCCTGAGTTATTTTTGCAGTTTTTTCAGTTCTGTTTAGCATTTTATTTTCTAATACGTTAAACCTTTTTACCATAATTCCAAATGCACATGCGACTATTTTTCTCACACGGGATTGTCGATAGTTGTATATACCATAAACGTTATTCGTTTGTTAAATTTCTACGAGGGAAATGTCTCATCAAAGTAGGTAAAAGTAGGTAAGCCTCATCGTCAACAAATACAAAAGGGAAATCTTCATTAATATTTTGATCAATTTTTTTTGGGTGCTGGGCGCTGGCAAATCTAATTTATTTTGAATTAATTGTCTACCAAATAAGGATTCTTTGAAAATCTCATTATCACTAGACCGACCATAATCTCCAACTTCTATTACAATAAACTTAGCGTGAGCGTCAACTACTGCTTGCAGTAGAAACTAGAAAGTAGACAAAGTAAACTAAGTAGAAACTAGAAAGTAGTAAGTAGACTAAACAGCACGGGCCTCGGCCACCGGGCGACCATGTGTCCATGTTCCCCGTTAGCCTTATCTTTAGTATCGACTAGTGCGCTACCTATATTTCCTTTCAATCGCGAATAATTATCAGCGATTTATTTTAATAATAACACTTTATTATACTTTGTATTTACACTACTTATTTAAACTGCTTACGCGAGCCTATTAATGTGGTATAATATTAGAACCATCGAATGCAATATTGTGACCTGAGTCTGCATAAGAATAGCTCTACGTTAATATTATAATATTAAAAACATATTATATAAAATAAGGTCTTCAGATTAAAGTATTGACTATTGGAATTGGGGTAATATAGAAAAATTACTATTAAAAATTAAAAATTGTCGAGATCAAATGATGATGTAATTAACTATTTTACCAAGCAGTTATAATTCTGCAGCTTGCACATCAGTGCCATCAATATTATAGGTATAAATATTGTACCTACTATATTGTGTATATCTATACACTTTTTGAAATGTTTGAATGTAATTTATTCAAATCAAATGAATGAACTGACCATTATTATTCTCTTTAATTAACAAAATTCATCACAGAGTTGTCGATATGATGCTATTAAATGCGAATACAAAGTAATTTCTGTCGTTTTGTTAAAAAATGTAATATTTTTATTATAATATAATATATCAATATTATATATTATTCGGATAATCGGATATACGGGTGGCCGCCTACATTATAAACGGTTAAAATAATAACAACACGACGATGGCCACACGTATTATTGCCTACCCGTTACCAAATTATTATGTAGCTACCTTATGATTGTATTACGTTTGCCTCTATACATCGAGTATGAATGTATAATATTGTAATCGCGAGCTAAATGAAAATAAAAATTTGGCGGTCTATTAATTATCCATGCGCACGACAGTGAGTGTAAAATCAATATCTCGAAGCAGGAATTTCCCATTTAAACAGCTTACATTTTGGTGTTCTTTTCAATTGGACCTAACTAATTATCTACCGAATCAATTAGTTAGTGATAAATTGGAAAAAAATCATAAAAATTATGCAGATGGTCTTTTTGCATAAATCGTCGAAATCGTAAGCTTAGAAATCAAGTTATTAAAGGAAACTTGCAAACTTTTGATAATGAGAATTTATAATTTATAATAATCAAGAGTCTCGCGTTACGCATTTCATTGTTGCCATTTCTCGACCTCATCACGTATTTATTATTTAGTTCATTTCGTTATCGACTATCGCTTCATTAAATCACCTTAATACTAGTAATAATTACAATTTAACAATTCGCAATAAATAATATATAACAGGTTTAGTGTATTATTACAGTTGTTGGTTATTACTGTGTTCGCATATATTATAATAAAATAAAATAAGTCGTTTATGGAAACGTGTGTAGAAAATGTGTGCTTCTGCTTCTGAGATCGTATTATTATTGTCGTTTATTATCTTTATTCTTACCCCTCAAAAAATAAGTAAAATTAAATGGTCTCTGAGAGAAGTCGATGGTTTCTTTTGAACCAGTGGCGCAACAAGCGGGGGTGTTGGGTGGTACTTACACCAGGGCACCAGGGCAGCTGACATTTTAGGGGGCACCATCTGATGACTGTGTTTTTGGTATTTATTTTATTATAACATAAATTATCGAGATTTGAATAAAGATATTATTGTGGTAATAAAGATGAATGAAGGTATTTCTTGTAAAAATTACGAAAATAGATTTTTCTTTCCGTGGAACATTCAATTAGTTATAAATCTCGAAAATTATCAATCATTGTAATTAATAAATTATAAAATGTTCAGTTTTTATAGCTGAAGATTGCAAATTTAAAAAAAAGGTTCTCATAAATAGTTTATACTGTAACCAAAAAATCTAAAAAATATATGAACACAGTTATTTTTTACAGACATTTTAAATTCAAATTTGGACGAAATTACATATTAAAATCAATATTAACGATCTTGGTTTTTGTTGTAATTTAAAAATATTAGTCGGGGATATATGAAACTGAAAAATCAAAATATTATGGCCTATACATACAATCTACCATAGTATAAGGAATAAGAATTATGCTCATGATAAGACTGTGCATATTTTAAGGAATTTATTCATAAATTCCATTTAATTTTATTAATTTTTAATATAATTCCATAGAAAAGTATATAATATGTCTTATACCTAGACTGACATACCGTCTCCGCTCAGAATCGTTTTTCTTATACAATGATATTATATCATTGCATTCAAATTTAATACCATCCATTATACAGTGACCCACTTGTAACCTACAGTACAGCAGAGTGACATCCACTTATCTACCTTTTGATAACATGTACGTGTATTAATTTTTTTTTTATGAATTAAAGAACCTACCTACCCATGTTATAATTTGTATAATTTATATATATATATATATATATATTTTTTATCTATACCATAAAATATAAATATATAAAGAAAATAATATATTGTAGGGCACCAAGTAATTTTTGTTACTAGGGCACCATAAGTTCTAGTTGCGCCACTGTTTTGAACGTAGGCGACTCCTTGGCGGAGACACCCAGCAGTGTTAATCTACGGACGACTTCACCTATTATACCTACTCGTACCCACATAATAATAATACCATGTGGCCAATAGCTATTGATATATTTTCAGATAATATTGTGAAAAGGCACTTCGCTATTGACGACGGTACGTTTACGGAATGCGTTGGTCGGACTCATCAGCGGCGGCGGCGTGCAGACACAATGCTTATTTTTCTTAGAAACACGGTTTTTGGTTTCAAAATGCAGTTGTCGACCGCTGAATTATTTATGGTATTTAAGGTGACGCGTCGGCGCCGAGTAAAAAAACGAACATGAGATGTCCCTTATCAATAGACTGTCGATCCTATAGTAAAATATATTAATATAGTCACTGCCACGTTACCACGTATCGGAAATAACATTATTTTTTTTTTTTCATATTATATAATATTTTACTGAAATTACAGACACGTAATACCTATCAGTAGTGTGATTTCAAAAGAGAGGTAATACATATTACATACGTATACATTTGTATTTGAAAAAAATTGACTATCATCTGATTAAAAATAAAAAAAAAAAATATATGATACCTATGTAATAGGTATATTATATTAAATATATTATTGTACAATAAAGCCGGATTCACACTACACGTGACGTGTAAAATAATAACAGTTAGCACAGTTACCAAACGATACCGCCTAGTTGAATAAAATATTCAAGTTTTGACCTATCTGGTGGTTACATTTATTTGCGGGAAAGAGATTACTAAAATACCTATAGTTATATTATGTTATGATCAGGTACAATATTTATATCATTGGTATTGCATTTTGGTATAAAAATACGAAATCATCACTCGACACGGTGTAAAGTGTGTGTAGCGATATCTTATGATAACTTGATGACTCATAACAATTCTCTAGTACAATAAACCAAAATCTCCGTACTGCCTTATTCATTATACAGCTACAATATAAAACAACTATAAAACGGCATTATAATTTATAATCGTGGTAACAATGTAAAATAGTCGATTGTTGCCAATAACTGCACTAATTCAATAGTCAACCAATGCGATATATTCAATTATAATATAACAGGATGCTATCGCACTATTTGTTTTGTCTCTCTGACTCACGAGTCGCGAATAACATATTTAGGAAATCAAAAATTAAAATGTAATTTGCGTTCAGCAGAATTGATTTTTATTGTTAGTTTTACTATTTCAAATTGATCTATTGTTAAACCTAATGATAAGGTAAGGATTCAGCGACAGTGCCACGTCAGCTAAGTAAAAAAAAAAAATAACGGCAGAGTATATTATTTTCTCAAAGCAGAAGTTGCCCATTTAAAAGCGTACATTTTGACGTTTAACCGGACCTAACCGTCCTAACTAATTATCTATTGTATCAATAATAATACCTAATAAAATGGAAAAAATCAAAAAAATTGTGCAGATATGATAATTTTGCAAAAGTCATCGTACTGTTAGAAATTAATTTTAAAGGAAACGTGCAAACTTTTTAATAATAAATTATAATTAAAGCTGGAATTACGGTGGCCGCATCTCTACTTAATTTTGTGTACGCGACGCCGTGCCGGCCCTAAGGTGGGGAGGGGGGGTGTAGCAAGAATATCACTTTATCCATTAATAATCAAAATTATATTGTCTCTATTGTACTCAAATTGCGACCTGTGTGGACGTGTGTTATTCTTATAGGAAACGGGTAGATATATCGTCCAAAATCAAAACAGTACCTAGCAATATTGCATGTACGTACCTACCTTACTCATTGTTGTTGGCATGAAAATACTCAAACATATTTTTAATTCTTATTTTAATTATAAGAAAAATTAATCAATACCGACATTGATTATAAATACTACTAGTATTTTATAAGCAATGTTACCTGGATAGCTACTTGGAAAAATTTTTATTCTCGACGACGACCTATGACTGTACACAATATAGCTAAGGCTTATAACAGTGGTTTTCAAACTTTTATTAAACATGCGTCACGCCGTGCAAAACATTTTCACGGAATACTGAATAATTCGTGAACATAACTGTTTTGAATCATAATTATATACATTTAATTAGAAATGTGTGCTCGATGGCCTAACTAATTTAGATTTTTTGATTGTAACTCTGAAAATAATTATTTTAGGATTGTTAAACATTGACATTTTTGTAACTTTTTATTACGGTGATATTCAAAGAAATAAACAACATACTAATTTACGTTTTTTCTGCTATAATAAGTTATATGATTTATTACACAAATTAAAGAGAAAATTATTCAGTAATTGAAGTTAAAATAACGTATGAATATCACCGTAATAAATAGTTACAAAAATGTCAATGTTTAACAATCCTAAAATAATTATTTTCAGAGTTACAATCAAAAAGCTGAAATTTGAGCGCATTTTTTTTTCTAATTTTTTTCTTTTTTTGATTGGCTGTAACTTGATCAATTTTGGACTTAGAAAGTTGATTCAACTACCAAAATTCATTAAAAAAATAGGCAAAAAATAATTAGTGGTTAAAGCAGGGGGTTGCTATTTAAAAAAAAAAGTTGACATGCGCATGCGCGTGACTAGTTAAGTAAAAAAAATCAAAGACCATAAAAATATGTATTTTTATGTCATAACAACTGCCAAAAAAACGGAATTCAAAAAGCAGGTCTCTACGCAAAGATATTGAGTGTTCTCGATTACCGTTACACACTGTATATCTATATAGGTATACAGTGGAACCTCGATAAGTCGAAATTCAAGGGAAATGCAATTTTTTCGACTTATCAAGGTTTTCGACTTACTAAGGTTTTCGAGTTATCAAGGTTTTAGAAAAAAAATTCGACTTAAAGAGTTTTAAAATTGTATGTATGTATTAAAGTTTGTGTTTAAGTTTATATGTATATACAATGTAAAAAAATGTGATTATACAGATTATTTAAATAAAAAAATTATTACAAAAAAATATAATAAAACATATTGTGTTGCAACTTTATAAAAGATAATTTATTATTTTACTTTGACTCAATTGTTCGGTGAATGTCCTTAGCAATATGAGGGCTGCTGTTGCTTGCTTCATTGAAACAATGAAGATTAGATAAAATTATCGGAACGGACAAGCCGATTAGATACATGTTCATAAAATTATCTGTCATTATCCGTCATATTCGGAGCACAGAATGTTCGAGTTATCTATAGTTTTTTTTTCGAGTAATCGAGGTTTTCGAAAGGGGATGGATTTTTTTTCGACTTATCAAGGTTTTCGACTTATCGAGGTGCGACTTATCGAGGTTCCACTGTATTATATTAAATATATTATTGTACAATAAAGCCGGATTCATACTACACGTGACGTGTAAAATAATTAAAGTTACCACAGTTACCAATAGTTACCGCCTAGTTGAATAAAATATTAAACTTTTGACCTATATGGTGGTTACATTTATGTGCGGAAAAGAGATTAATAAAATATCTATAGTTATATTATGTTATGATCAGGTACAATACTCATATCATTGGTATTGCATTTATTGGTAAAAATATGAAAATAAGAAATCACACGACACGGTGTAGTTTGAACCCGGCTTGAGGTATAATATTTTATGGTACATAGGTAATAAGTATATTATAATATATAATAAGTCACTTTGTACGGTCGAGCATTAAAAGTGCGAAAAACGGTGTCACTAATAGGTAACCTAAATAATATTATGAATCAACTTGTATTTTATTGTAATAATAAAATATCGTCTACAATTTGAATGAAAAGTGTGTGTAGCGATATCTTATGATAACTTGATGACCCATAGAAATTCTCTAGTACAATAAACCAAAATCAACGTATTGCCTTATTCATTATAATACAGCTACAATATGAAACAACTATAAAAACAACTATAAAACGGCATTATACTTTATAATCGTGGTAAAAATGTAAAATAGTCAATTGTTGCCAATAACTGCACTAATTCAATAGTCAACCAATGCGATGTACTCAATTATAATACAGGATGCTATCGCACTATTTGTTTTGTCTCTCCGACTCACGAGTCACGAATAACTTCTTTAGGAAATCAAAAATTAAAATATAATTTGCGTTCAGCGGAACTGATTTTTATTGTTAGTTTTACTATTTCAAATTAATCTATTGTGAAACCTAATGATAAGGTAAAGATTCAGCGCCAGTGCCACGTCATCTAAGTAAAAAAAAATTTAACGACAGAGTATATTATTATCTCAAAGCAGAAGTTGCCCATTTAAACAGTGTACATTTTAATAAATCAAAAAAATTGTGCAGATACGATCCTTTTGCAAAAGTCATCGTACTGTTAGAAATTAAGTTATTAAACTTTTTAATGATAAATTATAATGTATAATTTATTAAAGCTGGAATCACGGCTGCCGCATCTCCACTTCATTTTGTGTACGCGACGCAGTGCTGGCCCTAGGGGGGGGGCAAGAATACCACTTTATCCATAAATAATCAATTTTATATTGTCTCTATAGTACTCAAATCGCGACCTGTGTGGACGTGTGTTTTTCTTATAGGAAACGGGTTTGATATATCGACCGAAATCAAAACAGTACCTAACAATATTGTATGTACCTAGCTTACTCATTGGTGTTGGCTTGAAAATACTCAAACATATTTTATATTCTTATTTTAATAATAAGAAAAATTAATCAATACCGACATTGATTGTAAATACTACTAGTATTTTATAAGCAATGTTACCTGGATAGCTACTTTGAAAAATGTTTATCGTTGACGACGACCTATGACTGTACAGTAGTGTACACAATATATAAGCTAAGGCTTATAACAATAGTTTTCAAATTTTTATTAAACACGCGTCACGCCGTGCAAAACATTTTCACGGAACAATGAATAATTCGGGAACAAAATTTTTTTGAATCATAATCATTTACGTTTAATTAGAAATTTGTGCTCGATGGGCTAACTAATTTTTATTAATTTTATTCTTGGACGAATAGTTGACATTTTTAACCAGCATGAAAAACACTGATTAATAACATAATATAATTAATAGTATTATAATAATATTATTGAAGTGAATACTTATTATGAGACTTAGCACCCATTTAACGCGCCCTCACTCCTACGTACTACTCAACTCATCTTTACACGTTGAGCGCAGATGTAGACGCGTCGTCGACATATCAAATTTGTTTTCTGACCTAACTAAATTAACCTCTCTCAATAAAAACCTGTGTGTGTGTGTGTGTGTGTGCGTGTGTCAGTAAGAACACCAGAAGTGAACAAGGGAATGATAGCCGTGGAATTTGTTTAAATTTCGATAAAATACAAACTTAACATATTATATTAATAATATATATTTTGATGTGCGGTAGCAACGTTGTTACCGTATTCCAAATACAAATATGGTAAGATTATCTACCTTTATCAAAAAAAAAAATGACTATAAGAAAGTCAAATTAAATTTTTATGAACGTTTGAAATTCAAATTTGTACAACATTGGATCTTCACTCGATTTCTCGTGTAGCGATTTCATTATTTTATTGTAATTCAATAACGAATGACTGTAGATGCATGGAAATTTCACTTAATGTGTATTTTATCAATTCTTATACTTGATAAAATTTTCAAAATATTTTGACTTGTTTTGAGCTGCTTACGGACAATTTCATATTAAAATTGTTTTAGTTTTTTTTTCTACAAATATTAATAAAGTTTTTTCTGTTGCGCCAAAAAGTGTAAACACTTAATACATGGTTCCTGGTATATTGTACAATATCAGTTGAAAAATATTAAAAATATTTTTGCAAATTTTTTTTTTATTGGTATTTAAAGATCGAATTTTAACAAAATGTATCAAATTTAAAATTGAATAATTATTTTGTAGTTAAAAATGTATAAAATGATCAAAGGTGGAAAAAATTCGAATTTTAACCCCGCAGTACACCTATTATTGTTATATTATTTATACCATCGGAGTTTGCTTTTCGAGTACCTACATCGATTGACCTTCGATCCGAAGACGAATATAATGTGTTCTGTCTACACAGCACGCAGGAGTTCGAGTAAGTACCTACAAAATATACAATACAATATATGGATCGAAAACCGACTGCGGTGACAATATTATAGTAATCGCTAAGGTCTGTCTGGCGTCTTTTGAACAACTAAAAGAAGCCACCTCGTCCACACTTTTTCCCGTCCCAGTCTTGAAAACGTGCCTTCAATATGATTATTACGGTATATAGTACTGTAATTACTATATGTTATTTAGACCAAAATGTTTTAAGTAGAATGTACCATATTATGTAGTCGACATTATCGAATATTCGATTATATCGGTCCGTACTTATATTATAATAATATATTTTGATCGTTAACGTCGAGTCTCGACAAATATTCGAATCAATATATTAATGATTTTTCGGCATTTCCAACTACCCACTGTCTTATCGGCGGCCTATAACCTCTGATAAATATTACAATATTATTGATAGCCGATCCATCGTAATCGTGTAATATAACGTAATAACACGGGCAACAGCACAGTGCTATACTCTATTCAGAATAAGTCTGGAAAAAGCTAGGTGCTCTGTTGTTAGCTACAGCTTCGTTACTCGTCGTGAGATACGCCGCCTGTAGATCACGTGACAGACCTGCTCGAAACCACACACGTTTTCGTCGTACATTTTTCCAGATTTATTCTGAATAGAGTATAGTCATTTAACAGTTTTGGATAAAAAATAACGCATTTATTGTATTAGGTATTAACGATTAGACCGCGTATCTCTAGGCACTAAAAAAATATCAAAATAATATGTTGTATAATTATATTATGCTGTCAAAGTCATGAAATTATGATAATTATTATGGAAAAAAAAGATTTCTAGACACTTGCTACAATCAATGTGTTACAGTTACCTAACCTTGCGTTTGCCCTCTCCGTGTTTTCACCATGTTTTATAATTTTTATAATTCGTTTAACAGTATTTACAATATTATTAAATTATTATCTCTCCGTGTTTAATGGTTCTCGGTGTTTATTTTGTCTGTGTTTCACATCATGTTTAAATGCGTACAGTGCCCATCAGTTTTTAATCGTAAAAACAATTTAACCGCTCACAAAAAGAAGCATGCGGGTGTGCGTTTTCCGTGCACTGTATGTGTTAAGTCATTTAATGAAAAGTCTAACCTCAACAGACATTTGAAATGTGTTCATGGTATACTATATGTATTTTTGATTTATACAATCTTATTTATTTTTCCATTAGTTCAATATTAATTCATATCTTTTTTACTAGGTGTCGTTAACGAGAGCGTGCATCTCCGGCCAATGCCTGCTCCTCAGATTATACAACCCGCCCCACAGGTCGTTCAGCCCGTTCAACTCGATCAACCAACACGGCAGAGTGTTATCCAGTTCGCACATCGTATTACTGTCCCTGATGCTGCAGGTGATATCCGAGGACGAAATGTGAACGGTAGGTCTCCACGGAAATATTCGAACGAAATTAACTACTAAAGCGTAACGTTAAAACTACTATCCATAACGTTGACAACGAAATCTGCTGATCGCTTATCGAAGTTTACCAGTAACTGCAGTAAGTGCATAATATACAGAACACGATTTCAGTACAACAAACAACACGCAATACAACTATACAAGTGACAATTTATACTTGTACAGTGCCCTTAATTTTTATCTTAACATATTATCAGCATTAATTTCAATTGTAAATTAATAACTTTTTAATATTTATATTATGTAAAAAATATGTATAATTATAATCAAGTTGTATGTGCACACACCATTAATGTGCTAATTCCTAGAAATATTATATAAATATTATTTGAAAAAAACAGTTTAAAACAAAAAATATTATATAGCATATATTCGCCGGAAATAGTTCGCCTGACAGTTGTTGGCGAGTTAATGTTCTCGTGAAAATTATTCGAATACGATAATATAATTGTTCGCAAGTTTATTAATATAATATAATATTATTAATTCCCGGAAAAGTTCACATGACGTTAAAATATTTTTTTTTCTTTATTTTATTGATTCAAAATAATTTCAAATGTGAGTAAATTAGTTTCTTTATAAATAGTTTTACACGTACTTATACCTAATTGATAAATATGATTAAACGTATAACAATAAAATTAAATGAAGTTAAGTATTTTTCCACGTTTGTGGATGTCAATATAAAGGTAAACAGTTTTTATACTTGCAAGTTGCAATTTATTAAAAATTTTACATAACATAGGTAGTTCTAAAATAATATTTATTCGAGTATCACTGGCGGCTCGCACACGTGAACTACCCAAACTCAAATAACATTTAAAACATAAATCATAATAATACAATTACGTACTTATAGTCGTGTTATTAAGATTATTTCTAAAAATAAAAAAATACAAATTCAGAATATTATGAAAATAATAATATAATATTTGGATTGGGTTATTTCGTTTACCAAACAGTCATGTGGTTGTCCGCGACGGATCAATATCGGTGTGTACATAGAGCACATAATCGCTGTGCACATTTGTACAGTGTAAAAATTAAAACAAGTCCAAACATGCGTTATAATGGAATTGATGTGTACATTCGTTTCTGTACACGTAACCAATTAAATTGTTTTTAGCGAATTGTTTTCGAATTTGTGCGCCGTTGCGCGTCGGCGCAGCATACTAGGCATTATAATTTATTTTTACTTTCATTATTTTATTATACTCCGATTATCAGCTGATAATTAGTCTAATTAATATGCAGAAAAATAACTAAACAATATATTTGTATTATTAAATTTACTATACTTATACTAATACTCTTTATACTTAATATATAAATACCTACATAAGACATCTCATAGAAGACAAGCGATGTCAGAAATCGCAGTTTTTTTTTAACTTTGACCACTTGTTATTGATTTGAATATAATAGACTTTATTTTTTAAATTTTTTTTGTACAATATATTTTTTTAATAACTGACATATATTATTATATTTCCCTGGTAAGCTAAAACGCTCTAGTTCCATAAAAATGAGGTAAATCCAAAAAAAATATTGATGAATATTCCGTCACACCCCCCCTCACACAAACCCGTGATACTAAATTAACAAATTAACATTTATATAAAACATAGTTTTTTCTTTAACATTTTATATTTTTAGAATTTCGAATTAGAAATCATATTAAATGTCTGTATAAAAGTATTATACACACGCTACACACACATACACCCACACCCACACACATCCACTACATTATATTATACTTATTAGCTATATAGAAATCTATACTCCATTTTAGCTTAGTCGGTAGTAAAAATAATAATCTACGGCCTAATAATTGTAAAATGGTGATTGATACATTAATTTATATTATTTATTAGCTTTCAAATATTATAGATAATAAACTACTGCCTACTGAATAATAGGTACCAAAACCACCAGTGGCGTATTCATGATGGAGGCCCCCCCAAGAACCTGAGATAATAAATAAACATATTTACATTTATATAAAACACAGTTTTGTCCTTAACATCTTATATTTTTAGAATTTTGAATTAGAAATCATATTAAAAGTTTGTATAAACGTATTAAGTATACACATGCTGCACATAAACACACAAACACACACACACACACACACACACACACACACACACACACACACACACACACACACACACACACACACACAAACACACACACACGCGCGAGCGCACTTACGCATGCTATATTAGTTACGCATACAAGTATATATAATAATAATATGATCGTATCTACTATTTTGATAATTTTTGCTTGAGTACGTTTTCGGGTTTTCTACGACGGTCGATTTTAAATCGGTTAGTCTGGTCTCGATAACGGCCATATCGTTTTCTGTATTTAAAGTTTATTCTATGTAAAGGTACCTATTGAGACGAGCGCTTCCCCGCAGTAAGGCATTTGGCTGGCTTATCATAATATAATAACGTTATCATAGAGTTAATCTGCGACAACAGTTAAATTTTTTCTGATCATATCTAAAAATAATAATTATAATAAAATTGGTTTTTTACGCTTAATTCAAGTATTTGAAAAAATTTTCGGAAACTTCAAAAGTTATGGCAATTCAAAGTTGTCAATATTAAAAAATATAGGTACTTTTGAATGGACGAGCGAGTGACCACGCTGGGAATAAATATACTTAGAAACAATATTGAGGAAAACCGAGGTTTACATAAGGTAGTTGAAAAAGCAAATAGGGGGATATTTTCGATTTGCGGAGCGGAGCGACGGCGCCGAGGAGCGTAGCGACGAGTGCTGATACACGCGTAATCGCTGCAACTTTGATATGCCATAACTTGTGAGAACAGTGAGTTTCCGGAAATTTTTGTAACTGGGAAATGGTGTAGCTGGTGGCACGCAAATTTAAAAAGTTTGAGAACCGCTGGTCTAAAGCAATGTTCACACGATAAAATAATTTGTCAAATATTTGACATACATCAAATATTTGATAAATTGTTTGATCGTGTGAACGGGGCTTAAAGAAACTAAAAATTATACAATACAAACTATTACAAATAATACATTTCTATATATCAAAATTAGAAAATTCTGAATTTTACATATATTTATATTTTTTTTAATTCTATGTTAAAGTTATTATTTGATAAGCCAGCCAAATGCCTTACTGCGGGGAAGCGCTCGTCTATTGAGCTTGCCGCTCATTTAACACAAGAACATTATTGTGTAAAACTGTAGTTACTAGTTGGTTGTCGACGTTGTCGTTGTCTCACTGTTTTACTTCATGCAATATCGCTATATTTTTTTTCCATTAATTGTACTATAATATTTCTAAGATATTGTAAAACCATTTTCAGAATTTGTACCCAATTATTTCCCTCCGAAAAATCTATTTTTCCGTGGGTATGTCTAAATACGTCACTCCGGATAAAGTATAACTAGATAATGCATTTTAGAAACATTTTTTTTTCCATTAATTGTACTATAATTTGTACCGATTAGTACGACCATTTTCAGAATTTCTACCTAAATACTTCCCCTAGGAAAAATCAATTTTCCAGATTGGGTATCAGGGTAACGTTACCCCAGCACCACCATAACTGAATTATGCATTTTATAAATATTTTGGGTTTTTTATATTTTATATGTACCTATGCATACTGCATAATTATCTATACGTCTTGCATTTTATAATATATTTATGGATATTTTTATATTTACATTTTAATATCACGTATTTAACTCTTGAGTTATTAAAAAGGCAATACAAGGTACAACTTCGACAATTCATACTTGTGCTGATTTTTCAATAATATAATATGATATATTATAGGTATACTTACTGTTTAGTGTATATGAAATTAATAGAGAAGTTACCATATCATTTGGGACATACTATATTAATTTTAACCCAAGTGTCTGTTTATACGTAGGTACATACTATAGTATGCATTAAGACTTAAGAGTACCTATATTATGGAAGTTAGTTAGAATAGGTTAAACACCATGAGTAGGTACCTTTACTATATTGGTTTAAAAGCATAAACTATATAATATAATATATTTGTATAAATATTAAATTATAATTAGCATTTAGCGTGTAAGAATCATATAATTTCTTAAAACACTATACCGCCTATGACCTACCTAGCTCACATAATACTTGATGAAGATACTTTTACTCTTTTTGAGTTTTATATTAGTTTTTTTTCAGTACAGATGCCAATGCAATCTTGCACTATTTGCATTCATATATAGATTATTGACCAATACCTTAACTATAGAAACTAGAAATTGTATATAATAAATATGCAATGCACACAGTAGGTATAATGTAGTTTTGATTTATAATTTTTCAAATTACCTATTTAACAACAAAAACATGCAATGACGTGTAGATTGTAAGTAAATGTATATGTATATTAGAAATTAATTATTACTATAGGTATATAGGTATATAGGTATATATATCTGCCACTTATTTAATGTCTTATAAATTATATTATTATTATTTAAATTATTAGTATTATTAGACTTATGTATATGCATGTGTGTATGGATATAGTGCATTGTGTACCTACTGTCCAGTCTTGTTCAGTATTCAAATACTTTTTGACCAATGTATTTTAAATACTTAAAAGTACTTTTTATTTCTTTTTTTATTCTAGAATACTATAAATCCCTACTTTTGTAATATATAATATTATAATGTTAGCATATTATATATGTGTAAGCATGTTATATACGTGTATTATATACATATATGATTAAGGAAGTTAATTAGTAAATTTAGTTCAATACCTATAGCTGCCTACATAGTTACACCAATAGTAGGTATATAATATTGATAAATTGATGGAGGGACACTAACCAACACAGTGTATTTTTATAAGAAATATTTAGAGTATATATTATACTAAAAATATTATGTTGAAATATAAATAAATGTTTACCAGTACCACTGCCATCACTATGAGTATTATTTTTTTTTTTATTAAACTTTTCTTTTTTGTCTTCGACACATTGAACTGATTCAGATGATTGTAAAAATATTTATTTTACTCTTATTGAAGCTTGTTAATAAGTAGCTATACATGAATAATAGGTAACTATGTTTTATTACTGTTTCTTTATGTTTTAAGTTAATTGTATATTAAAGTTGTCAATATTATTTACTAATTTTATTTGGGATATTTAAATAATAAGAAAAAATTATAAGATATTAATTTTAAAATGAATACATTATTTAAATAGTTAATGTAATAGATTATTCAGATTCTAGATCTTTAGTAGCTTCAGAGTTAACATATAATTCTTATATATTAACAAATACCTATCGAACAATAAAATGTATATTATATTATCTATCTAATTATACAGGAATTATTTGTTTTAATCATAATTATTAATAATATATATTATATTAGCTATATTTTAGTTTCATCTCCGTACCAAATATATTTGTATTTTTGTCAGAAATGATATCCAAGTCACAGATTGATACATTTTTTCATACCTACCTGTCTCGGCGAATAGTTCTGCCACCGTCGACCAAATTGTTTCGATCACCGTCTATTTTAAACTATAATGTCTTGCACACATCACACTTATAGTTGGTGCCGAAAAAAACATACTGCCTTATCCGTGTTCAGGGTTTGAGTTATTTCACTGTCTCTTCTGTGCTTCCTTTATCTTAAGCCCTAAATCTACAAAGGAAAGCTCCCTGTGACAAAATTATGATAATATGTCAAGCCGCTCACGTATGTCAACTGTATAAGCATATCGTGATTTCATGACAATTTTCTTTTTATACTTCGGAAGTTTCTATTTAAAATGCTAGAAAACTATATGAAGTAAAGATGAAATTATAGAATATCATTTTATTTATTTACATTTATATTTTTGGAGTATACAAAATGTTAAATGTATATATAAAAATAATAAAAAAATGCTAAATATAAAATATAAATAATGTCTTTTTGTTAGAGTTAGCAGACTGTAAAATGATAAAAAAAAATTAAAAAAAAAATAATACTAAAATCCACAGCTCTTACAAAGAAAAAAGATCAAACACTTTAATTGACAACAAAATTATTTTCGTCTATTTTAAGTACGAACTTGCTAGGATCGTAAGTTCCAAGCTCCTTGTGTAATTTTTCGTGTGAAAACCATGGGCTCAACTCTTCAAAGTACCGCCCACACGAAGAGCATCGGTATAATTGTTCCTTCGGTTCAAATCTAGGAAAAAAAAAATATAGTACTTACATAATATTTATTATGAGCGAGGGCCGCATTTTGCTCAAGACTAAAATGGCTTTCCCACTCGAGCCACACATACTATTTTTTGTCACGACTATATAACGATATGTGAGCCCGGCAATTTTGAGATTTCCACTTTACCGCCCGGCAATGTTAGGGATTGCCACACTAATGTAAAACAGTTCTTTTTTTTATAGTTTAACTAAAAACCAAATTCGATTTGGTTGTCGAAAAATGATTTTGAATTTCTATATATTATTAACCTCTCGAAAGCACCAACATATAGACCTTCCTACCAGAAAAATTACTGAAGTTTAAAATCGAAGAATTATTTCAATAACTTATCGTGTTCACAGACACAAAAAACAAAAATGACACACACACACACACACACACATCAGAATCTAAAACACTATAATATCATAGCTAATAAACTCGAATTAAATTATTTACAGTGTACTCGCTGTATAACTCGATGGTCACAGAAATTCGAATGACTAATATTACTAAATTTCGAGTTATCAAAATCTCAATGTTTCATTATTATTCGAAGAAAACTTTATTTGTTCGAGATGTAGAGAATCTCGAGGTATCAAGGATTGAGTTACTCGAATCAGTACACTGTATATATATATATTACTTTATACTTATAGTATGGTTTGCCCATGACCCGAGCTAATAATTTTACCTACAAAACTAAGACAATTTAACCAGACGTTTCGAATTTTCGAAGAACCACGCTTTCCGCTACCACGATGCAGTTGTTTCTCTAATTATGGCCTATTAGATTTAATAATTATTAATTTATACTTACGTTTTGATCAGTATCTTCTTGCACTTTTTATGAGCTTCGGCGGTAGCTGTTGACAACATAAAATGTTTACACCGCGTACATACGAAGTAATCCCCAATTGTAGGATCGCTTTCTTTTATGATGCATTTCCTCATGTTTGCACTGAATATTTTGGACAGAAAAAACATTTGATTATTAGTTAATTATATAAACTTCATCATAAAGAGAATAGTTATAGAAAAAAGTATATATTTTTGTATTTTTGTATTTTTTTTTTTATTAATTCACTGTTTTACAGTCGCGCAAATGGTAAAAACGACGAGCAAGTGGAACGTCCATCTTCCACGTATTATAGTTCGTAGGTAGATATCAAAATTAAAATAGTAAACATTTATAAGGTGTTAGATAGTGTATACGTTGGCAATATTGTAATAAACACAGACTGTTGACAATTGAGGAATGGTTAGGTTAAGTTATCATTTTGCTAAAATGGTAGGTATGGATAGTAGATCCTTTTTAGAAAAAAATTATTTCAAATATACCTATATTATTCGATTATAATTCAAAAAGAGTGTTGTCGGCTGTGCTGGTTATTTAGTGTGCTCAAAATTTGTTCGCAGGCTATGTCAATATTTTGAAATATGCCTAGGTATCCGTATAACAATAAATACATTTATTTATTGATTCCATAATAATAATAATTCAACGACTGATATATTGATGTATAATATTAAAAAATATATAATAATAATATTATAATAAATATATTGTATAAGTAGGTATAAAACAATGATAAATTAAAAAATGTATAAAAATGTTTATGGTTTCTCTTATGATCACTTTATTGTTAAGTTTTGATCGCCTCATAAATCCCGCCATGTTGTATAGTCTAAAAAGTGTCTATCAGTTCATCTACGTTTTTTGTCGTCCAATTCAGCCGACCACCGCAAATACTCTCGACATTTCGTATGTAGGCTCCTGACTCCTGAGTTAGGGTCCACGATATTGTATCTATGATAAACCAAATCATGTTGAAATCTATGTTGTTGAAAATTAACATAAGCTTTCCAGCTGTCAGAAAAAATTGTTGAACCATGTCTAATATATCGGTTAATGATAGGTGTACGGGTACGAACAATGATGGGCCGTGCTGACTGGTCAAAAAAATACTTCACGCGCTGTACTCACACACCGACTGACCTGTGTAACGACTAAGTGCTACCAGCTGCTACCTATCCTATATCGAAATAATAATAATAATAATAATACTACACGATACACACACTATATTGAAATAATAATAAGAAAATAGTATACACTGGCGATTCTCGCCTTACAATAAATAATAATTTTGAAAATTCGTGCCTTACAATATATATAAAAACGTGGCAATTAGCGCCTGAACAATAGGTATATAAAACTATTTATGCGCTTTGATGGAAACAATAATTTTGGCAATTCGTGCCTTTCAATATCCGCGACGGGTTGCTCACGACGACGGTTTGGTCAAGGCGACGGTTTGGTCAAGACGACGGTTTGGTCAAGACGACGGACGGAGGAAGACAAAAATGTTACGGCGGCCGTGTTAATTATATTCGCGCAGCCGATCCGGTGGCGTACGATATAACCAGCTTTAATCTACATATTATAATTATATAATTGCTATACTAATATAAAATAAAAATAAACAATAAACATGTGTGCGTGAGAGTGTGTGTGTGAGCCGGTCGGTGGCGAGATATGGCGATACGGCGGCGAAAAATTAGGTATCAATGTAACTTCTGATCTATCGGGCACACTTACTATGAAATAGTTTTTGAGTATTGATTAGTAGGTACCTCATAGTAACGGTACGTACTTTTCGTAAAATTATTTCATATTTATATTATGTATTTATTGTTATATGGATGGCGGGGCTATAACAAACTGAATAAATAAATATCCGAACGCAATACTAAAATGCAACATACTTCATCGTTTCAAAATCAATTTTATATATATCAATATAAATCATAAAAAGTTTTTAAAAATCTTCTTTGAAATTTATATCAAAATCATAAGTATTTTAAAAATATATTTAATATATAGGTTAAATATATAGGTACTCTATATATAAATTAAAAACAATTAAAACGTAATATGATTTATATATAAATAATATTTTATATGTACAAACTACAAATCAGTCAAAAATTAACACAAAATAAATTTAATTGAAAAATTCAACAATAACTAATTCAAATATGTCGATAGGTAATTTCGTTTTTTTAGGTAAATTTTACAGTCGTGTAAACGGTTAAAAAACGATGCGTATAAGGTAGCATAATATAGTAGTCTATGTTGGTGATATTATGTAATAAATACCGACTTATAATTGAGGAACCGTTAAAGGTTAAGTTATAATTTTGCTAAAAATGTAGACGGTAAATCCTTTTCAGAAAAACATTATTTCAGTGTCAACATTTGGTTAAAAAATCGAACTTTTCACTGCTGCGCTGTTCGATTATAATTGCAGGTTGTGCTGGTTATTTAGCGTGCTCACAATTTTTTTTCGCAGAGTATGTGGATATTTTTAAATTTCAATAGCTCAATACATAAAATAACTCCACAATATTAACTCTTAATTTAAATAAATAGCTGCACAGTGCAAATACGAATCTAAATTTGAAAAAAATTGTGAATTGACATGCATGAACTAGTTTTTGGTTTTCGATATTTTAATTTTAAAATTTTGTGTTCATATTTCATTTCATTAAAATAACAGTAGGTACGAAACCCATAATTCTCACGAAAATTATAGGATTTTTACTACAACTATTAACACGAGTTGGAAATCTATTATATTATGTACCTATATCTACTAGGTACCAGGTACTGTATACTACATATCTATGGCGATTATGAAATATTGGTGATATCATAATAATTATGAAATCGAATTAATATTTAACGTCGTCTCAACTCACAACATTTAAATCAGAAAATATGAAAAAAATCAAAAATCAAAAATCTAATCACAAACTATCTTAGTTATTGATTCTAATCAGAACGTTTACGAAAAAAAACTATGATAATGATGCAGGAGAATCCCTAAATTTGTAAAGCAGAAAACCCGTTTGATTATATTTTTACCACGGACATTACAATTTACAAGTTCTATAGTTAGCATGACAGTTAAAAACGTCCAAAATGTATTAGATAATTATTTTACACCACAATACTATTATATTTTATAACCGTCAAAATATGTTTTACTAAATCGATAGATATTATCTGCTGTAAATATTTGTTCGGAACGTCTACTCTTCCCTCCCCATCACCCGCACAGACGGTTATTGCTCAGTGTCTAGAGAAAGGGTTGTCCAATGTCGCCCATTGGCTATAGCGAGGAATGCTTATTGTGTAAGGCCAACCCATAATACAATAGGTATAAAAATAATGTATTGGATATATTTTTCTATTTTTTTAATCACGTCGTATAGCCGTCGTTCATATACATTATTAACTCGTAATATTACAAACGATTTTAAAATGCAATTTATTGTGAAAATGTAGTCATATTATTTTATATGATAGCGCGGTTTATTTATATGTAGGTAGGTCTCGGCACCTAGGTACATTTATACATTTGCATGTTAAATTAATTACGAAAAAAACTGATTCGATTCAAATCTGTTACAATATCTATTATTTTATTAAAGCGGGATCAAAACGAAAGAAAAAAACGAGGTATACCTAAGCGTAACTTTAGAAATATTATCAATAGAAATTACGTTTTATTTTAGAATTACAATTAGGTGACATAGATCACCAGAGGCATCTTCACATAGCGTTACAAGACTTTATTGAATATTATATTTCTGTGGTATTTTTAATCAAACATTTTGGGAATACTTTCATGCAGTATTTTAATATCTCACTATCGATTTTAAGAGAAAAGTATCGGATTAAAAATACCGTATTATTTATTTCTATTAAACCAAAAACTTAACACATTATTTAATTTGAACAATAAGACAGTTTATTCGTACCTTGGGCAAAAACGAACATTTCGTAAATTAACGTTTTATATTACATTGTTGTTATTACTAACTTAGAACTTATGACTAAAACTGAAAATTAATTAATTCGTAAGATAATAATATTTTAAAAATATGAGCCGGTAAAATATTTTATTCTAAAAAATACCCGATCATAATTGAATAAATGTTATTTATAGGTACACTCAGTGAAATAACCACCAATTTCTAAAATAAAGAAATACCTACTTACATATTATTAAGCAATAAATTAAACTACATTTTATAGTTCGTCTTTTGACGAATGACAGTTATTCTGCCGATGCTTCTCAGCCATAATTAGACATGAATTATGTGGTTATTACAACTACAAATTGGACAATGAATATTTGACGTATGCGAAAAAAGCAGGTAATTTAATATTATAAAATATAGTTGAAAATAGGTAGCATTTTTAATATTATCGGTTGTAAGAGCCAAGTATCGGTGCCGAAATATCTTATTATAGTTAAACCAAAAAGTTAAAACATCGTTTAATTGTAATTGATTGATTATTGTTATTATTAGTAGGTACCGTGAGGTATTTGTATAACGAGCGAGAAATTAATATTTATGTTACAATGCTTTTATAACTTACTTATCATTTATGAATACAATTTAAAAGTAGTTTATTCATAATAGGTAATATTGTTATATTGTAAGAATATGTGTACGATACAATATTTTGTTCTAAAAACTACCCAATCATAATTGAATAATTAATGCTATACAAATATAATGTGAAAAGGAAATTGACACATGACGTTATAGTTCTATAGTAGGTACTCAATAACATTTTAACCTTTAATATTTATCGTCTTTTTAATATTATTAGAGCGTTTTAGTGGTTTTAGAGCACTTAACACAAAAAATTGTTTTTTTATAAAAATTGTATTTAAGTTTTTCACTAAAAAAATTGATCTTGTAATGTGCTAATATGTAGGTACTTAGAAGACCATTTTTCGGTCGAAAACATAACTCACGACTTCAATCACCACTCCCAATATCTGATATTAATTTTGAAAGCAGATTTGAATTAGTCACTAAATTATCTATGCTTTGACATTAATATTTCTGATTTTTATTATTTTTACTTAGAAATTTACTAACAAAAAAAGTAAAAATAGATCATATTCATAATTTAAATTTAAATACATTTATATAGAACATGAAAAATCTATGACAGTCAAATACATTTAGATAAGAATTCAAATCTGCTATTAATATTTAAATTGGAACATCCTACTGAGCGTAGTGATTGTAGTCACTAAAATATGCTATTTTAACTATACTTTTTAATTAATTCAAACTAGTTAAAAACCGCATTAACTATAAAATATAGTAAACATTACCATAAAAAATAACTATATTTATATAGTCATAACTCATAATAAGTAAATCATTTTAGTTATTTTACCTATTAAATCGTTATATTTACTATAATTGGTTCGACTATAATATTATATTAATTTTTTTTCCGTGTACCAGCCCAAAACATACTTATGTTGAAATATGACGTTAAAATTAGTGGTTGACAGTAAGATTTTTCCCATGAGATTTATGTAGGAAAAACGTTTGTCCCGATTTAAGTAAATTAAAATTTTTGGCAATCCTAGTGGGTGCGACTCGTTTGCGCACATTTACCTTTTTTACGGCACTTGCGCACGAAATCACAACTCGTTTGCGCACACATATTTTGGTTTAAATTATAAAGGTACAACTCATTTGCGCACATTTAACTTTGAGCAGAACAGCACATTTCCCTTCTCACTTTAATATAGGCTTAGGATCATCTGTTTTGTACAGGCGTGATTAAAAATGTGCATGTCGTGTGTGACTGTTCTGAATAAATTTATAATTATACAATTAATAAGAAGTAATAGTAGTTCTATACGTGTTTGTGATTTTTAAAATTTTATTTTTTTTATTATTAACTAACCTTACTACATCACTCAAGGAACAATGTTTATTTGTACACCTAAAATGTGTATCA
This sequence comes from Macrosiphum euphorbiae, assembly GCA_949089665.1. Classification (NCBI taxonomy): domain Eukaryota; kingdom Metazoa; phylum Arthropoda; class Insecta; order Hemiptera; family Aphididae; genus Macrosiphum; species Macrosiphum euphorbiae. The sequence goes on along the minus strand of CARXXK010001238.1, from coordinate 111,663 downwards.
CTAGATTTTAAAGTTCAAAATTCTCTAAATTTATAACTATCTATATTTAAACACTTTTTACCTCGACGCGTTTCAGAAATATCACAAATTTCGATATTCATAGTCACTAGTCAGTAGGTAGTACCGCTTTCTGGCGAACGACTGCTTAAAAATATTATGTTTAATACACGTCGATTATTTTCAATGATGATAATGAGTAATGACTAATCATATATTGAATATTGATATGCCAGTCTTTTGTACTGATAATTTGTACCGATAATCAATTACTTTACGTAAGTCCAAATTTAAAAATATAAAATATAATATGTTATGCAGTGTTTATGTTGTGCGCAAACGAGTCGTCCGTTTTTAAGTTAACGACGGTATTCGTTGTGCGCAAACGAGTCATCGATATCTAGGTAAACAATTTGGATTGTGCGCAAACGAGTTGCACCGATCCTAGCATTGTTAATTAAATCATTCTGCATTATATATTTAACGGGAGCCAGAAATTTTACCTCAAAAATTATTGCACCCGCACTTAAGTCTAAAATATAGCAATATAGATACTTACCACAGGTGTAGAATCAAGAAAAACTGCGGGTACCGTCGGTTTGGTCGTCTCTCGGTGAATTGAAGGTCGATCCTTCAAAGCCGTGGTAGGTTATTTAAACTGTAAACTGTACAATAAAATATATTAGACGCCGATGGTATTAGGTAAATAATGTTATTAAATATCCATACAGAAATAGTTAAAAAACAATTAGGCACCAATAATTTGGGAACATTTCAAAAGTATTTTAATAGAGAAATTATTCTGTCATTAAATTAATTGTATTATAACCGTTTTAACATCCAATGAAATATTAGTAAATACCTAACGATAATAATTACAGTCGAGAATAATGTATTATTTAGTGTTTTCTTCGAAACCTAAACGCGAACCCATAAATTTCACATACCCCACTCGTCATTCGTGATAATATCAATGTGTTGATATAATTGACGTCGGTGCGGACGCCGTCTCGATCGGCCTTGAAATCGTGCCAAACGCACTCATAATGCTATATAGATGTGTATATACGATAATAATATTATTATTACAGCGACACACCTACCCACCGAGCCAGTAAAACTTATGTGCGTTTTAAAGTAAAACTGTGTTTTTTTTTTTATTCGGCAGTACACCACCACAACCAATACCACTCGTCCACCTCGCCATCGCTCATCGATACCCAGAATTATATTATATATACGTTAGGAGTAGGCACGAGGGGTGACTAAGTATAATATATTGCACCGTGCGTCGATTTGACATGGGTTGAAAAAGGTGGTTGCCATTGATTTTATTGTCGTGTACACGTATATCGGCCGTCCACGGTTTCTAAAGAAGAAGACCCGTGGCGGCATGTCGATCCGATACTATTTGTTATAAAAACAGTTATTTTTGGGTCTGAAGAAGTTTCTTAGAATATAATGTTGTAGTGTTATACTGTTATATAGCGGCGAAAACCGTATTATAGAACATGTGTGTCAAAATTGTCCTAACCTTTTACTGTTGCAGGGTCGACCGACTTACCAACCTCAGTTAAACTTATTATCGCATACATATAGTAGGTGCAGCATTATGTTATACGATTATATGAATTGCGGAATAAAAATCACCGGGAAAAAACACCCCCCACCATGGAAAAAAAACCGATCATTGGAAAAACCATCGCCAGTAGAAAACGATGGAACAAATATTAGGCGATAACGGGACTGGTAGTGGTTTCACGTGGACCCAATATATAGAACTGAACGACCGTCACAGGTAATTATTTAGCGTCTTTCGTTTAGCAGTCTATATCCTCAAGATAATTATAATATGATAAACTAGCCAACCGGTTAATCAAAAATTAAACTCCAACAGTATGCGATGTTAAGTTAATTTTGAAATTATTTATAAATTTGATGTTGAAACACGCATTTAATTTAATACAACTTTCCATTTGAAAGTTATTATTTATACCTATATGTACTGCAAGTAGGTTTATTGTTATAAATAATGTTAAATATAAATACTTAAAAATAAAAAAAAAATTTTTGACGTGAAGCCATATGACAATCAAACAATATTTTCACAACATAACATAATCGAAAAAATCTTCGCCCCGGTATCTATACCTATAAGTATAATAATATATTATTGTAGTGATTGTATAGAATGAAACCGGCTGGGACAGGTTCCCGTTATAAAGTCCGTGTGAACGAGTATCGGCCCGAGACTTTATAATATCTTCACAAATCTTTAGAATATTTTAACATTATAATATAAAAGACGAAAAGAGCTGTTAGTTGTAAAGACATAAAAATAAAAAATGTTTTTTTTCGACTCTTACAGAAATTATATATTCACAGTAGAACATAATTGAAAAAACGGTGCGAAAGTGGGTTTTGCTCTGCTGTACAATAAGTTACAGGTGGATCACTGTAATGGAAAGTGTTAAATTTGAATTCAATGATATAATATTATCATAGTATACGGTATCGATTCTACGATTCTGAGCGAAGACAGTCAGTCAGCCTGTAATTTATTATTAAGTATATTTGATGATATTATTGTGAATTAAGTAATTTATTTAATTATTTATGAGGAAGCTAGTTTTAAATTTTTAATCCTTAGCTATAAAAGTTAAAAATTATATATATTTTTATTACAAAATCATTCTTAAATTTTATTCAAATTCAAATTATTTAAAAATTTGTAGGTATATAAAAATGTAATATGAATTTCAGGTAGATTTTTTTTTTTGTTAAAATTTTTTAATTAAATTAATTAAATTTTCATATCTTAGATTTAAAAATAAAATCGTTATGAATTTCTTACTCAAAATAATTTGGACATTTTCTAATTGTTAATTGCTAATTGTTAATCTGCTATAGTATAATTTATTCATATTGTAGTGACTATCGAAATGACACCGGCAGAAATAGGTGGCCATAGAAGTTCGTGTAAAACGTTTGTCTTTCTGAGACTATCTAAACAGATTTTAAGCATAATATTATAAAAGACGACTCGAGGGTTGTGCCCCGTCCGCGGCTGTATGTTAATGGAACACCTTTTTATGAACATTATTTACCGCTTTAGTGTAGGTATTATAAGTATTTCTTCTAGAAGAATCTTGTTTTTGGAAATTTAAATAATACCGCTATAACAATAGAATGTAAATAAATTAGTTTTAATTCTTGATTACAGTTCAAACTCCAACTCACGTTTATCGTAAGTCATATAATTGTATAATATTTTATATTATTATGCGCTGCGTATTATAATATTCGTTTAGTATGTACGTATTTACAGTTCAATATTTTCAATTCAGATTATTAAAATGGAAATTAGTACCTACCTATTTAGTGCCCGGAGAAAGTGTACAATGAAAATGATGCAGGAATACTGAAAGTATCGATTAATTATAACTAGGGCACGGATGTTGTAGTACTAAAAAAATAGTAAAATTGATTGCAGTATTGCACTAAAAAATACCAAAAATTGCACTTAAAATATTAAAAATTGCACTAAAAATAACAACGTTTTGTTATAAATGTTTTAAGTTTACTGTTATAAATTATAATCTAAAATTCTAAATAATTAAAAAAAAATATATACATTACATTATAATCATGCCATTATAAATTAATTATATTATACATCATTGCATTGTACTATAAGTGTTTGTTTTAAATTTTCGAAATCAAACCCTCTTCGATTTGGAGCTAGTAAGTTCTTATACGTCGGTTGATGTAAGCGGAGCGTATTTAAAATAAGATAAATCGCTTACTGTTAAGTCTTCAGGTAAACCATCGAACTATTTTCTTTATCAAGTTAGTATATCATTGATTTTAATAATGGTTTTAAGTCATATATAAGTTTTAATATGGATAAAATAGTTGTATAAATGAGTAAATTCGACAAAATTGCAAAAAAATCCCAAAAATTGCAAAAAATTGCACTTAAAACTTTTAGATTTGAATTCGTACTTACATGAAACGTATTTAAAACTTACTTAGCAATTAATTGAAAAAGTAGAAAAAAAGTTGCAAATGCAACATCATCCGTGCCCTAATTATAACTCTTAATAGTATAAATAATACCCTACCTAAATAATAACTTTTGTTAACAAGAATTTAATTGAAAAATTAAAAAAAAAAAATTCGTTTATAATATACACACGTAGATTAGTGAATAAAACGATTATGATATTTAAAATAACAATTTTCGTCATTCAGTGGCGGTGACGAGCCAGACGAGGGCAGGACGATACCTTCCCTGGACCCTGAGATTCTATAAGAAATTATACTAAAATGTATATCAAAACCTAAAGTTATCATCGAAATATTATTCGTTGTCATATTTTTATAAGTATATTTACGAGCGTAATGTGTACATGAGCTTATTGATACAGTATTGAAACACGAAAAACATACTCTCCGCAGAACGTAATCGAAACGATTTTGGCCACCCCTGCTATATAATTTAATATTATAGTGAATATTCAATTAATTGGGTCGAAAAAGTGTCCCATTAAAATTCGTATAAACTATAAACGATAGACTGTCTCCGCTGTTTCTAAAGAAAACTACACGTGGCCGTTTTTAAGACGGGTAGATTTTGGTATAACATTTATAATATATAATATATGACTTACGCATATGACGCGTATTTCTCTAAAAGAGCCTCGTATCTGAAAATTTAAAATATTTACACCCTTATAATATAGAATAAATTAACTCCGTTGAATTTTGGATAACAGTCGAAATTAAAATCGAACACTTATTGGTTGTCAAGCGATTATATATTATTAATACTATTATTAAAAATCGTATTATTTTTCGATAAGTATAATATCCGTTTATTAAAATATATCTCTACCTACCTACGTTATTACATGTCGATATTGTCATTTAAGCTATTCGTAACAATTATAAATATAAATATGTAAGTCAGACTTTAGGCTTTAATTTATTATCCTCACTTGACACCCATTTAGACCTCACTTCTTTTGTCGTCGAAGTCAATAACCAAGGCATATATTACAGTAATGAATTTGGGTCTCATTTTACATATAATATGTTTTTGGTTGGATATCATTACTTTTTATATGTAAATTATTATAACCTAACTTAACCTAGCCATGACGTATTCTATAAATAAAGTTTATTAGTTATTACTATATACTATAATTTTCTGTTGTATACAGAGTATAAAATATAAAATTAATATAAAATTATTTTATCTCTTTTTGAGTATATTTTTAACTATCATAATTGTATTTACTATAATTTCTACTGGTGGGTAGGTGATTCATAATCGTAACATAAATGAAAAGTATTAAATACTTTAATTGTAATTTTTTTTTAAATTAATATTAATTGCATACATAGGAAAAAAGTATGTTGCTGCGCGCGAGTCGCCAATATCGACACATATTCAACTGGAAGTATTTATAAATAGGTACTATGTATATTTGCTTTCGGGATTTTTTTCCAATTACCTACCTACTTTGAGGCTGTTCAAGTATAAGGTGCATTGTTTGCTTACATGTTTGTACGATATGATTTTTTTTATATATAATATATTGACAGTCACATAAATAGTACAAACATGAATAGGACATTATGTCATATGAACGGTGGTAAATGTTTTCTATCGATGCCAAATAAGAATAATATACCTACCTATATCGAGTATCGACTGTCAATATTTAATATTATCATTTCATACAAAAATTTAAACAAACAGCCCCAATTTGTTATCACTTCACGACTGGAAAAAATATTTTAGCGGCCTTAATCTGTGATGTGCCAAGTTTTGTTATCTATGTTATGAACAGTCGATGCTCGATATAAATCGCGTGGTCGCGGAGGTACGTAAACGGTTTCGCAAACCGTTTATTAAAAAAATCGTTTTGCCAACAAATTTTACTGTTTACGACTGTTTCAACGGTTAACTAAAGATTAATATTTCTGCTAGGTAGGTACCTATTACATCTATAATACAATTTCATTTTGGCGGTGGATAAAATTCAAACACCGTATAGGGCGGCAAATTTAAATAGTCGGCAAACCGTTTTGTTCCGTTACCTCCGCGAAAACACTTCTATATAGGTATACTTAATTTCGATCGATAAACGTCCTATCCACGCGATTAAAAATTCTGTGACATGAATAATAATAGAAAAACCGAGTTACCGATTGTCACTTCCCGCTGACCGCTCGGCTGGACCACAACTTCGGCAACCACGTTTTGGCCGAGATGACGAAGACGAAATGCAAAATGCCCGGATGTCTGCACCTGCGTACGATTAATAACAATAGATAATATTTTAATAGCGCCCGTATGTTATTAATTTATATGGATTTAATGAGATTATAATATTTACGTGTAGCGGTGTAGGTATTCGAATCAGTGTCTGGACTGCTCCACTGTTGCACCCACGCTCAATTGTTGCCGATATCTATAATAAATGATTATTAATTAATAAAAAATAATAATTATGAATTTATTGCACAACTCGCCTTGACGTGTACCCAAAATGACGTGACAATATTATTACTTATGATATCACGTGCTCCGGTGCTGACGAACGTAAGTCGATGCGCAATCGAAACGCGAAATGATTTGACGACGGCGGACCCAAGAAGACTACACAGCATGGACAAATAGTATGACCCGCGAGGCGGTAGGACCGTGCAACGAACAAGTGATCGTGGTGGGGGTGAGAGGTCAGGTTGGGAATATTTTCGACGCGTCTTATCGAACGATTGGATCTGCGCCGGGACAAATCCCAACGTTCCGAGTGCTTATCACGCATGCGCCAGGATTTAACATTTTGACAACATTATTTCTTATCAACCATTTCTATACTTATCAGATTATAGTAAATTATATAATAAATTCGACATTCGTTTCGTATTTCGTTAATAAATATTAAATAATAATAAAAACCATTCATTGTACAATAACACACAAAAATACAAAAAAAAATAATATAAATCAATATTCGACTATTTGACATTCGTTTCGTATTTCGTTAATAAATAATAATAAAAACCATTCATTGTACAATAACACACAAAAATACATAAATACATAATAATAATAAACAATGGTCATTGGTCAATATTTTCATTTTTCAAAACTATAAGTAAGTATGATTAAACTTGTCTTCACTTATAATTAATACATCATTATTTTTATCTAGTAAAGATGTTCTGATAATATTTTCTTCTGCTGAACTCATATTTATATTATATTCAGAAGTTTTAACTTTTTTATTGTTCTTAAAACGTACTTGGGATTCTATTTTTCTTTTATTATTAATATCAGTTTTTTTAAAATTTGTGTCTTCATTTTTGGAAAGTAAAGTTAATATTTTATCACAATATTTCATAACACTATTTTCATCATCTTCCGGTAAGTTAGATCTATTATACATACCAATCATCATTTCCATCTTACTTCTTATTTGGAGACTTTTTTCTGATTCTTTCTTTGGTTCAAAAGGTTTTAATTGATTATCTATAACTAAATTATTTTCAAACACTATTGGAGATGGTATTGATGTATTTTTGATATTGATTTATTGTCTCTAGCGCATGCATGAATGTGTTTACAGATATTTAAATATATGACATTGTCCTTACAAGTACATTTATAGGTATGAATACAAATTTCGCATTTTTTTAACCACACCTATGAATATATTCATAGTCCTAAGTCTGTTAAGTGAGAAGGAAAATGTATGTAGGTACTTTAATAATTTACTTATTAAGAGGGTATTAAAAGGTCAAGCCAAAAGGTAACTGTGCGCAAACCATGTGCATGTTTACGGCTCAACTGTTCCCAAACGAGTGCTAGTTTTGTGCCCAAAAAAGTTGTCTTTTTGGTATTTGTGCGCAAACCAGTACCGCCCATCTTAATGTATCCTAATGCTTAGTATTTAGACTATGAAAAAAAGTATACTATGTTTCAAATATTGCGCGGAAAATATAGACCAATAAATGGTTTTTATTATTATAATCTGATAAGTATAGAAATGGTTGATAAGAAATTATGTTGTCAAAATGTTAAATCCTGGCGCATGGGTGATAAGCACTTGGAACGTTGGGATTTGTCCCGGCGCAGATCCAATCGTCTTATCGATATCCGATTCGAAAAAACAAAAATATAATAACGTTGTAGCACGCGTTATAATGTTATATTATTGTTGTTATTACTATAACTAACGAAATCATCGTCGGCACACGCGAACGGCCAAAATACTGCAATAATATAAAAATATTACTAAAATAGCTTCTGCTGCGTGGTGCAATTTACTGTGTAAAATTAATATATTTTAAGATTTTATACTGAAATGTATTTTTGACCTCAATTTACAATAATAATTGTAATTATTATTGTCTTCTGTCGTCGGGCGCAATTTACGTATCTACGTACAGCAGGGGCGGATTTATCTGTTTTTGCAGCTATTGCGGCTATTGCCCCCCCCCCGCCTTAGCTAAAGGTCAAATGAAAAATATCGAATTTTTACTTGCCACAATAACAAAGTGTGTGTAAAATATGTGTGGGTATTTATTCATTTTTCACCCGAGTTAAGTCGATCGCCGAAAGGATAATATAATATATTTTTTACTTGATTTTTGTATAACGTATGGTCGACTGCACGTATTTTTGGAGTGGGGAGGCCTCTGCGCCGACTACTTGTGGATCGCAACGCATCGAGTACTGTTGGGAGCATGTTTTCTATAATATACAAAATGTATACAATGCATAATAATATAAGACTTCTGGATTATTTTTACGAATTTATTATCCACTATAAATTAAATGATTAATTAAAACAGATAATACCAATATAACAAATTATACCTACATTAAAATATTATAATGCTATATAATATAATATATTATACATTATTAGGAATTAATTTTTCATTTTTCGTTTTTTTTTATACGTATGATGTATTTTAATAAATCATTACACAGAATTTGCCGTCCTACGCAACTACCTACGCTGCCTAATGGGAAACGTCCGTTTACCGTTAGATCATAGATATATTCTGGTCCATCTATCGTTTCTATTCTGATTCGGGTGAAAATATACTCACAATTATCGTTTTTTGCAATGTGTTTTTACTTTTTTTAAATAATTTTATTTTTTAAATCGTCAATAATGCTCTGTGTATAGCATTATAAATTTCGAATTTCAAATTCTTAAAAATACACAATTATAATGTATTTAATTATTAGAATTAAATTAAACTATACAGTTACCTACATATAACTTTAGTAATATATAAGTGTAGGTACCCAACAGGTCGTTTTTAAGTATAAACAATATATTTTGAACGTCGATCAAAATGTTCACAAATGTATATAAAATGTTTTAAACGCACGTTTACAACATATTTTTTTTAAAACACCTTCCAACTCTTTTCCGCTGGTCATTGTTGCTGGCCGCTGCCGTAACTAGTGTCGTATCAAATTAAAGGCACAAAATATACACACTCACACACACACACACACACACAATAGGTAATTATTATTGTTGAAAGTGTGAATTAAATAAATGAATTGAATGAAATGAATGTGAATTAAATGTTTATACTCATCGACGACCGCCGTCTCATATTACGTGTTTAGTCCATTATATAGAGGTATTGAGTTATTTTCGTCAGTATAGTATAGTTTCTTGTTTTCGCAGCGCACAGATGCGTCCCAAATTTGTATTGTATTAAATGTGTCCGAAATGCGCCGCATTGATATTATGTCTGTTTTAAACGCAAACATCAATTTTTAGTTTTTAATTCGCAGGCACTAATTGCCACATTATTATAAAAAACTACTATTGTAATTATTGTATATGTCGTAGGCGCGAATTGCCGTTTTATTTTTATCTTAAAACTTTTTTTCATTATTGTGTGTGCCTGTGTGGAAATCACATTATTATTATTTAGACGCAGTGCACCATCGGACTGTGAGTCTTTAAATTATTTGTATTGGTTATTATATTATCACTACCTATTAGTTATATAAATATATTAGTATTTTCTCGGCAATCCTATCCACTGCTGATCGGGTTATTTACAACACGACTCATACATACACACAAATGCCGGTCGGCCTATATAATATATACCTAGTTTTATAGATATGCAGCTGTATGCAGCGCACGAAATATTGAGATAAAGGGGCAAGCGTATTTTATTTTTATCCGCTCCGGCCGGCTCGTACAGGAACAAACACACTAGTATCATAGTATTTAGTCAAGTCATAGTATTGTGGGCTTCGGTATTGTCATCTAAATAATAACAAATGTGTCGCTTTCTATTATGTGACTTCAAAAGCGACGGTTTGTCGACAAAGTGAGTTGACGGCAAAAGAGAGGGATCGAAAGATATTAGTTATTCAGTTTTGTTTCCAATATACAACGTTATATTGGGGGTAAGTATTGTTCAAACGGTTCAACCCCACGTGGAAGAAGAAAAAAAAACTAGTGTTTGGGTGTGTGTTTGTGTGTGTTATAAGTAGGTACCCGCCGGGGAAGTGAAACTTGTTTCACAGTTGATCGTATAAATATTGTGTGTAATAAAACCTTAAATCGCATTTGTAAGTATGTATTCGGTATTTCGGTATGTGTTAACATTATTCCGGGTTCATAGCGTCCATGTAAGCGCTGTTTATACTAGAAAAAAATAAATTTTTTTTGAATAAAATCAAATATGAAATAATTAAATTAATAAAAGCTATCAGTTAGTTTTAAGATTCGTAACATGTATTTGATGGTCGCTTACACGGTAGGGCTACGGGCCGCCCACCTCTGCACCGCCCGCAACGCCATCACACGTCGTCGATGTCGACAATATTATAATTATCAGCGATTTATTTTAATAATAACACTTTATTATACTTTGTATTTACACTACTTATTTAAACTGCTTACGCGAGCCTATTAATGTGGTATACCTAATATTAGAACCATCGAATGCAATATTGTGACGTGAGTCTGCATAAGAATAGCTCTACGTTATTATTATAATATTAAAAACATATTATATAAAATTAGGTCTTCAGATTAAAGTATTGACGATTGGAATTGGGGTAATATAGAAGATTACTATTAAAAATTAAAAATTGTCGGGATCAAATGATGATGTAATTAAGTATTAACTATTTTACCAAGCAGTTATAATGCTGCAGCTTGCACATCAGTGACATCAATATTATAGGTATAAATATTGTACCTACTATATTGTGTATATCTATACACTTTTTGAAATGTTTGAATGTAATTTATTCAAATCAAATGAATGAACTGACCATTATTATTCTCTTTAATTAACAAAATTCATCACAGAGTTGTCGATATGATGCTATTGTATAATACATTTGTATTACATTGTATAATACAATGTAATTTCTGTCGTTTTGTTAAAAAATGTAATATTTTTATTATAATATAATATATCAATATTATATATTATTCGGATAATCGGACATATGGGTGGCCGCCTACATTATAAACGGTTAAAATAATAACAACACAACGATGGCCACACGTATTATTGCCTACCCTTTACCAAATTATTATGTAGCTACCTTATGCTTGTATTACGTTTGCCTCTATACATCGAGTATGAATGTATAATATTGTAATCGGGAGCTAAATGAAAATAAAAATTTGGCGGTCTATCTATTATCCATGCGCACGACAGTGTGTGTAATATCATTATCTCGAAGCAGGAATTTCCCATTTAAACAGTTTACATTTTGGTGTTATTTTCGATTGGACCTAACTAATTATCTACCGAATCAATTAGTTAGTGATAAATTGGAAAAAAATCATAAAAATTGTCCAGATGGTCTTTTTACAAAAATCATCGAAATCGTAAGCTTAGAAATCAAGTTATTAAAGGAAACGTGCAAACTTTTGATAATGAGAATTTATAATTTATAATAATCAAGAGTCTCGCGTTACGCATTTCATTGTTTGTCTTTCTCGACCTCATCACGTATTTATTATTTATTTCATTTCGTTATCGACTATCGCTTCATTTAATCACCTTAATACTAGTTATAATTACAATTTAAAAATTCGCTATAAATAATATATAACAGGTTTAGTGTATTATTACAGTTGTTGGTTATTACTGTGTTCGCATATATTATAATAAAATAAAATAAGTCGTTTATGGAAACGTATGTAGAAAATGTGTGCTTCTGCTTCTACTGTTCTCATACGGAGATCGTATTATTATTGTCGTTTATTATCTTTATCTTACCCCTCAAAAAATAAATAAAATTAAATGGTCTCTGCGAGGAGTTGATGGTTTCTTTAGAACGCAGGCGACTCCTTGGCGGTGACACCCCGCAGTGTTAATCTGCGGACGACTTCATCTATTGTACCTCCTCGTACCCACATAATAATAATATGATGTGGCCAATAGCTATTGATATATTTTCAGATAATATTGTGAAAAGGCACGTCGCTATTGAATGTCGATCCTATAGTAAAATATATTAATATAGTCACTGCCACGTTGCCACGTATCTATCGGAAGTAACATTTTTTTTTTCATATTATATAATGTTTTACTGAAATTACAGAAACGTAATATCAGTAGTGTAATTTCAATAGAGAGTTAATACATAACTATACATTTTTATTTGAAAACAATTGATTATCATCTGATTAAAAATGTAAATAAAAATATATGTATATAGGTATATTATATTAAATATATTATTGTACAATAAAGCTGGATTCATACTACACGTGACGTGTAAAATAATTACAGTTACCACAGTTACCAATAGTTACCGCCTAGTTGAATAAAATATTAAACTTTTGACCTATATGGTGGTTACATTTATGTGCGGAAAAGAGATTACTAAAATATCTATAGTTATATTATGTTATGATCAGGTACAATACTCATATCATTGGTATTGCATTTATTGGTAAAAATATGAAAATAAGAAATCACATGATACGGTGTAGTTTGAACCCGGATTGAGGTATAATATTTTATGGTACCTAAGTAATAAGTAATAATAACAGTAGGTTATAATATATAATAAGTCACTTTGTACGGTCGAGCATTAAAAGTGCGAAAAACTGTGTCACCTATAGGTAACCTAAATAATATAATGAATCATCTTGTATTTTATTGTAATAATAAAATATTGTCTACAATTTGAATGAAAAGTGTGTGTAGCGATATCTTATGATAACTTGATGACCCATAGAAATTCTCTAGTACAATAAACCAAAATCTCCGTATTGCCTTATTCATTATACAGCATCAAAATGAAACAACTATAAAAACAACTATAAAACGGCATTATACTTTATAATCGTGGTAAAAATGTAAAATAGTCGATTGTTGCCAATAACTGCACTAATTCAATAGTCAATCAATGCGATGTACTCAATTATAACAGGATACTATCGCACTATTTGTTTTGTCTCTCTGACTCACGAGTTGCGAATAACATATTTAGGAAATCAAAAATTAAAATGTAACTTGCGTTCAGCGGAACTGATTTTTATTGTTAGTTTTACTATTTAAAATTGATCTATTGTTAAACCTAATGATAAGGTAAGGTTTCACCGCCAGTGCCACGTCAGCTAAGTAAAAAAAAAATTAACGACACAGTATATTATTATCTCAAAGCAGAAGTTGCAAATTTAAACAGTGTAAATTTTTACGGGAACAAAATTTTTTTGAATCATAATCATTTACGTTTAATTAGAAATGTGTGATCGATGGGCTAACTAATTTTTATTAATTTTATTCTTGGACGAATAGTTGACATTTTTAACCAGCATGAAAAACACTGATTAATAACATAATATAATTAATAGTATTATAATAATATTATTGAAGTGAATACTTATTATGAGACTTAGCACCCATTTAACGCGCCCTCACTCCTACGTACTACTCAACTCATCTTTACACGTTGAGCGCAGATGTAGACGCGTCGTCGACATATCAAATTTGTTTTCTGACCTAACTAAATTAACCTCTCTCAATAAAAACCTGTGTGTGTGTGTGTGTGTGTGCGTGTGTCAGTAAGAACACCAGAAGTGAACAAGGGAATGATAGCCGTGGAATTTGTTTAAATTTCGATAAAATACAAACTTAACATATTATATTAATAATATATATTTTGATGTGCGGTAGCAACGTTGTTACCGTATTCCAAATACAAATATGGTAAGATTATCTACCTTTATCAAAAAAAAAATGACTATAAGAAAGTCAAATTAAATTTTTATGAACGTTTGAAATTCAAATTTGTACAACATTGGATCTTCACTCGATTTCTCGTGTAGCGATTTCATTATTTTATTGTAATTCAATAACGAATGACTGTAGATGCATGGAAATTTCACTTAATGTGTATTTTATCAATTCTTATACTTGATAAAATTTTCAAAATATTTTGACTTGTTTTGAGCTGCTTACGGACAATTTCATATTAAAATTGTTTTAGTTTTTTTTTCTACAAATATTAATAAAGTTTTTTCTGTTGCGCCAAAAAGTGTAAACACTTAATACATGGTTCCTGGTATATTGTACAATATCAGTTGAAAAATATTAAAAATATTTTTGCAAATTTTTTTTTTATTGGTATTTAAAGATCGAATTTTAACAAAATGTATCAAATTTAAAATTGAATAATTATTTTGTAGTTAAAAATGTATAAAATGATCAAAGGTGGAAAAAATTCGAATTTTAACCCCGCAGTACACCTATTATTGTTATATTATTTATACCATCGGAGTTTGCTTTTCGAGTACCTACATCGATTGACCTTCGATCCGAAGACGAATATAATGTGTTCTGTCTACACAGCACGCAGGAGTTCGAGTAAGTACCTACAAAATATACAATACAATATATGGATCGAAAACCGACTGCGGTGACAATATTATAGTAATCGCTAAGGTCTGTCTGGCGTCTTTTGAACAACTAAAAGAAGCCACCTCGTCCACACTTTTTCCCGTCCCAGTCTTGAAAACGTGCCTTCAATATGATTATTACGGTATATAGTACTGTAATTACTATATGTTATTTAGACCAAAATGTTTTAAGTAGAATGTACCATATTATGTAGTCGACATTATCGAATATTCGATTATATCGGTCCGTACTTATATTATAATAATATATTTTGATCGTTAACGTCGAGTCTCGACAAATATTCGAATCAATATATTAATGATTTTTCGGCATTTCCAACTACCCACTGTCTTATCAGCGGCCTATAACCTCTGATAAATATTACAATATTATTGATAGCCGATCCATCGTAATCGTGTAATATAACGTAATAACACGGGCAACAGCACAGTGCTATACTCTATTCAGAATAAGTCTGGAAAAAGCTAGGTGCTCTGTTGTTAGCTACAGCTTCGTTACTAGTCGTGAGATACGCCGCCGCGGTAGATCACGTGACAGACCTGCTCGAAACCACACACGTTTTCGTCGTACATTTTTCCAGATTTATTCTGAATAGAGTATGGTCATTTAATAGTTTTGGATAAAAAATAACGCATTTATTGTATTAGGTATTAACGATTAGACCGCGTATCTCTATGCACTAAAAAAATATCAAAATAATATGTTGTATAATTATATTATGCTGTCAAAATCATGAAATTATGATAATTATTATGGAAAAAAAAGATTTCTAGACACTTGCTACAATCAATGTGTTACAGTTACCTAACCTTGTGTTTGCCCTCTCCGTGTTTTCACAATGTTTTATAATTTTTATAATTCGTTTAACAGTATTTACAATATTATTAAATTATTATCTCTCCGTGTTTAATGGTTCTCGGTGTTTATTTTGTCTGTGTTTCACATCATGTTTAAATGCGTACAGTGCCCATCAGTTTTTAATCGTAAAAACAATTTAACGGCTCACAAAAAGAAGCATGCGGGTGTGCGTTTTCCGTGCACTGTATGTGTTAAGTCATTTAATGAAAAGTCTAACCTCAACAGACATTTGAAATGTGCATGGTATACTATATGTATTTTTGATTTATACAATCTTATTTATTTTTCCATTAGTTCAATATTCATTTATATCTTTTTTACTAGGTGTCGTTAACGAGAGCGTGCATCTCCGGCCAATGCCTGCTCCTCAGATTATACAACAGGTCGTTTAGCCCGTTCAACTCGATCAACCAGCACGGCAGAGTGTTATCCAGTTCGGACATCGTATTATTGTCCCTGATGCTACGGCAGGTGGTTCGAACGTGATATCCGAGGACGAAATGTGAACGGTAGGTCTCCACGGAAACATTTGAACGAAATTAACTACTAAAGCCGTATACATATTATCCATAACGTTGACAACGAAATACTGCTGATCGCGTATCGAAGTTTACTAGTAACTGCAGTAAGTGCATAATATACAGAACACGATTTCAGTACAACAAACAACACGCAATACAACTATACAAGTGACAATTTATACTTGTACAGTGCCCTTAATTTTTATCTTAACATATCACCATTAATTCCAATTGTAAATTAATAACTTTGTAATATTTATATTATGTATAAAATATGTATAATTATAATCAAGTTGTATGTGCACACACCATTAATGTGCTAATTCCTAGAAATATTATATAAATATTATTTGAAAAAAACAGTTTAAAACAAAAAATATTATACGTCAATAATTGTTCGCCGGAAATAGTTCGCGTGACAGTTGTTGGCGAGTTAATGTTCTCGTGAAAATTATTCGAATACGATAATATAATTGTTCGCAAGTTTATTAATATAATATAATATTATTAATTCCCGGAAAAGTTCACATGACGTTAAAATATTTTTTTTCTTTATTTTATTGATTCAAAATAATTTCAAATGTGAGTAAATTAGTTTCTTTATAAATAGTTTTACACGTACTTATACCTAATTGATAAATATGATTAAACGTATAACAATAAAATTAAATGAAGTTTAGTATTTTTCCACGTTTGTGGATGTCAATATAAAGGTAAACAGTTTTTATACTTGCAATTTATTAAAAATTTTACATAACATCAACGATAATCAATTTATTGTTCTAGGTACAGTTATTATAATCTGCTCATGTATTTTTAATACCTATTCACTTTTAATATGACACATTATTTTTGATGGTGGTTCATGACTGCTGAATTTTTACACTGTTAATACTTTCTTGTTTTTGGAGTGCTGGAAAGTATATAAATCTCCAAATTGATGGATGTTTGGATGAATTAAGTGTAGAAGAAAAACAATTGTGCTATCCTTCAACTGAAATTATCTAAGGTGTCATTATTTATAATAGTGTTACCGTGTATTATAGTACTCTGGTGCTAGTGGCTCTAATATAATATCAATTTTCTCTGTCTCAAGAATGGTACAATTAGTTGGCCAAATTAATATGAAATATCAGTTAAGAATTTATTCCGATATAATTACTTATATTGAAAAGGAATCTTATAATTTACGTTTACATGATTTCAGAGTAGATGGGAGTTAAAATTCTTGATGAATTGTGTGTTATATTAAGCAATGAATATTAAATCTATCCATATAGGTAGTTCTAAAATAATATTTATTCGGGTACATATAGCATCACTGGCGGCTCGCGTAGGTATATGTGCACAAGTGCACGTGAACTACCCAAACTCAAATAAAATTAAAAAACATAAATCGTAATAATACAATTACGTACTTACAATTACGTGTTATTAAGATTATTTCTAAAAATAAAAATCACAAATTCAGAACATAATGAAAATAATAAAAAACCATGTGTGTTACCAGTACGCGCGCGGGAAGTTAAACTTCTTTTATATGGTACACGTGAGTGAGTGAAAAAGAAAGAAAAAATATTAATTAATTTAAAAAATGAGAAGAAGTATCCGGAATTATTTATTATTGATAGATTTATTATTTTTTTTTATATTTTTATTCGACAGATCGATGGATAATTGTTTGTAGTATTGTTTTTATCCAAACAATAGATTTGTGAGTGAATACTAATATTAATAATAAAAATAAAAAATATTAAAAAAAATTTGGGTGCTCGTAAAAAATTACAACTCTTAAAAAAATTATGATTGTTGAACTCCTTTTGGGTGTAACTTGCTGGTGTAAGTGCAGCTCAGCCACCCTGGTAAGCAATGTTCAATAATTTGATTTGATGGAAGCTTGTACCTGATCTGCTCGAATAACCAATGGCAACCAATAAATAAATGCTAATTTCTAATGTAGACTGTAACCAATGGCAACTATTAATAAATAAAAATAAAATTTCCAATTTCCATCTTGAATCTCAATGTCCCTGTTTGAGAACCTATTTAAAATGCGAATTTCGAAAAATGCTTTCTTAGCGCACGTCTACATCATAATAGCTATCTGTATGCCAAATTTCAGCCAGATCCGTCCAATGGTTTGAGCTGTGCGTTGATAGCAGTCAATCAGCTTACTGTTTTATATATACAGATATATATATATATATATATATTATAATATATAATAAAACAACATTACCATGACAATATTTATTTATTTACAGACATGTACGCTTTCGCGTTCGTACGGCCGCCCGTTCGCTTTTTTTTCCTCACTACCGTGCGTAAAGAAGTATAACTTCAATATAATATTTGGATTGGGTTATTTCGTTGGCCAAACAGTCGGGTGGTTGTCCACGACGGATCAATATCGGTGTGTACATAGAGCACATAATCGCTGTGCACATTTGTACAGTGTAAAAATTAAAACAAGTCCAAACATGCGTTATAATGGAATTGATGTGTACATTCGTTTCTGTACACGTAACCAATTAAATTGTTTTTAGCGAATTGTTTTCGAATTCGTCGCGCCGTTATAATTTATTTTTACTTTCATTATTTTATTATACTCCGATTATCAGCTGATAATTAGTCTATTTAATATGCAGAAAAATAACTAAATAATATATTTTTTTTATTAAATTTACTATTGTAACAATTTATACTTAATATATAAATACATAAGACATTTCATAGAAGACAAGCGATGTCAGAAATCGCAGTTACATGCCCGATTAACCAATAGCAACCAAAATATAATACATTATTATTTTTATTTTTTTTTTGGCCATGTCAAAAATTGTGCACTTAAGAGACCACAACCACTCATCGTACATTGTACAAACTTCACAGAAACCATCTACATATCCATACAATTGAAATTGAATAAAAATCAATCTCGTTTAATCTCAAACCAATTAATATTTATCTAGAAAATAGAATTGTTGTTGTCATGTCAACAGACGTTTTTTTCATTTTTCATACATTTTGTTGTTGTTTTTGGTTATGTCGCCGGGTGTGCACTTATGAGGCCATAACTCCGGAACCATTTATCGCACAGCGTACAAACTTCACATAAACTATCTACATATAAATCTTAATATGCCCTGACATTTTTATCGATATCGGTTCGGTGGATCTTGAGCTATAAGATTTATTCAAAATGTACACTTATTTTTATATATATAGATTTCCCTGGTAAGCTAAAACGCCCTAATTCCATAAAAATGAGGTAAATCCAAAAAAAATATTGATGAATATTCCGTCACACTCCCCCCCCCACACAAACCCGTGATACTAAATTAACAAATTAACATTTATATAAAACATAGTTTTTTCTTTAACATTTTATATTTTTAGAATTTCGAATTAGAAATCATATTAAATGTCTGTATAAAAGTATTATACACACGCTACACACACATACACTCAAACTCACACACATCCACTACACTATATTATACTTATTAGGTATATAGAAATCTATACTCCATTTTAGCTTAGTCGGTAGTAAAAATAATAATCTACGGCCTAATAATTGTAAAATGGTGATTGATACATTAATTTATATTATTTATTAGCTTTCAAATATTATAGATAATAAACTACTGTCTACTGAATAATAGGTACCAAAACCACCAGTGGCGTATTCATGATGGGGGGGGTTATCCCCCCCCCGAGAACCTGAGATAATAAATTAACATATTTACATTTATATAAAACACAGTTTTTTCCTTAACATTTTATATTTTTAGAATTTAGAATTAGAAATCATATTAAAAGTTTGTATACATGTATTAAGTATACACATGCTGCACATACACAAACACACACACACACACACACACACACACACACACACAAACACACACACTCGCGAGCGCACTCACGCATGCTATATTAGTTACGCATACAAGTATATACAGAGTGTATCTTATGTCATTGTACGCGGGGTTTTTTGACGATTACGGAACGATGACATGGAATTTCGTTAAAACGAAAAAAGACGTGTTTCTTTATTTTTAACAAGCAATTTTTTTATAACAATTTCAAAATTTTTAAACACGCATGTGTACCAATAGCAAAATCAACTTTCTTTTTTCAAATGGTAACCACTATATTTTTTAATGGATTCAGGTAAAGCTTTTTTTTCTGAACATTTTGGTAGACGATTCGTCAATTTTGGTTCGCTAGTTTATTAACTATGGCCCTCCAAAGATAAGTAAAATATGCATTAATACTTTTAATTAAAATAATGGGTAGGTATAGGTTAAATTTACAAGCGCTAAACAATTTTTTCTTATAACTACCATTTGATACACTACAATTGTTGAATCGGTAATCTAATGACACCCTCAAAAAAAAAAAAAAAAAAATAACAAACATAATTGTTTGTAAACATACTCCATTATTTTTATTTTAACATACGATCATAAAAATCAATATATACGTCTTGCATTTTATAATATATTTATGGATTTTTTATATTTACATTTTAATATCACGTATTTAACTCTTGAGTTATTAAAAATAGGCAATACAAGGTATAACTTCAACAATTCATACTTGTGCTGATTTTTCAATAATATAATATGATATATTATACGTATACTTACTGTTTAGTGTATAGGTATACAATATGAAATTAATAGAGAAGTTACCATATCATTTAGGACATACTATATTAATTTTAACCCAAGTGTCTGTTTATACGTAGGTACATACTATAGTATGCATTAAGACTTATGAGTACCTATATTATGGAAGTTAGTTAGAATAGGTTATACACCATGAGTATTGAGTAGGTATCTTTACTATATTGGTTTAAAAGCATAAACTATATAATATAATATATTTATATAAATATTAAATTATAATTAGCATTTAGCGTGTAAGAATCATAAAATTTCTTAAAACACTATACCGCCTATGACCTACCTAGCTCACATAATACTTGATGAAGATACTTTTACTCTTTTTGAGTTTTATATTAGTTTTTTGCTCAGTAGAGAGGCCAATGCAATCATATTGCACTATTTTCATTCATATTGATTATTGACCAATACCTTAACTATAGAAATTAGAAATTGTATACAATAAATATGCAATGCACACAGTAGGTATAATGTAGGACGTAGGTAGTTTTGATTTATAATTAAAAAAATTACCTATTTAACAACAAAAACATGCAATGACGTGTAGATTGTAGGTAAATGTATATGTATATTATAAATTTATTATTATTATTATATGGTGACTTTATATAGGTATATATTATATACTACCACTTATTTAATGTCTTATTATTATTATTATTTAAATTATTAGTAATATCATAATTGCATATTTATTGTGCGTTACTATGTTATGACTTATGTATATGCATGTGTGTTTGGATATAGTGCTTTGTGTACCTACTGTCCAGTCTTGTTCAGTATTTAAATACTTAAAAGTACTTTTTATTTGTTTTTTTATTCTAGAATACTATAAATCCCTACTTTTGTAATATATAATATTATAATGTAAGCATATTATATATGTGTATTATATACATATATGATTATGGAAGTTAATTATAGTAAATTTAGTTCAATACCTATAATAGCTGCCTACATAGGTACACCAATAGTAGGTATATAATATTGATAAATATTGATGGAGGGACCCTAACCAATATAGTGTTTTTTTTTTTAGAAATATTTAGAATATAATATGTTTTAACTTTTCACATACCTACTTATAACAATGCCACATTAATATTAAAGCAAGTGTCACTCTAAATGTACCTACCTACTATAGTGTGAAGTTAAATAGTATATATATAAATATGTTTAAGAGCTTATGGAATTTAGTT
This sequence comes from Macrosiphum euphorbiae, assembly GCA_949089665.1. NCBI lineage: Eukaryota > Metazoa > Arthropoda > Insecta > Hemiptera > Aphididae > Macrosiphum > Macrosiphum euphorbiae. The sequence goes on along the minus strand of CARXXK010001238.1, from coordinate 89,433 downwards.
AGGATACCTAGCTTTTATAGACACACCATAAGTTTATTGTATTGGTTTAAAAGTACCTATGTGTACTTTATCTGGAGTGACGTATTTAGACATACCCACGGAAGAATAGATTTTTCCGAGGGAAATAATTGGGTAAAAATTCTGAAAATGGTTCTACAATACGCCAATACGGTACAAATTATAGTACAATTACTGGAAAAAAAATGTACACATACACTCACACCCACACACATCCACTACACTATATTATACTTATTAGGTACCTATATAGAAATCTATACTCCATTTTAGCTTAGTCGGTAGGTAGTAAAAATAATAATCTACGGCCTAATAATTGTAAAATGGTGATTGATACATTAATTTATATTATGTATTAGCTTTCAAATATTATAGATAATAAATTACTGTCTACTGAATAATAGGTACCAAAACCACCAATGGCGTATTCATGAGGGTGGGGGGGGCTATCCCCCCCCCAAGAACCTGAGATAATAAATAATTTTTTCCTTAACATTTTATATTTTTAGAATTTTGAATTAGAAATCATATTAAAAGTTTGTATAAACGTATTAAGTATACACATGCTGCACATACACACACACACAAACACACACACGCGCGAGCGCACTCACGCATGCTATATTAGTTACGCATACAAGACCTATATATAATAATAATATGATCATATCTACTGCTTTGATAATTATTGCTTGAGTACGTGTTCGGGTTTTCTACGACGGTCGATTTTAAATCGGTTAGTCTGGTCTCGATAACGGCCAAATCGTTTTCTGTATTTAAAGTTTATTCTAGGTAAAGATACCTATTGAGCTCGCCGCTCATTTAACACAAGAACATTATTGTGTAAAACTGAAGTTACTAGTTGGTTGTCGACGTTGTCGTTGTCTCACTGTTTTACTTCATTCAATATCGCTATATTTTTTTTTCCATTAATTTTACTATAATATTTGTACCATATTGTAAACCAATCTTCAGAACTTGAACTCAATTATTTCCCTCGGAAAAATCTATTTTTTCTCGGGTATATCTAAATATGTCACTCCGGATAAAGTATAAATAGATAATGCATTTTATAAACATTTTTTTTTCCATTAATTGTACTATAATTTGTACCAATTAGTACGACCATTTTCAGAATTTGTACCTTAATACTTCCCCTAGGAAAATCAATTTTCCAGATGGGGTGCCAGGGTAACGTTACCCCAGCACCACCATAACTGAATTATGCATTTTATAAATATTTTGGGTTTTTTATATTTTATATGTACCTATGCATACTGCATAATTATCTATACGTCTTGCATTATATAATATATTTTTGTATTTTTTTTATATTTACATTTTAATATCACGTATTTAACTGTTGAGTTATTAAAAAGGCAATACAAGGTATAACTTCGACAATTCATACTTGTGCTGATTTTTCAATAATTTAATATGATATAATATTATACGTATACTTACTGTTTAGTGTATAGGTATGAATATAATATATAATATAATATAATATAATATAATATATACAATATGAAATTAATAGAGAAGTTACCATATCATTTAGGACATACTATATTAATTTTAACCCAAGTGTCTGTTTATACATAGGTACATACTATAGTATGCATTAAGACTTATGAGTACCTATATTATGGAAGTTAGTTAGAATAGGTTATACACCATGAGTAGGTACCTTTACTATAATGGTTTAAAAGCATAAACAATATAATATTATATATTTGTATAAATATTAAATTATAATTAGCATTTAGCTTGTAAGAATCATAAAATTTCTTAAAACACTATACCGCCTATTACCTACCTAGCTCACATAATACTTGATGAAGATACTTTTACTCTTTTTGAGTTTTATATTAGTTTTTTTTCAGTAGAGAGGCCAATGCAATCTTGAACTATTTGAATTCATATATAGATTATTGACCAATACCTTAACTATAGAAACTAGAAATTGTATATAATAAATATGCAATGCACACAGTAGGTATAATGTAGTTTTGATTTATAATTTTTCAAATTATCTATTTAACAACAAAAACATGTAATGACGTGTAGATTGTAAGTAAATGTATATGTACCTATATTAGAAATTTATTATTATTATAGGTATATAGGTATATATATACTACCACTTATTTAATGTCTTATAAATTATATTATTATTATTTAAATTATTAGTATTATTAGACTTATGTATATGCATGTGTGTATGGATAAAGTGCATTGTGTACCTACTGTCCAGTCTTGTTCAGCATTCAAATACTTGTATTTAAATACTTTTTGACCAATGCATTTTAAATACTTAAAAGTACTTTTTAATTGTTTTTTTATTCTAGAATACTATAAATCCCTACTTTTGTAATATATAATATTATAATGTTAGCATATTATATATGTGTATTATATACATATATGATTAAGGAAGTTAATTAGTAAATTTAGTTCAATACCTATAATAGCTGCCTACATAGGTACACCAATAGTAGGTATATAATATTGATAAATTGATGGAGGGACACTAACCAACACAGTGTATTTGTATTAGAAAGATTTAGAATATAATATGTTTTAACTTTTCACATACCTACTTATAACAATGCCTATTGTTGTTAAAATACGGTATATTATATAAAACATAATATTTTATGTTATATTATAAAAACAAATTTCTATGGTGGTTGTCATTGGTTAGTTTTTTCGTATCAATTTAATTGTGAATTGAGTTCTATAATATAAAGTAACATGAACTCGGTAATGTTATCGGGTAAAAAATTAAAACTATACCGTTAATCTGTCATTCGAAGTTAGAAATGTTGATTTTAATTCATAATAAAAACAATTGAAATAATAGCTGTTAGATATACTAAATAATAGTATTAAAAAAAAAAAAACCCCAATAATTGCTTCAGTTTTATTTTTAATTACTAACTATGTTTGTTTGATTTTCAGGTTAAAAAATCAAAGCCATCAATTTTCATAAATGATCGATGATTTGATGATATGAATCCTCAAGCCAGAAAAGAGTAGAACTAACCTAGGACAGAAATAAAACTTAAGAACCTATATATTATAATTATTAGAAAATGGAAATTTTTGATATAAATAAAAAATGAATTTTTAATGGCAAATTTAATTTAAATTAAATGCTATTGTATTTTTTTTAATGGAAATTAATCAACTTATACAATTCATACTTCTTATAAGTAGGTACCTCCTAATCATAAAAATATTATGTTGAATTATAAATAAATGTTTACCAGTACCACTGCCATCACTATGAGTATTATTTTTTTTTTATTAAACTTTTCTTTTTTGTCTTCCACACATTGAACTGATTCAGATGATTGTAAAAATATTTATTTTACTCTTTTTGAAGCTTGCTAATAAGTAGCTATACATGAATAATAGGTAACTATGTTTTATTACTGTTTGTTTATGTTTTAAGTTAATTGTATATTAAAGTTGTCAATATTACTTACTAATTTTATTTGGGATATTTAAATAATAATAAAAAATTATAAGATATTAATTTTAAAATGAATACATTATTTACATAGTTAATGTAATAAATTATTCAGATTGTAGATCTTAAGTAGCTTCAGAATTAACATATAATTTTTATATATTAACAAATACCTATCGAACAATAAAATGTATATTATATTATCTATCTAATTATACAGGAATTTTTTGTTTTTATTATAATTATTAATAATAATTAAAATTAAAATACATTACATTTGTACCTGTTATGAATATAGATTATAGACAACCAACGAAATGGGTACAAAATTATAACCAACAAAATGGGTTACTTGTGCTTATGATAGTAACCTTTAATAGTAACTAACAAGTATAAAATTATGTAAGATGGCTATTTGTATTCATATAAAAATGCAATTTTTAATGTAATGTACTGTAATTGTTAGCAATCGGTTTTTTTTTTCAGTTTAATTTTGGGCCGGTCAAAAACTCCTCTCATAAACTGGAATGACGCCACTGCACTATTGACACTTAAAATCAAACAAACTAAATTATTAAAACAAAATAAAATAATTGATTTTGCAGAAAACTGGTTTTGCGTATTCCCGTTTTTCAATATTATTTTTTGTTTTCCCAATTATTGAGGAACGTACCGTGCATATTTTAGTTTCAACTCCGTACCAAATATATTTGTATTCTTGTCAGAAAAGATATCCAAGTCAAAGATTGATACATTTTTTCATACCTACCTGTCTCGGCGAATAGTTCTGCCATCAAATTGTTTCGATCACCGTCTATTTTAAACTATAATGTCTTGCACACATCACACTTATATTTGGTGCCGAAAAAAACCTACTGCCTTATCCGTGTTCAGGGTTTGAGTTATTTCACTGTCTCTTCTGTGCTTCCTTTATCTTAAGCCCTAAATCTACAAAGCAAAACTCCCTGTGACAATATTATGATAATATGTCAAGCCGTTTACGTATGTCAACGGTATAAGCTTATCGTGATTTCATGACAATTTTGTTTTTATACTTCGGAAGTTTCTATTCAAAAAGCTAGAAAACTATATGAAGTAAAGATGAAATAATATAGAATATCATTTTATTTATTTACATTTATACTTTTGGAGTATACAAAATGTTAAATGTATATATAAAAATAATAAAAAATGCTAAATATAAAATATAAATAAAGTCTTTTTGTTAAAGTTAGCAGACTGTAAAATGATAAAAAAAAAATAAAAAAAACAATAATACTAAAATCCACAGCTCTTACAAAGAAAAAAGATCAAACACTTTAATTGACAACAAAATTATTTTGGTCTATTTTAACTACGAACTTGCTAGGATCGTAAGTTCCAAGCACCTTGTGTAATTTGTCGTGATTATACCATGGGCTCATTTCGTCGAAGTAGCGACCACACGACGAAGATCGGTATAATTGTTCTTTCGGTTCAAATCTAGGAAAAAAAAAATTATAGTACTTACATCATATTTATTATGGGCGAGGGCCGCATTTTACTCAAGACTAAAATGTCCTTCCCACTCGATCCACACTACTAAGCCTATATAACGATATGTGAGCCCGGCAATTTTGGGATTTCCACTTTATCGCCCGGCACTGTTAGGGATTGCCACTTTCCCACCCGCTGGACGGAAAAAGAACGCTTTCAAACGCTTCAACCGCTATTGAAAACCAAACTTTCGGTTTTGTTAAAATTCTGGTGAACATTCGGTGAACATTTAATGTAACAACAGTTCTTTTTTTTTATGGTTTAACTAAAAACCAAATTCGATTTGGTCGTCGAAAAATGATTTTGAATTTCCATATATTATTAACCTCTCGAAAGCACCAACATATAGACCTTCCTACCAGAAGAATTACTGAAGTTTAAAATCGAAGAATTATTTCAAAAACTTATCGTGTTCACAGACACAAAAAACAAAAATGACACACACACACACACATCAGAATCTAAAACACTATAATATCATAGCTAATAAACTCGAATTAAATTATTTACAGTGTACTCTCTATATAACTCGATGGTCACAGAAATTCGAATGACTAATATTACTAAATTTCGAGTTATCAAAATCTCAATGTGTCATTATTATTCGAAGAAAACTTTATTTGTTCGAGATGTAGAGAATCTTGAGGTATCAAGGATCGAGTTACTCGAATCAGTACACTAAAATAATACAATATTAGGAATTAATTTTCCATTTTCGTTTTTTTTTTTATACGTATGATGTATTTTAATAAAGCATTACACAGAATTTGCCGTCCTACGCAGCTGCCTACACTGAATAATGGAAAAGTCCGTTTACCGGTAGATCATTGATCTATTATGATCCCTCTATCGTTTCTGTTCTCATTCAGTTGAAAATATACTCACAATTATTGTTTTTTGCAATGTGTTTTTACTTTTTTTTAAATAATTTTATTTTTTAAATCGTCAACAATGCTCTGTGTATAACATTATAAATTTCGAATTTCGAATTCTTAAAAATACACAATAATAATGTATTTAATTATCAGAATTAAATTAAACTATACAGTTACCTACATGGCTACATATAAGTTTAGTAATATATAAGTGTACCCAACAGGTCGTTTTCAAGTATAAATAGTATATTTTGAACGTCGATCAAAATGTTTACAAATGTATATGAAATGTTTTACAAGCACGCTTACATCATATTTTTTTAAAACACTTTTCAGTCATTCCCGTCATTATTTCTGCCGCTGCCATTACTCACGTCATCTCAAATTAAAGGCAGACCTTACTCATGGGCTGCGCAGGCCGACACACATACACACACACACACACACACATTTTATAATGGATAATTATTATTGTTGAAATTGTGAATTAAATATTATGTTAGGTTTATACTCATCGACCACTGTCTCATAATACGGGTTTAGTCCATTATATAGGTATTGAGTTATTTTCGTCAGTATAGTATAGTTTCTTGTTTTCGCAAAGCACAGATGTGTCCCAAATTTGATTTGTGTGAAATCAGTCCGAAATGAACATCATATTATGTCTGTTTTAAACGAAAACATCAATTTTTAGTTTTTAATTCACAGGAACAAATTGCCACATTATTATAAAAAACTACTATTGTAATTATTGTAAATTTCGCAGGCGTGAATTGCCGTTTTTTATCATCCTAACTTTTTTCATTATTGTGAGTGCATGTGTGGAAATCACATTATTATTATTTAGACACAGTTACGAGCTGGCTAACTGCAGTGCACCATCGAACTGTGAGTCTTTAAATTATTTGTATTGGTTATTATTATCATTATAAGTTATATAAATATATCAGTATTTTCTCGGAAATCCCGTCCACTGCTGATCGGGTTATTTACAAATTACAACACGACTCATACATACACACAAATGCCGTTCAGCCTATATATATTATATAGTGATAAATATATGCAGCTCTATGTAGAGCACGAAGTATTAAGATAAACGGGCAAGCGTATTTTATTTTTATCCGCTCCAGCCGACTGGTACAGGAACAAACACACTAGTATCATAGTATTTAGTCAAGTGACCATAGTATTGTGGGCTTTGGTATTGTCATCTAAATAATAACAAATGTGTCGCTTTCTATTATGTGACTTCAAAAGCGACGGTTTGTCGACAAAGTGAGTTGACGGCAAAAGAGAGAGATCGAAAGATATTCGTTATTCAGTTTTGTTTCCAATATACGACGTTATATTGGGGGTAAGTATTGTTCAAATGGTTCAGCCCCACGTGGAATAAGAAAAAAACTAGTGTTTGGGTGTTTGTGTGTGTTATAAGTAGGTACCCGCCGGGGAACTGACACTTGTTTCACCGTTGATCGTATAAATATTGTGTGTAATAAAAACATTAAATCGCATTTGTAAGTATGTATTCGGTATGTGTTAACATTTTTCCGGGGGTCGTAGGGTCCATGTAAGCCCTGTTTATACTTACTAGAAAAATATTAAGTTTTTTTGAATAAAATCAAATATGAAATAATTAAATTAATAAAAGCTATCAGTTAGTTTTAGACTAGGAACATGTCTGATGGTCGCTTACACGGTAGGGCATACGAGCCGCCCACCGCGGCACCGCCCGCAACGCCATCGCCCGCAACGCCATCGCACGTCGTCGATGTCGACAATAATTATAATTATCAGCGGTTTATTTTAATAATAACACTTTATTATACTTTGTATTTACACTACTTATTTAAACTGCTTACGCAAGCCTATTAATGTGGTATAATATTAGAACCATCGAATGCAATATTGTGACGTGTTATATGTTATATCTATACACTTTTTGAAAGGTTTGAACGTAATTTATTCAAATCAAATGAATGAACTGACCATTATTATTCCCTTTAATTAACAAAATTCATCACAGAGTTGTCGATATGATTCTATTAAATGCGAATACATAGTGTCGGCTCGTGGTTTGGACGACGGGACGATCGCACCCCCTACTAAAATTAATTAAATGATGAAAATTAATTGTATAATATTATTCTTAATTTTACATTTTTAAAAAATGCAAATTTTTAAATAGTAAAATAGTTATAAATTATAATACATTTATAGTGTGCTAACACTAAATTAGATTCTCTCAGATACCAGGAGCATATGGGTCGCGTATACACACGAGGAGTGTTTGGACGACCGGCAGCGTCGTCCTAGCAATATTCTGAATACGCATGATTAAGCGAGGCCTAGCAATCGTACATTTAAGCTGCGTTCTTATACACGGGTATTGGACGACCGGCAGCGTCGTCCATACAGTAATATATAAATATACTACTATATATTTTAGGTATTTTATTTTTAAAATTAACAGCGTTATTGGATGCTAATAGCTATTATTATTATTATTTTAATTTCATTTTCTACTGCGACCTGTGTGTAGTAGGATGTATATTATATTTTAGTATTTACGTCCATACGTCTTGTAAGTATAAAATATTATATTTAAATGATTGCAGAAGATATAGAATTCAATAAAAAGGTCATCGAACATTTTTCATCAACAAAAAACAGGCGGATGGATTTGATGTCTAATATTATATTACTATGATAATTTTATGAATAAAATATTATGATTTAAAACAATAATGTGTGTATTGTGTTTCAGTTTATTATATTATTTAATTTGATAATTTGTTATAATAAAATTATGACTATCGTTATTATATTTAAAGTCGCTCCCCCACCACCAGCACCCACGAGCCGCCACTGCGAATACATTGTAATTTCTGTCGTTTTGTTAAAAAATGTAATATTTTTATAATATTATAATATATCAATATTATATATTATTCGGACAATCGGACATACGGTGGCCGCCTACATTATAAACGGTTAAAATAATAACAACACGACGATGGCCACACGTATTATTGCCTACCCGTTACCAAATTATTATGTAGCTACCTTATGCTTGTATTACGTTTGCCTCTATACATCGAGTATGAATGTATAATATTGTAATCGGGAGCTAAATGAAAATAAAAATTTTGCGGTCTATCTATTATCCATGCGCACGACAGTGAGTGTAAAATCAATATCTCGAAGCAGGAATTTCCTATTTAAACAGCTTACATTTTGGTGTTCTTTTCAATTGGACCTAACTAATTATCTACCAAATCAATTAGTTAGTGATAAATTGGAAAAAAATCATAAAAATTATGCAGATGGTCTTTTTGCATAAATCGTCGAAATCGTAAGCTTAGAAATCAAGTTATTAAAGGAAACTTGCAAGCTCTTGATAATGAGAATTTATAATTTATAATAATCAAGAGTCTCGCGTTACGCATTTCATTGTTGCCATCATCTCGACCTCATCACGTATTTATTTAGTTAGTTCATTTCGTTATCGACTATCGCTTCATTAAATCACCTTAATACTAGTAATAATTACAATTTAACAATTCGCAATAAATAATATATAACAGGTTTAGTGTATTATTACAGTTGTTGGTTATAACTGTGTTCGCATATATTATAATAAAATAAAATAAGTCGCTTATGGAAACGTGTGTAGAAAATGTGTGCTTCTGCTTCTGAGATCGTATTATTATTGTCGTTTATTATCTTTATTCTTACCCCTCAAAAAATAAGTAAAATTAAATGGTCTCTGAGAGAAGTCGATGGTTTCTTTTGAACGTAGGTGACTCCTTGGCAGAGACACCCAGCAGTGGTAATCTGCGGACGACTTCACCTATTAGGTATACCTACTCGTACCCACATAATAATAATACCATATGGCCAATAGCTATTGATATATTCTCAGATAATATTGTGAAAAGGCACGTCGCTATTGACGACGGTACGTTTACGGAATGCGTTGGTCGGACTCATCAGCGGCGGCGGCGTGCAGACACAATGCTTATTTTTCTTAGAAAAATATAACAGAAACACGGTTTTTGGTTTCAAAATGCAGTTGTCGACCGCTGAATTATTTATGGTATTTAAGGTGACGCGTCGGCGCCGAGTAAAAAAACGAACAAGAGATGTCCCTTATCAATAGACTGTCGATCCTATAGTAAAATATATTAATATAGTCACTGCCACGTTACCACGTATCGGAAATAACATTTTTTTTTTTTCATTTTATATAATATTTTACTGAAATTACAGACACGTAATACCTATTAGTAGTGTGATTTCAAAAGACAGGTAATACATACCCATATACATTTTTATTTGAAAAAAATTGACTATCATCTGATTAAAAATAAAAAAAAAATATGATACCTATGTAATAGGTATATTATATTAAATATATTATTGTACAATAAAGACGGATTCACACTACACGTGACGTGTAAAATAATAACAGTTAGCACAGTTACCAAACGATACCGCCTAGTTGAATAAAATATTCAACTTTTCAGCTATCTGGTGGTTACATTTATTTGCAAGAAAGAGATTACTAAAATACCTATAGTTATATTATGTTATGATCAGGTACAATATTCATATCATTGGTATTGCATTTTGGTATAAAAATACGAAATCATCACTCGACACGGTGTAGTTTGAACCCGGCTTGAGGTATAACATTTTATGATTCCTAGGTAATAGGTAAGTACATTATAATATATTATATATTATACACTAAAATATAATATGTTCATTCGACGTTTTTAATAATTAATACATTTTAACTGTAGTTTGGTGATTGGAGCTGGTGGGCTTAGCGACCGGCTATTTGTTATACTTTATTAGTAAATTATTGGTTCTAAGTCACTTTGTACGGTCGAGCATTAAAAGTGCGAAAAACGGTGTCACCTATACGTAACCTAAATAATATAATAAATCATCTTGTATTTTATTATAATAATAAAATATCGTCTACAATTTGAATGAAAAGTGTGTGTAGTGATATCTTATGATAACTCGATGACTCATAACAATTCTCTAGTACAATAAACCAAAATCTCCATACTGCCTTATTCATTATATAGCTACAATATAAAACAACTATAAAACGGCATTATAATTTATAATCGTGGTATCAATGTAAAATAGTCGATTATTGCCAATAACTGCACTAATTCAATAGTCAACCAATGCGATATATTCAATTATAATATAACAGGATGCTATCGCACTATTTGTTGTGTCTCTCTGACTCACGAGTCGCGAATAACATATTTAGGAAATCAAAAATTAAAATGTAATTTGCGTTCAGCAGAATTGATTTTTATTGTTAGTTTTACTATTTCAAATTGATCTATTGTTAAACCTAATGATAAGGTAAGGATTCAGCGACAGTGCCACGTCAGCTAAGTAAAAAAAAAAAATAACGGCAGAGTATATTATTATCTCAAAGCAGAAGTTGCCCATTTAAACAGCGTACATTTTGACGTTTAACCGGACCTAACCGTCCTAACTAATTATCTATTGTATCAATAATAATACCTAATAAAATGGAAAAAATCAAAAAAATTGTGCAGATATGATAATTTTGCAAAAGTCATCGTACTGTTAGAAATTAATTTTAAAGGAAACTTTTTAATAATAAATTATAATTAAAGCTGGAATCACGGTGGCCGCATCTCTACTTAATTTTGTGTACGCGACGCAGTGCCGGCCCTAAGGTGGTGAGGGGGGGGGGTGTAGCAAGAATATCACTTTATCCATTAATAATCAAAATTATATTGTCTCTATAGTACTCAAATTGCGACCTGTGTGGACGTGTGTTATTCTTATAGGAAACGGGTTGATATATCGTCCAAAATCAAAACAGTACCTAGCAATATTGTACGTACCTACCTTACTCATTGTTGTTGGCATGAAAATACTCAAACATATTTTTAATTCTTATTTTAATTATAAGAAAAATTAATCAATACCGACATTGATTATAAATACTACTAGTATTTTATAAGCAATGTTACCTGGATAGCTACTTGGAAAAATATTTATTCTCGACGACGACCTATGACTGTACACAATATAGCTAAGGCTTATAACAGTGGTTTTCAAACTTTTATTAAACATGCGTCACGCCGTGCAAAACATTTTCACGGAATACTGAATAATTCGTGAACATAATTGTTTTGAATCATAATTATATACGTTTAATTAAAAATGTGTGCTCGATGGCCTAACTATAATTTTTATTAATTTTATTCTTGGACGTATAGTTGAAATTTTTAACCAGCTTGAAAACACTGATGAATAACATAATATAATTAATAGTATTATAATAATATTATTGAAGTGAATACTTATTATGAGACTACGCACCCGTTTAACGCGCCCTCACTCCTACCTACTACTCAACTTATCTTTACACGTTGAGCGCTGATGTAGACATATCAAATTTGTTTTCCGACCTAACTAAATTAACCTCTCCCAATAAAAACCTGTGTGTGTGTGTGTGTGTGTGTCAGTAAGCACACCAGAAATGAACAGGGGAATGGTAGTGGTGGAATTTGTTTAAATTTCGATAAAATACAAACTTAACATATTACATTAATAATTTATATTTTGATGTGCGGTAAGAACGTTGTTACCGTATACCGAAAGTAAAATTAAATTTTTATGAACGTTTGAAATTCAAATTTCTACAACATTGGATATTCACTCGATTTCTCGTGTAGCGATTTCCTTATTTTATTATAATTCAAAAACGAATGACTGTAGATTCATTGAAAATTTCACTGAATGTGTATATTTTTATCAATTCTTAAACTTGATAAAATTTTCAAAATATTTTAACTTGTTTTGAGCTGCTTACGGACAATTTCATATTTCAGTTATTTTAGTTTTTTTTCTATAAATATCCATAAAGATTTATCTGTTGTGCCAAAAAGTGTAAATACTTAATACAAGGTTCCTGATATATTGTTACAATATCAGTTGAAAGATATTAAAAATACTTTTGCAAAATTTTTTTTATAAGCATTTATAAAGATCGATTTTTGACAAAATGTATCAAATTTAGAATTAAATAATTATTTTGTAGTTAAAAATGTATAAAATGTTCAACTTTTATATCTATGGATTGAAAATTTAAAACAAAATTGCACGTAAGTATAGTTTATTCTGTTACCAAAAAATCTAAAATACAGAATTACAGTTTATTTTTATAATCATTTTAAGTTCAAAATTGGACGAAATTACATAATAAAAAACTAGAATAACTATTTTAGTTATTTTGTTGTGATTGTATATAATATTATTCGTGTGTACTTGAAACTTCTTAAGTGCACTATTATATATCTATGATAGTATCAGGGTTTGTTGTTGATGTATAACGGATTTTATAAATACCTAATAGATATTGTGATATGATTAATTTTGAATTTATTATAGGTAGATACCTTTTTAGGTAATTTTTTTTTAATACCATAGATAAGTTTATAATATGTCTTATGCCTAGAGTGACATACAGTCTCCTCTCAGAATCATTTTTCTTATACAATGATATTATGTCGTTGAATTCAAATTAAATACCATCCATTATACAGTGACACACTTGTAACCTACTGTACAGCAGATCACCTTTTTATATTTGATTTTTTAAGTAAATTAAATTGCTCGGTTGGTCCCCTTCTACGGCTAATGGGTATAACCTCATGGGACACTCAGTCCCATATATTAAATATAAAATATATAATAAATCCGAACGGCAGAACGTACATAAAATGTAGATTATATTACAGGTAATATAACGTATCTATAGGAGGAGTTTACATAGAATAAGGTTTAAAAGGTAGTAATCGATTGAATTATCTACATGAGTCCTATATATGTATACGTTATATAGATCATTTATAATCTTTAAAATAAAATTATAACTGTATGTTACAGATTTCGATATAAGATATTTTTTTGCTGGAAACGGCTAATAGTGGAAACGTATTAATTATAGTGTGTGGCAACTCAGGTACTAGGTAAACTACATAATGGGTATAGTATTTCGTTGACGTTTTATTGTTTGTACCCGAGCCAGACAGGATAAAAATTCGAATTTTAACTGCGTAGTACAACTATTATTGTTATATTATTTATACCATCTGAGTTTGCTTTTCGATTGACCTTCGATCCGAAGACGAATATAATGTGTTCCTGTCTACACAGCACGCAAAAGCTCGGGTAAGTAGGTACCTACAAAATAACAATACAATATATGGATCGACCACCGCCTGCATTGACAATATTATAGTAATCGCTAAGGTCTGTCTGGCTTCTTTTGAACAATTAAATGAAGCCACCTCGTCCGCATTTTCCCGTCCCAGTCTTGGAAACGTGCCTACAATATTATTATTACGAGATTACTATACTACTATATGTTATTTGGATCAAAATGTTTTAAGTAGAATGTACCATATTATGTAGTCAACATTATCGAATATTCGATTATATCGGTCCGTACTTATATTATAATAATATATTATAATCGTTAACGTCGAGTCTCGACAAATATTCGAATCAATATAATAATGATTTTCCAACTACCCACTGCCTTATCAGCGGCGGCCTATAACCTCTGATAGCCGATCCATCGTAATCGTGTAATATAACGTAATAACACGGGCAACAGCACAGTGCTATACACTATTCAGAATAAGTCTGGAAAAAGCTAGGTGCGCTGTTCTTAGCTACAGCTTCGTCACTCGTCGTGAGATACGCAGCCGGTAGATCACGTGACAGACCTGCTCGAAACCACACACGTTATCGTCGTACATTTTTCCAGACTTATTCTGAATAGAGTTTAGTCATTTAACAGTTTTGGATAAAAAATAACGCATTTATTGTATTAGGTATTAACGATCAGAGCGCGTATGTCTATGCACTAAAAAAATATCATAATAATAACATGTTGTATAATATTATGCTGTCAAAATCATGAAATTATGATAATTATTATGGAAAAGAAGATTTCTAGACACTTGCTCTGTCGTCATCTGCTGTACAATCAATGTGTTACAGTTACCTAACCTTGCGTTTGCCCTCTCCGTGTTTTCACAATGTTTTATAATTTTTATAACTCATTTAACAGTACTTATAATATTATTAAATTATTATCTCTCCGTGTTTATTTTGTCTGTGTTTCACATCATGTTTAAATGCGTACAGTGCCCATCAGTTTTTAATCGTAAAAACAATTTAACCGCTCACAAAAAGAAGCATGCGGGTGTGCGTTTTCCGTGCACTGTATGTGTTAAATCATTTAATGAAAAGTGTTCATGGTATACTATATGTATTTTTGATTTATACAATCTTATTTATTTTTCCATTAGTTCAATATTAATTTATATCTTTTTTACTAGGTGTCGTTAACGAGAGCGTGCATCTCCGGCCAATGCCTGCTCCTCAGATTATACAACCCGCCCCACAGGTCGTTCAGCCCGTTCAACTCGATCAACCAGCACGGCAGAGTGTTATCCAGTTCGCACATCGTATTACTGTCCCTGATGCTACGGCAGGTGGTTCGAACGTGATATCCGAGGACGAAATGTGACCGGTAGGTCTCCACGGAAATATTCGAGCGAAATTAACTACTAAACCCGTATATACATATCCATAACGTTGATAACGAAATCTGCTGATCGCGTAACGAAGTTTACCAGTAACTGCAGTAACTGCATAATATACAGAACACGATTTCAGTACAACAAACGACACGCAATACAAGTGACAATTTATACGTCTTGTACTGTGCCCTTAATTTTTTTCTTAACATATCAGCATTAATTCCAATTGTAAATTAATAACTTTGTATTATTTATATTATGTATAAAATATGTATAATTATAATCAAGTTGTATGTGCACACACCATTAATGTGCCAATTTCCAGAAATATTATATAAATATTATTTGAAAAAAAACAGTTTAAAACAAAAAATATTATACGGCAATTGTTCGCCGAATACGATAATATAATAAATTGATCGCAAGTCCATTAATATAATAAAATATTATTAATTCCGGAAAAGTTCACATGATTTCAGAGTAGATGGGAGTTACAATTCTTGATGAGTTGTGTGTTATATTAAATAATGAATATTAAATCTATCGATATAGATTGTTCTAAAATAATATTTATTCGGATACATATAGCATCACTGGCGTTTATGTGCACACGTGCATGTGGACTACCTACCCAAACTCAAGAAAAATTGAAAACATAAATCATAATAATACAATTACGTACTTATAGTCGTGTTACTAAGATTATTTAAAAAAAAAAAAAACACAGATTCAGAATATTATAAAAATAATAATATAATATTTTTATTGGGTTATTTCGTTGGGCCAAACAGTCGGGTGGTTGTCCGCGACGGAACAGTATCGGTGTGTACATAGTACACATAATCGCTGTGCACATTTGTACAGTATAAAAATTAAAACAAGTCGAAACATGCGTTATAATGGAATTGCTGTTTATATTCGTTTCTGAACACATAACCAATTAAATTATTTTTAGCGAATTGTTTTCGACTTCGCCGCGCTGTTGCCCATCGGCGCGGCATAGGCATTATAATTTATTTTTACTTTCATTCTTTTATTATACTCCGATTATCAGCTGATAAAATAATGTCGGTTGATAATTATCGGAAATTAAAACAACAATCGTGTTTCTGTTTAAAAATTTAAACAAAATAAAAACGTATTTATGAATAACTAAAATTTGTAAACAATTATTATTAATACATTATAATATCCTACTAATATTATAAACGGGGGACGAGGGGGCCGAGCGGTCTAACGGCGCTGGCAGTCGCGGGTTCGATTCTTGGTCACTGGGTGGCATTTTTCTCCGGGCAAGTCACGGTGTCCGGAGAACAAGTGCCGCCATCCCCCACTCCGGGGCATGGCAGAAACCTACGGGTGCCCCATTCGAAATTCTGCCAAAATACACCCACGTGTAACACTCACCTACCGTTAAAAACCTACAGTACCAACCCCCCTCCCAATGGCCTAAGTTGCCGCGGGATAATTAATAATAATAAAAAAAATAAAATAATATTATAAACACGAAAGTTTGTTTCTTTGTTACTCTTTCACGTAAAAACTACTGAATTGATTTTAATGAAACCTTACAATAATAAAGCTTATATATCAGAATAACACATAGGCTAAAAATCATCCAACTAGGTCCAACCAGGAGATGTGCTCAAACGAGGATTTAGATATTTAAGGTGGGAATTTTTGTTTATAAATGGTTGCCATGGGTTGTGAAACTATTATAATTAATAATTATTGGTTGCAGTGAAATCAGTGTATTCATTCGAATGCCTTTAAATTTTTTTTATGCTTTGTTTTTATATTATGTGTACAGCAATTACGTAAATATTTATCGTATTATACTCACATATGAGTTACGTACATAGAACAATGCCACTTCTCGGTGGACGAGGGGGAAATATTGGCCAGAATTATACATGGACTCGGCATTCACAATTAGTTCAGCCGTCTAGGGGGAGTTCAGTGACATACTTGGTATAAATATGATACTTTAGAGTTGAATTATAAATTTGCGTACAAACAGTACACTCGATCTACAGCAGGTAGACTGCCTACCTGATAATATTATACTGCTGCGAATCAGAATTTTTGTTCCAGGCAACAGAAAAGTTGAGATAAATATTGAACACCATATACCGAATATTGAATAATGAATTGAACAATGTTTGAGTCACATAGAGTTGGTACATTTAACGGGAAACGAAGTGCAAAGGATCAGCTAGTATAAAATATATATATATATAATATTGGTTATATTTATTTGGGATGTACTTCATTACTTCATTAAAAACACACGAGCCGATACTGGTATAGCTCCTAAATATAAAAATATTTCCACCACTGCTATTATATTTTTACCAGTAGGTGTAGCTTGGGTCACTGTAATAGATGTATTCAATTTGAATATAATTATTGTGTAGGAAGAGTGTTGTACATTGGCCCCATTTTTATTAAAACAATTTTAGTACCTTTAATTTTGAATATGAAAAACAACACAAGTGTACCAAACCTATCCAAACAAAAACTCACAGTTGCATCCCCACCCAATGGCCACACAATAATTTCTTGAACTTCATTAACAGCACACTCCGAATCAGTTTTATTGGGTAACTAATAATCATTTAATACCTCCTTTGCTTCTTGGAATTTTAAATGTACTAATCTAAAAGCTATTAAATAATAATTCGTAATGAAATATAATTTTATGAACAATTATTAATGGAGGGTCCAAGGTACATTTGATATCTATTTCAAATAATTGTTCTTTTGGGCATTTTTTAAAATTATATTGTAACAAAGGACCACATCATTCAATTAAATATAATATTTAACATCGATTAACACTTCCCTTATTAATTTGAGTTGAAAAATTAGAACATAACAAATGATGTTTTAAAATTCAAAAATCATATTTTTTTTGTGATAAGGAAATGGTTAGCTGCTTATCAAAAAAATACGAGCATTTTTCTTAAAATATCTATATTATTTACTGAAGTAGTATAAATGACGTAAATTTCATCTATGAGATTTTGTTTTCAGAAAATATTTTATAAAATATCCAATGTCCAAAGTTAAATAATATTAATTTATAAGCTATTTTCTCTCATTATTAAAATGTTTTTCGAAATATACCAAAACAATAATTACGATCGCCAAATTTGGCCAACCTTAAGTAAGTACTTATATAATATAGTTTACGACTATATCAAATAGATTTAAAAATAATATTAATGTCAGGTTTGACGTAAAAAAAACCTCAAAGTCATTTGGAATAAATCGATTATATTTTTTTTTCATCTCAAAAATTAATAACAGTAGACTCTTGAAGTTTCATAAATATAAGTTCAAAAATATTAAAGATACATAATATCATGTAAAATATCATTTTTTAGATGCAATTCAAACTATTTTTCGTTAAAAATTCATAAAAGTTTTTCCTTCCATAGCTAACATTAGAAATTTTGATAAAAGACTTCCACAAATTTTTCCTACGTTAAACAAAAAAATGTTAATTATAACATAATTTTTATTCTATGGTTGCGAATGCGTTCAGTATTTTTAACGGAACAATATTTCCTATTATGCTAAGAAAAATACGAACAAAAATAGTCTACAAAACATATAAACATCGAGGCTGATAAACTTGCAAAGTATTTTTCAAAATTAACGACTAGAGTAACTAATATGGTTATTCTTTGCAAGCTGTTTGGTATAAATGTATAAACCGCCTTAATATTCGTAAATTAACATATATAAAACCAAATTTCAATTTTATTTGTAGGCACATTGACTAGTTTTTCTGTTTGAATTGAGTTTTCTAATTTAAAAAATTATATATTTAGTTGTATTAAGTAAAAAATTTAAATTATATTATTAATCTACTATATAATAGAAATAAAAAAATACAACTTCCTTTATTTATTTTTAATGATTAACTCGGTTTGTTTGATTTTCCGCAGCCCATACCAATACCGCCATCAATATTTCTTAATTACGGATGTTTTAATTAAATGGAGCCTGCAGTCTATTATCCAAATTATTTATAATATTTTTTTGTATTGTTAAATTAAATACTATACAAAATATAGTATATGTGTACTTTCAAATTGATTATAAAATATTTTTTCTCCTTAGAAAACAAATTATACTTTGTATGGTTTACTTTAATTGTATATAACTTACTTTGTACCTAATATTATTATAATATTAAATATATTGTATTTCTTTATATTTATATTTATTTATTATTATATATTATTATATTGTACACATCCTTTTGTTTAACTTTAAAATACTCAACCATTTTCTTTGTCAGAGTAGGTATTTTATTTACAGGTGAGTATAATTTATTAAGTTAACAAATATATTTTTATAAATATTATCAAATTGTATTTTAATTTTAAATTATCAAAATTAAAATAGAATAAAAATAATATAGGTCCAGTGTTGTAAACAGATAAATTTAAAATTATCATTAGATAAAAATACAGATTATTATGCAGTTCATATTTTTTTTAAAATTTCATAAATTAAATAATAATGTATACACATATTTATATTTTTTTAGGATTATAATTTATTATTTTATATAAAAATACAATATAGATTAAATTAATAAATTTGGATAAAAAATAAGGAGCATTTAACGCATGTTAATATATTTTACATTTTAAATTATATGGACACTTAATTTTATTGTCTAATGAAAGAATGACTTGTTTTATTGCTAAAAAACATTATAGTCAATGCAGATAATTAAATCTATAAAAAAATTTAGCATTTATTTTGTTTGGTTTTAAACATACTATAACATTTAAAATTCATACACAGTTAGGATGATCCCTTTTGAAATAATTGGTCAAATTTCACGTTTCGAATAATTATTAAAAGTTATAGAAAAACGGAAAAAATCAAGTGAAATTTATAAAAATATTATCTAATTATCTGCAGATATAATCAGATAGCAGTTTTATTTATACTGTGTGTTTATTTTATTTAAATAAGATAAATATTTTTTTTCTAGATAGGTAATGCACAACACTGACCGTAATAATACCCAACTACTCATTCATATTCGTTTATATTTAATGAAATAACTTAGACCTATACTAAGGAACGACTTTAAAAGTAAGGCATTTAATTAAATATTAATAAAATACATAATATTAGTAATACATAATACCCTCCAAACTCCAACTAAATTGTCCGTCCGAATGGACGCACAAATAATAATAATGCATTGTATTTTATTATACACCCACGCTAAACGTTTTGAGGGGATCATACCTTGCGGCGTTTTCGTTGACATAGTAGGTAATTAACATTCAGTAAAACTGATATAATAAGATGTGTACCTATTAACAGTTTAAAATTAAAAAGAAAAAAGTTAGGAAAAGTGAGTGTCGCTTCTGCTGTGAGTCACTGTAATGGATGATGTTAAATTTGAATTCAATGATATAATATCTGTTCACCCAGGTACGGTACAATAATAGACCGTTTACCCGGTCAGCGTATACTTCTGCTCAACACACGCACCGACCGATCTGTGTGTATATTAGGTATAGCGACTCAGGAGAAGTGGACGGGTTCACCGATCAAAACTCCGGTTTTGTGCGGTGGGTGTGTAGGTGTATATGTATGTGTGTGTTTACTGATAACTAGGATAGGTAACTAAAATAATGGTAACTATAGATTGTGTAATGCACTGAAAGACACAGTGGCGTATCTAGGATTTTTTCAAGGGGGGGGGGATATAAAAATTTTGTAATGTGTAAAAATAATAATAATAATTAGTAGGTATCATAATCTAGTATAGTTTAATTTCTAAAATCTAAAATTAATATAAATTCTAAAAACAACAACCGATTGGAACTTTTATTAATTATCATTGATCACGGACTTCAGTTAACTCACAACGGTCGTGTATGATTCAACTATTCTGGGTATTGTGTTAATATTTAAGTTGAGTACCTAATTCTACCTAAATTAAAATGTATTTTTTTCGTGACGCGTGTTTACATTAATCTTTTAATTTGGTCAAAATATGACTGGGTTGACAAAAAATAAATGGGTTGTGTGGCTAAAAATATAAAATGAAACTGCTCAAGAATCGAAAATAATTTCTGGTATGTTTAATAAACAGATAAAACTTGAGGTGATAACTAAGCAATAAAAAAAAATATATTTTAATTTAAGATAATATTAATTTGTAAATATATCGTATACCTATATAAGAGTAATAGAGTATGGACTATAAGTGATGAATCAGGTAAAATTAATTTATAGATAACGCAGATGATATATTTTCAAAAATAAAAAAAAGAAGATATCCTAATAAACTACTAATATTTTCGTTTATCAATATAAATATAGCCGTATAATAGTTTGCAGACTTTTAACTGATATATGCGTATACAATTGTTTTTTTTAAATATCTGCTACCTTATATTTAAAAATTATGTTACCTAGTTAATAAAAAGGGTACCATAAACAAATTTAAGCAGATAATATGTAGTTGTGAGTGGTTTTTTTTTACCCATTCGGGCTGGTCAAAACCTTTGCCCCCTCTATTGAAAAACGAAATGATGCCACTGGTTGTATGATATTATTGAATTTAATACCATTCATTTTCGTTCATAGTTTAGGTTTTAGGTGAGCTGTTCAATCTTCATACAACTATCAAATAATTGTTTTAAATAAAAAAATAAAAATAACCTTCCCGGGGGGGGATATGACCCCCATATCCCCCCCCGTAGATACGCCACTGGAAAGACATATAATAAATTCCAAAGTTCTATAAACATTAAACCTAATAATAAAATGATACCTTCGGGCACGACAAATAATCGTATACAAATTTAGCCCTTTTGGCTCAAAAAAAAAAATAATTAAAAGCATGAGCTTGGGCAGGCAGTTGATTTAACAATACCGACAGCAATAATAAATAATAATAATCATTTTAAAACTCTTGTGGAGCGCAGTCTGGCCTGCAGCTGGTCCTATGCATATACTATATTAATAATAAAAATAATAAAGACTTGCGGAGATCAGCGCGAACTTACAATAGTACAAAATACAATCAGTGTCGATTAGTGCACACGTAACAATAATAAGAGTATAAACGGCGATATAAACATAATAAAAAACAATACTGGACATTTGTGCCAAAGCAATGTATAATACAAAAGGGCAATTTGCGCACGTACAAACAACAATATTAATTTAACGGCGATTTGCGCCACACACCAATAGATTATTAATAATTAGGTATTTAATAATTGACATAACTTTGCGGTCTGAGGACGGGGCGCCGTGTTAAATTTGCATAGGTACAGGTGGACCGACGGCGGCTGATAACGCACCGGTCGTAATCTACTATTATATTATAATACACGACATGAAAAGGTACAAAAATAATACATGCAATAACGAATATGTCGTGTTTGGGGTGTATGTGTGTCGGTCGGCGGAATATTATAATAGTACATGCGACTATGCGAGTGGCGGTGACGGCGGCGCTAACAATATATCATTGTACAAGAAAAAACGATTCTCAGTGAAATCGGTCAGTCAGCCTATATTATTTTTCGAAGTAGGTATGTTTGATGATATTTAGGTAAATAAAGTAATTTATGTATAACCTATTTACGTAGAACCTTGTTTTGAATTTTCAATCATTATACATAAAAGTTGAACATTTTATAAATGTTTAACTACAATATAATTATTAAATTTGAAATTTAAATGCTTATAAGAAAATTGTAAATTTGTATTTTTAATATTTTTCAATTGCTATTGTAACATTATAATATCAAGAGTCTTATGTTAAATTTTCACTCATTTTTACCCAACTAATAACAATTTATCGACAATTAATTATAGAAAATAAAACTAAAAAATTTAAAACTTAAAATGTCCGTAAACTTCTCAAAAACAGTAAAAATATTTTCAAAATGGTATGGTGTATAGAAAATGAAAATATAAAACAATTTCATTCGATTTGCGTGTAGATATTTTTTTTATGAGGAATTTTGTATTGCATTTTCAAATCTTGGATTTAAAAATATACATTTTTATGATTTCTTATCTCAAAATAATTTGTATATTTTAGTGATTTTTACGTATTTTGTCAAGATTTGAACTTTAAATGCGTATATAAAATAAAAATATTCAACTATTGTTTTTAGTATTTTCAAATTGCATTATAACAATATATTAGGAGACTTTTGTTTAAAATACGAGTATTCAAGCTAATTTACACGACAAATAAAATTTTATTGACATTCATATAGAAAACAAAACTAACAAAATTGGAAATTTTACTTAATAATTCCCGTTTTTCCTTAATTGTTATGTTGCTGATACTGTTCAAAAAGGTAGAAGCAGTTTCAGTGCCCCGAACGGTGGCAACAGACACAAACATTTTAAAATTAAAGTTAAATAAAATAAAAAGTAACACATCATTGTAAAATCAATACATTCATCGTCATACTCAGAATCTTAAATATACAATTAATTGTTTGTTATACATAGCTTATAATTAGGGCTGGGAATGTTGACCTATAGGTAATTCCCTAAAAAAAACTATCACGTACACGAGGTGTTATACTGTTATGTAGATGTGAAACATCGAAACAGATGGATATCTAGAGAATTTATAATTTAAGAAAACCAATAAATGAATATGCAGAAAAATAACTAAATAATATATTTTTATTATTAAATGTATTATTGTAACAATTTATACGCAATATATAAATACATAAGACATCGCATAGAAGACAAGCGATATCAGAAATCGCATCGCATTGAGTTATTATTTTTAACTTTGAACACTTGTTATTGATTTGAATATAAAATACTTCATTTTTTAAATTTTTTTTGTACAGTATGTTTTTTTTAATAACTGACATATATTATTATATGTCCCGGATAAGCTAAAACCCCATAATTCCATAAAAATGAGGTAAATCCAAAAAAAATATTTATGAATATTCTGTCAGACTCCCCCCCCCCACACACACACAACCCGTGATACTAAATTAACATATTATAACATTTATATAAAACATAGTTTTTTCTTTAACATTTTATATTATTAGAATTTCGAATTAGAAAACATATTAAATGTCTGTTTAAAATTATTATACACAAGCTAGACACACACACACACACACACACACACACACACACACACACACACGTACACACCCACACCCATCCACTACACTATATTATACTTATTATATAGGAATCTATACTCCATTTTAGCTTGGTCCTTAATAAAAATAATAATCTACGGCCTAATAATTGTAAAATGGTGATTTATTTATTTATTTATTAATACGGACAAAAGTCCAATTCACAATATATTTGTATAGATAACAATAATATATTATAATTTAAAATAATAAAATATAACATAATAAAAGATGAAACGATTAATATATAGAATAATAGTAATAATAATTAATAATAATAATAATAATAATAATAATGCTTATAATAATAATAATAATAAAAATACATTCAATGTTCATTAAAATAATTTACTATTTCCCGAAGACATTAAAATAATTATGGGGTCGTATAACGTATACTTTTTAGATGAATGAGGAATATAAAATAAATGATTGTTGCGAGTGTAGTTTTTTTTTACTTTGAAATTTTATTGACTTAATAAAAATATTGATACATTAATTTATATTATGTATTAGCTTTCAAATATTATAGATAATAAACTACTGTCTACTGAATAATAGGTGCCAAAACCACCAGTGGCGTATTCATGATGGGGGGGAGGGCTATCACCCCCTCCCCAAGAACCTGAGATAATAAATTAATACATAATAAATATTTACATTTATATAAAACACAGTTTTTTCTTTAACATTTTATATTTTTAGAATTTTGAATTAGAAATCATATTAAAAGTTTGTATAAACGTATTATACACATGCTGCACATACAAACACACGAGCGAGCGCAATCACTCATGCTATATTATGCATACAAGTTTATTTAAGTCATAATAATATAATCGTATCTACTACTTTGATAATTTTTGCTTGAGTACGTGTTCGGCTTTTCTACGACGGTCGATTTTAAATCGGTTAGTATGGTCTCGATAACGGACATATCATCTTCTATATTTAAAGTTTATTCTAGGTAGAGGTACATATTGAGCTCGCCGCTCATTTAACACAAGCAGATTATTTTGTAAAACTGTAGTTACTAGTTGGTTGTCGTTGTCTCACTGTTGTACTTCATTCAATACCGTTTACTTTATATTGTATTTGTTTTATTTTAATTAGGTGATAACTATTTTAACCCTGGAATTCAGATATAATAATATAATATGTTATATGTATTTTACTATTTTATTAATAATGTTTAAAATGTTTGTTAGTTTAAATACAATAAATTGATTAATTTAATTGTTTCAACATGACAACATATGTTATATTTTTATGCATTTAATTAAATATTAATTGAAAATTCCTATTCCTATTATTCTAATTTCTTTACATTTGTCATGCGAATGTATACAGAAATAAGACATGTATCATGCTTTAAACAGTAAAGTGTAAGATTTGATATGATTTCAAAAAAATGCAAACTATAAAAACCCATGTTTCCACAAAACGTTAAAATGTCAAAACGTTCACAGTTTCTCATCTTTGCACTGAATATTTTGGACAGAAAACACATTTGATTATTAGTTAATTATATAAACTTCATTATAAAGAGAATAGTTAGGTATAGAAGAAAGTATATATTTTTGTATTTTTTGTATTTTTATTAATTCACTGTTTTATAGTCGTGCAAATGGTAAAAACGACGAGCAAGTGGAACGTCCATCTTCCACGTATTATGTTTCGTAGGTAGATATCTAAATTAAAATAGTAAAAATTTATAAGGTGTTAGATAGTGTATACGTTGGCGATATTGTAATAAACACAGACTGTTGACAATTGAGAAACAGTTAGGTTAAGTTATCATTTTGCTAAAATGGTAGGTATAGATAGTAGATCCTTTTTAGAAAAAAATTATTTCAAATATACCTATATTATTCGATTATAATTCGAAAAGAGTGTGGTCGGCTGTGCTGGTTATTTAGTGTGCTCAAAATTTGTTCGCAGGCTATGTCAATATTTTGAAATATGCCTAGCTATCCGTATAACAATAAATACATTTATTTATTGATTCCACAATAATAATAATTCAACGACAGATATATTGATGTATAATATTAAAAAATATAATATAATAATAATATTATAATAAATATATTGTATAAGTAGGTATAAAACAATGATAAATTAAAAAATGTATAAAAATGTTTATGGTTTCTCTTATGATCACTTTATTGTTAAGTTTTGATCGCCACATAAATTCTGCCATGTTGTAGAGCAGTAGTTCTCAACCTTTTTTGATTCATGTCACCTTTAGCCACTAGAATCAAACACTGCGTCACCCTAACTAGGTACACGTGTTTATCGGACTAAAAGATTAAATATAAATAATAAAACTATTATAAAGATACGAACTTTGAGGTATGTTATGTACATGACAGTGGTGGTATAGGTGTATAATATATTTATTGTAAGAAATAATATATGATTGTTTTCGAAAAAATTAATTTTTTTAATTTTTTTCTTTTCTTGTTAAAATTCTGCGTCACCCCTAAGCTAGGTCCATGTCACCCTAAGGTGGCATGTCACCCCGGTTGAGAACTACTGTAATGTAGAGTCTAAAAGGCCAAATAAGAATAATATACCTATGTCGAGTATCGACTGTCAATATTTAATATTATCATATAACACAAAAATTTAAACGAACGGCCCCAATTTGTTATCACTTCACAACAAATAATTTAGTGGCCTTAATCTGTGATGTGCAAAGTCATGTTGTCTATGTTATGGACAGTTGATGCTTGATATAAATCACGTGTTCGCGGAGGTACGTAAACGGTTTCGCAAACCGTTTATTAAACAGTTTGAGGTGTGTTTATGAAATTTGTATCTCGTAAGTCTGAATAAATGAGCTAAATTTTACATGTTTATGTGGAATATATTTTGAGTTATGAGGAGGTCAAAAGTGGCTCCAAATGGTTCGTGTAATATTACACACGGTGCTGCTTGCCAATTCTGTTAGCTAGAACTTTGCTTGACACGCTACCAAGTGTCTAGATTATATTTTCAATTAAGATCAAAATACTTCTATTTAACCATAATATTTTACAAGTGGTCGGTTTTTTAAGTTGACACGCTGCGGTCTTAAAGTCTCCCACGGCGGGCGATTGTAAATTGTGCCCACAGTGAACGCAGGTAATAGTTCGTCAAATATTTTACAGAGATTTATAATTTTGTTATCCGCAAACGAAATAAGTAAATTTTAACTGACTGATTGGCTACAAGATGTAATACTATCATAATTATCAATTTAGTAGTATCTACTTATAATTTGTTATTTTTATTTTTATCAATATTATTAATTATTTTTTCCAACAATACCTACTTCTGCAAGCTCGATAAACGTTTTTCAGACCATTTATCATTTTATTATTCGTCTATTTTATTATCTGTCAAGATAAACGCTAACGGTTGTCAAGAACCTCATACCTGTATGGATTGTACTGCAGTAAAAATACTAATTGGTCAGTTGTTATATCGTAATCGCGTTTATTATGTCCATATTTTTGTTTGCACAAGAACTGCTATTTTTATTTACGTTTTATAAGATAGGTCTTTTATATTATTTAAAAACTATGGCTATTTGCTTTGGGGATTTTTTTTCCGATTACCTACCTACTTTGAGGCTGTTTGAGTACAAAGTGCATGAATTGCTTACATTTTTGTATGATATGATTTTTTTATATATAATATATTGACAGTCACATAGATAATACAAACATGAATAGGATAATATGTCTTATGAACGGTTGTGAATGTTTCCTATCGAGGCCAAATAAGAATACCTAATATACCTATGTCGAGTATCGACTGTCAATATTTAATATTATCGTATGACACAAAAATTTAAACGAACGGCCCCAATTTGTTATCACTTCACAACAAATAATTTAGTGCCCTTAATCTGTTATGTGCAAAGTTTTGTTGTCTATGTTATGAATAGTCGATGCTCGATATAAATCACGTGTTCGCAATTTTCTCGTTTACGTGTACGTAAACGGTTTATTAAAAATCGTTTTGCCGAAAAATTAACTGTTTATGACCTTTACATTTACGTATCTACGTACCGCAGACGCAGATTTATCTGTTTTTGAGGCCCTAGCCCCACCGCCATTGCTACCGGTCAAATGAAAAATATTATGATTATATTATTATGGACTCAAAATCGCTCATGATAACAGCAATACCGGCATACCGCTATAGGAAAATTTTAGACCGGAGTCAAGTCGATCGCCGATAAGAATAATATAATATAATTTTTACTTGATATTTGTATATTGCATAGTCGACAGTACGTATTTTTAGATTAGGGATTTTCGGCGATGTTAAATTGTCATGTTAAATTCACAAATGGGACGTTTTTACATTCCCATAAATATTCTGAACAACATGACCTATTGATAATATATTGCAAAATGGTTTTTGTATTTCTGTAGTGCTATTAGAGGACCAATTTTGAATGCAAAAAAAAACCAAATGTTAACTATACAACTATAAATAATATAATATTATTTACATTTAATAGTTCAATACTAGATAAGAATTTATATCTGCGTTTTACGATAAACACTATATATATTCTAAGTTTTATAAATATAATAAAATAAGATACAGAAAAATCTGAACATTTTATATTTTATAAACTAAATTGAAATGTAGCACAGGACAGTGAAAAATGGAACACGTACCGCCAGTTGCCCATCCCTGCTATAGTGTATTATTTTTTTACTTCAAAATCTACTCGTTTATAAATTTAGGTAGGTACTCCAGGTGCACAAAGATCAATATTGCGTTAACCTAGTTACCTATCTGATACATATCGTGCGCAAGATAATATAATAAATCAGATTACACGCCACATATTATTATTACTATTATCGATTAATCCGACCAACAAATATTTTGAACTTCACTATAACGTGTGATAGTATCACAAGGACTACCTTTAATAAATAATAATAATCACTTACTACACACACATTTAGACCATGAAAAATCTAGTTTGTCATGATTCACACTACCCACACTCAAAACTATAATATGACAATAAATTGCATAGAATGTTAAATTCCTTAAAATCGGTCGGTGTTTCATTAACATTATTACTTTTTTTTGAAAAATTCGAATTTTTAACAATATTTCCACCCAGCAAGACAAAATTGTTATAAATAATTGTAGGTAACGAAAGCTCGTAACATTCAAGGGACAACTGACAATGGATATATAAGGTTTTTTCCTGTCTTAGAAATTGAAGGGTTGAGAGTGAGTTAAATAGCCTTGATTTGTGCATGATAACGTATTTATGATTTGACGAAATATTAACTCGAGTTCAAAATCTGTCAATAATTGAGATACAAAAAACTTTATGTATGGAATAATCATTATTTAAAAAAAAAATAATAATAATAATTATGTTATAATCAAATCGAATTAATAATTTGGGTGATTGCAATTCAAAAATCACTATAATATTATTTAGTCCTTTATGCATTAAAAAAAAACCACGAATTGGTTTCTAAGTCATCCAACTGAGTTATTTAGCGTTAAATCATGATCATACTGTAAGTGTTGATAACCACACCAATATATATTATACGACTCATTATTCCAATCATTAAATAATAATTATTAATTATTATGGCCCATCACTCAATACGGCAATATAATGGAGGTGAATAGTAAGTTCCTACATGCGTATAAATAAAAAAATTACATACATTAATTGTTACAAATGCAATGTGTTAATTCTTACACCCATCATACACAAAATTGTTATCAACAATACATCCATATATTTGAAAATTATTGAAATTCTCAAAGTTTTTCAAGAAAATAAAATACATCAAAATAAGAACCACAAATAGTAATACAAAAACAAAATATACATAAATAAAAAAAGTTATATATTTTAACAACTTTTTAAATTCCAAAAAAAAAATATATCTTGAAGTAAAAAACATTTTTTTCACAATTATTTATAAATGTATTGTTATTAGCGTCTGCTTGACTATACATTTAACTAACCAAAAGTTACATTAGGCAATTTTATAAGTTAAATGAACATAAATTATACGATTTATATCTTCCTCAATAGCATTACTGTTCACATCTATTTTTACTATTTGTTTTGTCGAAAGTTCATAAGCTATTAATTTCCGAAATGCTAGAATATGTTCCTGAGTGAAATTGAACGCTGCATCTCTAGATAGGTATTCTGCGAAAATGCAAACAAACACCCCGCAGTCCACCCCGTTGTTCTGAACGGGGTTACTACCTTTTAAGAACTTCCAGTCATCTAGCGGGAAGGATTTACCCAGTTTTTGTTCATGTTCGAACCCTAAGTATTTAATTATCGCAGTATGACTTTTTTTATTGTAATAAGCTTTAATACTGTCGTAATAAACGAGTTCTTGGTTAACCATGTCTGCCACTATTAATATCCAGTGAGAAAATCTGCCTTCTATAATGTTTATCGGAAAGAAGACTTTCCTTTTGGAAAAAATGTCAACTTTTTTTGTCCATTTTTGTACGCCTTGGTAATGAGATTGTGAATACCGCTCATAAAAAAAGGTATCAAACGCATGTACATTCGGATTTTCCTTTATCAGCAACGTAAAATAATCATTCATGGCCTTATCAGTCAACATCCACTCTGGTCCCATACTTGTCAACTAAAATCATAAAATATAATTATTAGACACACAATTTAATTGTACTTGTTTTATACTTGTTAAAATTAATAGTTTTTAGTTCGTTCTTACGGAATACAAAATAGACCCCCTGCAATAGTTACACATTTTAAAGTTAGTAACTTGGTTATATCTTACATTTCTAACTTATAACAAGATTACATAATTTTCAAGTGACATGACATTAAAATTTAACTCGTTTCAACGTGGGTTGTAACTTTTTATAATAGATTCATGTAACATAATGTTTTTATATTACGTGTTTAATGCTCTAGCTAATATAAATTATATTAACTCAACAAGATATTTTAATCAGGCAAAGGTTATTAAGGAAAACAGTTTTTAGGCAAAACCAGTTTTTGACAAAACAGATTCAGTTTTCTTGGTATAACACAAAACTTATAATTGTAGATACTTTAATTTTTATAGAAATCTTTGCATGTCAATTTTCCATACATAATAACATTTTCAAAATATTTGGACACTTCTTCAGTTATTTATAGGCAAAAGAAATTTTTATTCATTATTTTTTTTTAATTAGTGTCAATATATTTCACGTTTTAAAAAAAGATTATAGATGTCAACCAATAATATTTTTTGTTAAACATTGTTAAAAATATTTTAATAAGAGAATTTAACAAATTATAATATATAATAATCAATAAATAAAAAAAGGTTTCAACAAAACATTGATTTTTTAAACTTATCAATGCTACTTCCTAGATTTTTTTTTTAATTAACTTGTATTTATAGTCATAGATAGTGTACACAATTACAAACCCATTGAAAAATCCACAATTCAACAATATTAACACACAACATGCCTACTGTAAGTTTTGAATTATAAAAATTAGTTTTTTTTTATATGAATTGTTTACCTCGATTCATCAACCTATGTATTTTTATTCATTTGAAATAGCTAAATATAATATTTTGCAATAATTTTCTCAATTTATTAATACTCAGAAAGATCTGGAATATATATTTTAATTTTGTATTAACCATTATATTTATATTAGTAGTACATGAACTTAAATTACAATTATTCATTATTCTAGAGCCCATATTATTATTTCAAACTTTTTATGCACTATTTTTATCAGCCAAATGTCCTGTCTAAAATTTAAATGATTGTATCGAAATGGTAACAGACTTTTATAGCTTACAAATTATGAATATAAACTAGAAGAGTATTTATACATTGACCAAAATAAATGTTTCCTTCAAACAAATTATCATTATATAAACATAAAATCAATTATATAATGTATACCTTTGGTCTTGAAAATTTGAATAAATTAAAGTGTCGATGGTTAATTGGCTCCGGATAATGCAATAGCACACCAGAAAAAAAAATCAACTTAAGTTGTATAATACATGATATAAATATATAAATAAAAATTACTTACAATACGATTCAGGAAATATATTGCAATTTGTAAAATTGTTCCGTGTTGATAATAGTTGTTTGGAAGAATCAAATTTTCTGTGAAAAATGTTTAAAAATTAGATAGTATATCATAAAAATGTACATTTTCAATGTTTGTATATATCTTTGGTGTGATTGTTATGTATTAAATAACTGAACTTATAAATATGCATATTTCTTAATGTAGGCCACTAAAATAACTTTTTAAATAAAATCAAAATTTTTTAACTTGTCTTAAGCAATTTATAGATATTTTCAATTTTTTTAGTTTTTCTTTTCTATAAATATCAATTAACATTTTTCGTTGAGTTAAAATTATTGAAAGTTGAATACAAGGTTTCTCATAAGTAGTTCATACTATATAACCAAAAATCTAAAAATTATAAGACACAGTTTTTTTTATAGATATTTTAAGTTCAAATTGAGATAAAATTAG
Source organism: Macrosiphum euphorbiae (assembly GCA_949089665.1). Lineage (NCBI taxonomy): Eukaryota > Metazoa > Arthropoda > Insecta > Hemiptera > Aphididae > Macrosiphum > Macrosiphum euphorbiae. Next base: position 56,155 of record CARXXK010001238.1, on the reverse strand, counting down.
ATATTTAAACGAAGAATAATAATTTTAGTTGTTTTATTGTAATTTTAGGAATACTAGCTTACTTAACGTTTAACCACTATTAAATTGCATTAAAAACACTTTTACGCAAACTCGTTAAGGTTGTTGATTTTAAATTTACAGTTTGTTTATAATTGGTTGGTTTGTAATTTGTGAATTGTACTACGATAAGTAAAAGTAACTTTAGAAATCCTAAATCGTAATAGCCGTCAGTCGTCACAGCACAATCAAAAAATTAACCAAAGTCTGAACTTCTGAAGAACATGCAAGATTTTCATTAAGAAAAAATCGGTAAGTCAATTGTGTACATGATTAAAAATGTAAAAATATAACTTTACAAATGGGCTATAAGTCCAGATTAAGGGGGGGGGGCACAATCCCGGGGCCCATTGATTTTTGGGGCCTATATTTATCACCAAAATATATTTTTTTAACGCGTAAAATAGTTTAAAAGAAAAAAAATTATGTAAGTAGGTAGGTTATGTAGGTAAATTATTATTAATAGATATTATAAAATAAAATTGTACCATGTCTATGTTTGCCAACAATTTTTCAGATTGTTTTTTTTTTTTTGAGCATTTTAGATTACCGATTTAATTATTTAAAGGTAGTTAAAGGAAAAAATTTTCAGCTCTTGTAAATCAGGTATTTCAGTTAAAAGTATTAATGCATATTTTACTAAAATTTAGAGGACCAATCTTTACCATTGAAATATAAAATATATTATATATATAAAATCATTGAAATAAATGTTTCAAAAAAAATTTAAAAACGCGTAGAACCTAAATTTGTACCGAGTACCGACTCGTACCGAAGTCTGAGTCTGACACTGATAGGTATTCGTGTAACACACGAGTAACTTCTCGAACGCTTAATATTAAACCGATTATAGGTACGTATCGCAATTCATTTAAATCAAATTTATTATTTGAAAATCTTCATGAAAACTCGAAAGTCCATTGATATCTAAAAACATGAATAATCCCTATACCTACTACGTGGCTTTAAGTAGCAACCATACCGATCGCAGCACAGCCCGTGGCAGTTTAATCGTACGACTAATTTCAGGCCATTATAAGAAGCGGAGTTTTTTAAGTTATGTTCATAGACCTAAAACCATGCCTTTATATCTAAGTTCTTGCTTTAAGACGTGCCAACTAATGCCTCAATTCTGGTGTCGGAGATTACGGATGTGGAGGCGCACTACACACTATTTTAAGCAGCAGGTACTTATCAAATATAATATTAAAATATTTATTATGGGACCATTTATCATTATTTAAAGACATTTCATTATTTTTTTTAAACTCTATTTTTTATGTAAATGGCGTATTGACCACAGCTGGCACAACATTGAAAAAAAATGTATGGTTCACTAACTACAAAAGTTTACATTTATAAAACCCTTCGTGTCTTACTTAATGAATAGGTTGAAAAAAAGTTTGAAAAGTTAATAAGTTATTTTCTGTGCAAGTTAGAAGAGAATCCTGCAATGCATAACTTCTAGGCATACTTTGTAAGCACTTTTATTTACCGTAAAGCTGTGGACTGCATGTTATCCACGTTAAATACCAATATGGTTTTCAATTTACCATTAAATTCTAAATAATATATAACGTAAAATAACCTTAAGAACTTCTATGAAAAAATTTAAATGTTGAAAAGAAAATTAAAAAATTGTTATTTTGGTAGGAGAAATTTTATTATAAATTCATAAGTGTTTTCATTGTTCTGACTGTGAGAATATGGAACTAGTGAATATAATTTCTTCCACAAATTAATTCGTTATCAATTATTAAGGAAGAAATAAACATTAGACCAAGGTACACGAGGGCCAAGTAAAGCAAAGCCAACTCTTCGTACACAAAAAAAAAAATGTAGGTATACATTAATTCATTTTCTAAAATAAAATAGTATTTTGATTGTATAGGATATTGCAATTAAAAACATAGTTATGATTGTTTTCTTCTAGTAAATGGTTTTTTTATTAGGTATGTGCTTAAAAATTGTTTTAAATTAAACCATAATCTTTTAAACTTAAAAATTTTCGTTTCAGGTATATCAGTATAATATGAGACACAGTGAAGTATAAAATGCAGGTTCTACAAGACCTGATGGAAACAGTATTGTAAATCAATAACGTTGTTTTTGAAGCGTTAATTGTCTTAGTCTATTAGGCCGCTTACCTTCCACAACTCGGAATAACTGTCGGTACTTCCACAATCGTTAATGAAGCGTTGGGATTTCTGACGACACAGACCTAGAACCGAGAGAAAATTATTGAAAACGTGCAAGAAGAACTGTGTTATGAAAAACATTTAATGCCACCCAAAGAACAACGGTCATTTCGTTGACAAGTACAGAAACCACCGTCGTCACCGAACTCGCGTTATGACGCGGGTCTCGAAAACCGATATCGTATTTCATTATAATTGCGAGTGATCCGACTTTGTATAGGTACCTAAGACGTTTTGGCCGACGCACGGCTTTCGGATGAAATGCGCGCGTTTCGGCACGAGCAATTACTGTCGTTTTACTTTCGGCGTACCTAACCTACTTTGGACGAAATCTACATAGATACACGTAGGTACGCGGTGGACCTGACTGATAAAAATGGCGTTTCGTGTCGTACACGCGTTCCCGACGTAAGATTTCGGATGAGATTTCGGATTTTCGCGGAAAAAACAAACGTCGTGCGAACGCGTTGCACCGTTTCCGACGTGCCGGGTCGTTGGTTGTACTTACGTTGTGAAAGAAAGGCGATCCGAAGACTTGTTTACTCAGTGCAAGAGACGTGAAAAAATTTCGTTCGTAGACGACGAGAACACGTCGCAGTGAAAAAATAAAAATTGAGGCCGTAAACAACTACTGCGTAGACGAGTCCAATACCGTGTGGCGGGCTCAGCGTCTACCGTCTGACACAGTGACACGGAGATTTTGGGTGATAGATAAAGAACAAGTACGATTATTACTATTACTATTATTATTATTATTATTAATATTATTTTTGTTGTTATTGTTTGCGCGCGGAACGTAACGGCGGCGTCTACGGAGGTAGATAATATGTAATCTCCGATGGCGGTATTGTAAGGAAAAAAATTATTCATTTATTAATTGTCCAAACTCAAATAGTATTTTCGTTGTACGAGATATTGTAATAAAAAAAACCATTATGAAAGACATTTAAATAAGTCGGAGTGTCTACTCGCAACGACGACGGGTTGGTTTGACATGGCGTCGCGAAAGCGTACAGAAACCGCCCCGTCGTCACCGAATCGTCGTGTTATGACGTGGGTCTCGACAACCGTCGTTCGGTGCGAAATTTCGAATTTTATTATGTGACGGCGAGTGAAACCCGACTTTCAAATGCGAAGTTTCCGTCGACACATTAGCTTTGGGATGGAACGCGCGCGTTTCGGAACGAAGAATGATGGCCGTCGTTTCGCTTTCGACTTTCGTCGTTTCGCCTAATCCCATGTACCTAACGCGTGGTTCGGACAAAATGCGCGTACGCGGTGCACAAAAATGAGGTTTCGCGTCGGATACGCGTTTCAGGTGTAAAATTTCCGACGATTCGTGACGCGCGGACGTCGATTCGGCCAGTGACGATCGGGTTGGTCGAAAAAATCTTATGGGGGAGCGCACATGGCCTCGAAGGGCTCGTCGGCCATATTTGTGTAGAAACAATATGTTCGCGAAAAAAAACAAAAGGACGTAGAACGGTAGCGTTGCGCCTCTTCCGACGTGTCGGCTTGTTGTGTATGCTTACGTGACGAAAAAGCGGCGATCCGTGGACAGATTTTCTCGACGGGAACGGCTTGACAGAATTTCAATCGCAGACGACGTGGAACGCTACGAAGGTGAAAAATTGAAATGGCGACCGTACGCGACAACCGTATATACGAATCCTGTGTGAGCTCAGTGTCTGACAGTCTGGCACTCGGACCAGGAGATTATGGGCGATAAACAACATAAAAGATTATTATAATTATTGTCGTTTGAGTGCGAAACGCATGCGCGGTGCCTATGGAGGTAGATGTGTAATTTCCAGGGCGGTAGTACGTCAGAATTTTCTCGTTATTCGAAAAATTCGATAAAAAAAAAAAAAAAACTAAAAATAACGATGTAAACACAGTTGTTGAGGCAATTAGGACGGTAAATAAAATAAATAAGCCAATAACTTGGCTTAGATGAGACTTAAATTAAACACTTGAAAATACTATAGCGTATTTACATATAGTACATAGGTACTCCATAATAATATAGCCTACTTGTCTACTATATTATCATTGAAATAAGTAGTGTATTACTAATCAAGTGTTATAAAATCGCCAAGCTTATTTCGATTATTTAGCAGACTATTTCAGCATAAATGATATCTATAGTTCAGGAGCTTAGCAAATCAAATATCACAACTTTTAGGGTCTTTTTAAATTTCAAAAGTTATGTCCTACGGTAAAACAAAAATATACCTTTGTTGGGATGTCATATTATATGTATTATTTTATATTATTTACTGTGTATTTGATGACATACGACCTACCTAACTATATAAACTTCCCGGAATTTTATTCCATCAATTTTTTTCGCGGGACATAAGGTAAAATATAGATACTAATAAATAATAATTGCCATATAGATACTTGAAAATGTTTCCAAAATTAAATATGTAGGCATTATTTTTTATCTTTATTGAAAAGACCACATACTATTACATTATATTAAGAAGACACTTGTTGTCTCCGTCTTGCAAGTGCGTAACATAGCAAATTTTACGCTCGGAAAATCACGTTTAACTCCATTGGCTTAAAAATTAGAGTGAATTGACCTCTAATGAAATTTAAAGGTAAGTTTATAATCGAGGATATATCAAAGGATTTTTGTTACATTTTAATTTTTAAAGTGAATTACGAGTATTTTGAGATGTACAAATAATTAATAGTTTTAAAATACTCATAACTCGCTTTAATAATTAAAATGTAACAAAAATCATCCTTTGGTATGTCCTCGATTATAAACTTACCTTTAAATTTCATTAGAGGTCAATTCACTTTAATTTTTAAGCCAAAGGAGTTAAACGCGATTTTCCGAGCGTAAAATTTGCGAAGTTACGCACTTGTAAGACGGAGACAACAAAATATGTCCGTGTAGCGTTTTAGTGTTTTTAGAAAATTATTTTATATACGTATTCAAAATATTATTAAAAAAAACCGTATGAATAATATACTAAGATAATTTACATTGCACTTGCTCGATATATTATTAGCTATGTAATATGTATTTGAGGATCAGCTTTTAAATCTCATCTTTACCCACTGAGCATAACTTTAACAACGTGTTAAGAATACATTTACCTACTCAGTTTATTCACTTTATTCCAAACTGTATATGCTTATAATTATTTCAATCTCATTTTTATAAAAAAATATTTTGGTTTACATATCATCGCACAAATCCGATGAAATAAAAATATGTAATCATAAATATACAAACAGGCAACGGGTAGGTAACTGGGAGTTAGGAAAATTCGAATAATAAATCTGTTTTTTGTTCTGCTATACTTTTGGCAAATGTCGGTATAAACATTTGTAAATCATTAAGATTAAATATCTAATACACATCTTAAATCCGATACTATTGTTATTATTATCAATAATTATATTATATTTAATATTGTCTTGATTAAACAAATAATTTACGTAACTACTAAATATACAAGTACACGTATATTGGCGTACTTATAGGTAAATTACATTTTAAATTTAAATTATAGTAGTTTTTTTGAGGATATATATATATTATGTTCAATAATAGACATAGATGCTACAGGGAGCGCGTAACCCCGGTAATAGTAATAATATCAGCATCCGAACGGCCACATCGATAATAACTAATTAATGGTACAGCGCGAACACGTGATAGGTATACGCGCGCAATTTCCTTATTCTAGAAAAAACGAAAAAGCCGTAAACAGCACAAATAGATAAATTTGGAAACATATAATCCGTAATTAACATCATTTTCGTAAAAGACGTCAGAAATGACCTCAGGCAGATGCGGCGCGTATACTATTTTGATACTAAAAGTGTCATAGGAGGGACCTATTAGGAATACCGACGAAATACGTCGATGGACAAGTGTCCATCAGACGAACACCAGCCGAGCAGACGAACACCAGCAGAGCAGCCACCAAGTCGATACTAAGTCACATCTCGTTTACCACATTATTATAATTAATTGTTTGTACTTAGACTATATTTTACGTGTTAAATAAATACAAATAAACTATCATTATACCATCAACTTGTTATTTTATTCAAAATACAATCAAACTTGAATTGAAGTGGTTGGCACATTACATCTTCATAAATTATAAAATATGCTCTAAAAAATTGTAAAACTAAGAAATACGCTCAAAAATGTAAGAACCACTAAATATGCCAAAATATGCACTATAAACTTTTGATATGTTTTTCGTAGTGTCTTGGAATGCATTTCTAGCTCACTTGGCAATAAATCTAATGGTTAAAAAAAACATGCAAATGCATGAACTTCCCGGGCCTATTCATAACAATTATATATTACGTAATATTTGGGCATCTGAATGTGTAAATAGGCCGCTTAGAAGTGAAAATTTCGATGGGCCGATACATACCAATTCGGCCCTGTGTATACAAGAAACGATTTTGAGCGAAAAGGGTCGGTCAGCCTACAATATTTCTAATAATATTTATTATTTTTATAGGAAATTTAATATGTTTAACATGTCTTATGTGACACATGCATTGACTATAATATATATGCATGCGGGCATAATTATAGTTGATGATATTATTGTGATTATAAAATAATTTACAACAGTAGGTTAAATTCATGAACACACATATTATTCAGATTTGTAGGCCAATTCCGTTGCATTTTTTTAATTATTACTTATTTTCATTAAGGTTGAGATGTATAATAGCATTTAGCAAGACATAGCGTAAGAAAGTTTTGTTTGCATACTGATATCGTTCATTTCATTCATGTATTGTTTTATACTTGATTCAAAATTTTTAGTTTCACACAGACGTAAAATTTGAGCCTTTCCATTGTGTTTTCTCGTAAAATATACATACAGACTTAAAAAGGTGGGCAAGTGGGTGTCGCTCTCCTGTACAGTAGGTTACAAGGGGGTCACTGTATAATGGATGATATTAAATTTGAATTCAATGATATAATATCATTGTATAAGAAAAACGATTCTGAGCGGAGACGGTATGTCAGTCTAGGTATAAGACATATTATAAACTTATCTATGGTATTAAAAAAAATTTACCTAAAATAGGTACCTATAATAAATTCCAAATTAATCATATCACAATATCCATTAGGTACTTTTAACGCGTTAAACATCAACAAAAACCGTGATACTATCATAGATATATAATAATTAATAGTACACTTTGGAAGTTTCAAGTACCCACGAATAATATTATTCAATCACAACAAAATAACTAAAATAGTTATTCTAGGTTTTTTAATATGTAATTTCGTCCAAATTTGAATTTAAAATGTCTGTAAAAAATAACTGGGTTCAAATATTTTTTAGATTTTTTGGTTACAGTATGAACTATTTACGAGAACCTCTGTTTTAAATTTGCAATCCTTAGCTATAAAAAGTTTCAGCACATTTTATTTTTAACACTATGAACTGTAAATAACAATAAAAAAAGTAAAAACAGACAACATAACATTATTCAACTTTTAAACACAACAACTTTTATATACAATCAGTATGACTAAAATTAATCTCTGATTGTTGTTTAGTACCTATATTTTTGCTTTTTTGCTTTTATCATATTGTGCCACAAACAAATTTTGGACACTACCTGTTAAGTGACTAATAATGGTAGGTATATATCTTATTTTGTCACTTTACGGTTATTAGTATAGGAATTATTATATAGGAAGGCATTATCTCAAAATATGATGGAGATATGAAGTTCATAATTTTACACCAGAAAAATCAAAAAACTCATATAGTTTAACACTTATTATCATGGTTTACCTTGACATATTTTAATCTTTATATATTATAGGTATTGACCATTTATTATTATTTAAAAGAAAATATTTATGTTAAATTTGTTTTGTCTACATGATCGTATTGGGAGTCATCTAAATTTTCCATCAAGTGAGCTACATTAAAAAATGTAATTATAATAATTATTTATTTATGTCAACAACAAAATACATAAGAGATAATAAAATATTACAAGCTGAAAACTCCAATGTAAGCATAATGTTTGTGATGGTGATTAAGAATTAGGGTTCAATATAGTTAATTAAAAAAATAAATACATTATACAATACCCGAAAAGCAAAGTAAATACATTTCTTTAAAGTAGAGAAAAACAAAAATACATAGATATGATTATATTATTATGGTTGAATTATTTTATAAACAACTTACCCATATTATGTAAATTAAAAAAAAATTACCTAGTGATCGACCACTATTTGTTTACCTATATTTTTGTATATAAGTCATTGTATACATGCAGCTTAAAAATAAATTTATTTTATCATTTGTCCGTCAGAAAATTGTACGTTTTTCTTCGGTAATAAATAATTTACTTTGTATAAAAGTCAAATTAGAACTCTAGAAACAATACTTTCCTTTACTTGTCATACCACTCACCACCGTTGAATTTTAAACTAATGTACTATTGTGAATTAAAAAAAAAGTGGGCAAGTGGGTGTTGCTCCGCTGTACAGTAGGTTACAAGTGGGTCACTGTAAATGGATGATATTAAATTTGAATTCAACGATAATATAATATCATTGTATAAGAAAAACGATTCTGAGCGGAGACGGTATGTCAGTCTAGGTATAAGACATATTATATACATATCTATGGTACTAAACCAAAATTTGACCTATAATGAATTCCAAATTAATCATATCACAATATCCATTAGGTACTTATATCGCGTTATACATCAACAAAAACCGTGATACTATCATAGATATATAAAAGTACACTTTAGAAGTTTCAAGTACCCACGAATAATATTATTCAATCACAACAAAATAACTAAAATAGTTATTCTAGGTTTTTATTATGTAATTTCGTCCAAATTTGAATTTAAAATGTCTGTAAAAAATAACTGTGTTCATATATTTTTTAGATTTTTGGTTACAGTATGAACTATTTACGAGAACCTTTGTTTTAAATTTGCAATCCTTAGCTATAAAAAGTTTCAGCACATTTTATTTTTAACACTATGAACTGTCAATAACAATAAAAAAAGTAAAAACAGACAACATAACATTATTCAACTTTTAAACACAACAACTTTTTTATGTATACAATCAGTATGACTAAAATTAATCTCTGATTGTTGTTTAGTACCTATCTTTTTGCTTTTTTGCTTTTATCATATTGTGCCACAAACAAATTTTGGACACTACCTGTTAAGTGACTAATAATGGTAGGTATATATCTTATTTTGTCACTTTACGGTTATTAGTATAGGAATTATTATATAGGAAGGCATTATCTCAAAATATGATGGAGATATGAAGTTCATAATTTTACACCAGAAAAATCAAAAAACTCATATAGTTTAACACTTATTATCATGGTTTACCTTGACATATTTTAATCTTTATATATTATAGGTATTGACCATTTATTATTATGTAAAAGAAAAATATTTATATTAAATTTGTTTTGTCTACATGATCGTTTTGGGAGTCATCTAAATTTCCAACGAGGTGAGCTACATTAAAAATGTAATTATAATAATTAGTTATTGATGTCAACAACAAAATACATAAGAGATAATAAAATATTACAAGCTGAAAACTCCAATGTAAGCATAATGTTTGTGATGGTGATTAAGAATTAGGGTTCAATATAGTTAATTAAAAAAATAAATTCAATTATCATACCCGAAAGCAAAGTAAATAATTTCTTTAAGTAGAGAAAAACCAAAATACATAGATATGATTATATTATGGATTGATTTGTTATAAACACCTTACCCATATTATGTAAATTAAAAAAAAATTACCTGGTGATCGACCACTATTTGTTTACCTATATTTTTGGGTTTAAATAAAGTCATTGGATACATGCAGCTTAAAATAAATTTATTTATCATTTGTCCGTCAGCAGAAATTGTACGTTTTCTTCGGTAAATAAATAATTACTTTGTATAAAAATAATAACTTACTTGTATATGATTATGAATTTAAATTAAATGGTTACACAACTATAAATTCGTTAGGAACTTTAAACAAGAGTGATGGAGTTCTGTCTTAATTAGAGAATCAATAAATATATGGAAAATTGAAAACAAGTCCTATTAAATTGTAATTCAATACAACTCATAATTAAAATAAATGAATTAATATTTTCACTAATATGCATATATAGATCGCCAAATGATAATTTGGAATCTTTTCTAACAGGTATAGATATAGACCTTTTCTTATCACAAATAAATAAACAACATATAAATATTATTAGTGGAGATATTAATATTAATATAATGAAGAACACAAATATTAGTAATGATTATTTAAATATTATGGCGAGAAATGGATTTATACCTTGTATAAATAATTTCACTAGAGTGACTCATCACTCGAAAACTTGCATTGATCATATTTTTATTAATAACATAGATTCAGATAAAATTAATTCATATATTTTAAGGTGCGATATTACAGATCACTATGCTACAATTTTGACCTTATCAAATATTAATAATAACGAAAGTTACAATCATAATAAATTATTTCAAATAAATAGACATTAATCATTTAAACTTATTAATTCAAACTGAAGATTGGTATGCTCTTTTGAACTGTGACAATGTAGATAATATGGTTGAAGTTTTCAATATTAAAATAAATGAATTTATAAAATACTCATCTATTTCTAAATATAAGATTTACAAATCAAATAAAACGCGCAAATTAAAAGAATGGATTACTACTGGAATTGTAATCTCTATTAGAAATAGGGAAAAATTATCTGCTAAAATAAGATCCAGGCCTTTTGATATTAAATTAAAGTAATACTATAAATTATATAGAAATATACTAAATAAAATTGTACGACAATCTAAACAAATATTTTATCAAAATAAATTAAAACATGCTCGGTCTGATTCTAAACTAGTTTGGAATATAATGAATGAGGTCATTGGAAACCGAACCAGATTAAGAATAATATCAACATGGAAGGAATAAAGGTGGTATTATTATAAACCAAACAACTGAGATATGTAATGAACTTAATGATTTTTTTGTCAATGTAGGAAAAAATTTAGAAGTTGAGAAACTAAATCCATATAAATTATTTCCTAATGAGAATAATAATATTATTAATGACAGTATATTTTTAAAACCAATTGATAAAGGCGAAATTAGTAAACTCCTTAATAAAATTAAAAATAATAATTCATATTTTGAAAATGATCTAACGAATTATATACTCAAAAAGGTTTCATATTCTATTTCTTTCCCCTTATCAATTATCTTAAATAAATCTTTAACAACTGGTATCTACCCTAAAACTTTTAAAAAATGTGTTGTGATACCTTTATTCAAATCGGGTGATAAATTATTATGCAGTAATTACCGACCAATCTCATTATCTTTAACCTTATCAAAAGTCCTTGAGAAATGTATTAAATTTAGAGTAATTGACTTCTTAGAAAAAAAATCTTTTTTTTCAAAATCACAATTTGGTTTTAGATCTGGCTTATCAACTAATGATGCTCTGTATAAAGTTGATATATTGATTTGTATTTCCATTTTCTATACACGATAAAATTTTCAAAATATTATGATTTGTTTTGACCTGTTTATGAACTGTTTTTACTCTTTTTGAGCTGTTAAGGACATTTTAATTTTTTTAGTTTTTTTTTTCTATAAATATCAATAAAGTTTTATCTGTTGGGCCCAAAGGTGTACAAATTGAAAACAAGGCTCGCGATATATTGTTACATATCAGTTGAAAAATATTAAAAATACATAGGCACATTTTTTTTTTTATAAGCATTTATTGATCGAATTTTGACAAAATGTATCAAATTTAAAATTGAATAATTATTTCGTATTTAAAAATTTATAAAATACATACAGTTTATTTTTATACTAATTTTAAGTTCAAATGCAGACGAAATTACATAATAAAAACCTAGATAACTATTTAGTTATTTTGTTGTGATTGTATAATATTATTCGTGGGTACTTGAAACTTTTAAACTGTACTATTATATATCTATCATAGTATCACGGTTTGTTGTTAATGTATAACGCGTTATAAGTACCTAATGGATATTGTGATATGATTAATTTGGAATTTATTATAGGTACCAATTATAGGTCAATTTTTTTAATACCATAGATAATTATATAATATGTCTTATACCTAGAAGTGACATACCGTCTCCCGCTCAGAATCGTTTTTCTTATACAATGATATTATATCGTTGAATTCAAATTTAATATCATCCATTATATAGTGATGCACTTGTAACCTATTGTACAGTAGAGCACTTCTTTTTTTTTTTTAATTTAGTGTACTTAGCAATTATTAATGATATCACATCTTTATAATGCTAAAGATGAATAGTTTTTTTGACTTAGCAATATTTTACATGGAGTTCGACCAAGTGTTTTTGGTCGGATAATTAATTTTGTAATATAATTTAATTATATTATATCATCGTTATTCTTAAATTACAAGACCAAAGTAAAAAAATTGTCTTTTTAGTACATAAATGATGTA
>CARXXK010001238.1:0-43244 GCA_949089665.1 Macrosiphum euphorbiae | reverse complement strand
GCGTGATTCTTTTATCAAACAACACTCATTATTTCAAAAAGTGTAAATTTTTTTGAAAATATTTTTTTAAATAGTTTCAAGTCGCTTATAAAACAACGATTTTATTAAAAAATTATATTTTTAAATATTTTTTATCCTTATAATTTTTTAAGTTTTTTACTTTTTTGAATAGCAACATAGGGTTTTAATTTTATATTCCAAAGCAGAATATTTTTCTTAGTATTTTGATACATGAAAATCGAATTTGGGTTGAGTAGTGTATGAGTTATAAGTATTTAAAGTTTAGACGAGCGGAGTGGAGTGGTTCGGGGTTACCCCGCGAAATGTTTGTCCACTTAAGTTTAATAGAAGAAAATCAATACTTTAAAAATAAATTTTATTTTATTATAAATGTTATTTGAATAAAAAATATTAAATCAATAAAAAAATTCAAAATAAAAAGCCCAAGTAATTAAACAAACCTAGTATATTTAATAAAAAAATCTAATTCGTAAAATCTATTTATTTATAAAAATGTACCCAATGAAAATGAAACAATAATGAATTAATAGCTCCCCCCCCAAAAAAAAAATCTATAAACAAACTATACAAATATTTAGCACGTAATTCGCACGGCCTTCCTTCTCCTCGAAAAAAAATCACCTCATAGTAAAAATTAACCCCCTCATTAAAAATTAAAATGTTCACAATTTTTCTTCTGCAGACATTTAGCACGTAATTCGCACCTATTCGCAAGCCTGGTTTTGAAATTCGCACGATCTTCCTTCCCTTCAAAAAAAAATAATTCACCTCATAGTAAAAATACAATGTTGTCTTTATTTATTTTTATCATCTATATACTGAAGAAGATTTACTTTAGATAAAAAAAAACCTGGATTGAATATAACAAATCTAAAAAGAATCTTAATAAAAATTTTGATTCAACTAAAAATATTAAACAAATCAAGATTGAAATTTTTTTATAAAACAAAGTTTTTTTTAACAAATAGACTTTTTTATTATATTTACATTTTTATTAGGTAAATACAGCTTTTTTTAAAGTAGATTTTGTGTTTTTACAATAGTTTTTTTATTCTAATTGTCTTTTTTTATTGAAATACAAATTATGAAAAAATCTTAATTCAATAAAAAAATCAATATTCAATAAAAAATCTTGATTGGATTGAAAAAATTAAACAAATATTGATAAAATATTTTTTATTATATAGTTTTTTTTATCAAAAATACTTTTTTTATTATATTTACATTTTTTAATTAATACAGATTTTTTTATTCTATTTAGATTTTCAATAATTTTTTTTAAATTTCTTTTTTGATTTATTATATTCAATCAACGTTTTCTTTATCAAATATAAATTTTTTTTCGGTAGAGATTTTTTCATAATTTGTACTTCAATTCAAAAAAACAATGTAGAATAAAAAACAATAGAAAAAACTAAATTAAATAAAAAATGTTTTAAAAAAAAATTTAATATAATAAAAAATTATATTTGATAAAAAATCTGTATTTAATAAAAAAACCTATTCCATAAAAAGACTTGATTGAACAAAATAAATCTAAATAGAAATAAAAAAGTCTTAATAAAAAATCTGATTAAATATAGAATTTTTAAATTTCTAATTAGATTTTTTACAAATTGTTTTTTATTTTAAATATAATTTTTTCATCAAACAGATTTTTATTATATAAGATTTTTTTATTAAGAATATTACTTAATTACTATTTCTATTTGTTCTATTTTGTTTAGATTTTTTTCATTGAATATAGATTTTTTATCAAATTTAAATTTCTTTTTTTATTTAAAATTATTACATTGACTTGATTTGAAATTATTGAAAAAATCTAAATTAAATAAAAAAGTCTGTATATAATAAACATCTATTCGATGAAAAAATTATATTAAAAAAAAAAATTATTTGTAAAAAAAATTTAAATAGAAATTTAAAAATTCTATGTTTAATCAAATTTTTTACTAAGACTTTTTTATTTCTAGTTAGATTTGTTTTATTCAATCAAGTTTTTTTATGGAATAGGTTTTTTAATTAACTACAGATTTTTTATCAAATATAATTTTTTTATTATATTTAATTTTTTTTTCACGAAATAGGTGAACGGGTTTTGCGCGCGAACCAGACAAGTGCGAATTTCGGGGTCTGTCGTGCAAATTTATGCTCATTACATGCTAAATATTGGCGTGGAAACGATTTTGAATTTCCAAGTATTTCCCAAAGTGGGGGGGCTGGGCTTATCATTACACAGTTTAGTGGTAGGTACCCATTTAACAACTATTATTTGTTAAAGTTAACGTTTAAAATGATATGATATCAGATACAATTTAGGTTTATACAGGTAAAAAGGTAAGACTGGGTATTTCTATACCTACCTAAAGACCGTTAACATTTAATTATATTGTGTACAACCAAGACACAAGAAAGTAAGAATGAAATAATTCTAATATTATTAATGTTGATGATTAATATAATATAATAATCATACGTGGTTAAATTAATAAAATAATAATACAATTATTAAAAATGATAATAATGAGCAAAAAAAAAAAATTTAATTTGTATAAAAAACATTCATAACAAAAATGAAAATATTAGAAAAAAGGGATTTTCCTTCATGTTTCTTGAAAAAAAGGTAGTTATGCGCATATTTGATGATAAACAAAACACAGACACTTCAATTTAACTTAAAACTACGGTTTCAACGTCGAAGAAAAACTTACGTGAAAATTGGTGAGTATCTATGTAAAGAAAATGCAAACTCCTTGATTATTATTTGTTATCATATAAGATTATGCTGTCTGCTGTTATCAACCACACTGTGTCTAATGATTACAACAGGTTGATATGAGGCCAAGAAGGGTTAACATAAATACTAATATAATAATATTATACTTAATATAAAACTTTATAATTATTAAAACCTTTAAGTATAGACTTTAAATTGTCGTTTATTTAATTACAGGTAAGAGATTTGTATATATTAAAATAAATAATCATGTTATTCATATTAATAAAATAAGGTATTTACTTACAGATAAATACAACTTTCTTTCAATGATAATTAAGGAAGTTATGACTTACAAATTCTAAATTCGTGCTTACAAATACTTACAAATTGCCCTTGACGATTAGGCACAGTCAAAGTTCGAAAAGCTCGACAAAGCACGGCCAACTTTCTTTCAGGGATAATTAAGGAAGGGATGACTTACAAATTCTAAATTCGTGCTTACAAATACTTACAAATTGCCCTTGACGATTTGGCACAGTCAAAGTTCGAAAAGCTCGACAAAGCACGGCCAACTTTCTTTCAGGGATAATTAAGGAAGGGATGACTTACAAATTCTAAATTCGTGCTTACAAATACTTACAAATTGCCCTTGACGATTTGGCACAGTCAAAGTTCGAAAAGCTCGACAAAGCACGGCCAACTTTCTTTCAGGGATAATTAAGGAAGGGATGACTTACAAATTCTAAATTCGTGCTTACAAATACTTACAAATTGCCCTTGACGATTTGGAGTAGTCAAAAGCTTTGAAATGTCGAAACGGCCAAGTTTCGCGAAAATTAGCCGTGATTTAAACTTTTGAGGATAATTGAAAACGGCTGTACTTACAAATTACCAAATTGTGCTTACAAATACTTACAAATGACTTACAAATTATTTACAAAATTTGGAGTCAAAATTTTGACATTGTGCGGCTAACTTCACGGAGCTCTTTACTAGTGCGTATGATTACATGCGAGTGACGGTGACGGCGGCGCTAACAATTTCGTAAAATAACGCCTACACAGCAGCACTTGAGTACAGTAAAAAGTGAAAAATCTTGAATATCAAATTTTCAAACTTAATAAAATCAAAATGCTAGAACGTAAAAGTAAAACCATTAACAATTCGTTTTCATCATCTGTCGTTTCACTAGCTCATTAATACATTTTATACGATAACACCTATTTTATGACTTATTACTTGGGGCTGCAAAGTGTAGGCAACGCAGTGTAAACAAATTTGTACACAAAAGGTGATCGTAGGCACTTGACATAAAACCACTCACTGACGACAGCGCTAACAACAAGTATTACCTATTGGCTATTAGTTGGACAAATAAAATCATAATATATTCAATGTGATACTATTAATTTTATTGTCATACGATTTGTGATAAAAAAATAAATGATGCATTCAATTAAACTGCTGCTAATAAATCTGTTAAAATTTTGCCGCTGGATGGCAATTTTTACGGAAACCTATACTTAAAAAGTTTCAAGTATCCCCCTGATAATATTTTTCAATTACAATAAAATAACTAAAACCGTTATTCTCTGTTTACATATCTAATTTCTTAAAAAATTGAACTGAAAACATCAGTTAGAAAAAACATTGTTTTCCATGGTTAGTTTTTTCGTATCAATTTCATTGTGAATTAAACCTTGCCTTAGAGTCGAATGATACTTTAAAGTTTATAGTTAATATTGAAAATTCAAAATGAATACTCAAAGTATTAGTGAAAGTATTAGTGAAAAAGGTATAGAAACGCATATTATTGATAAGTTTAAGACGTATCATTTTCACAAAATGTTGGACAATGCTATAATACTATGCAATATTATCCAATGTTGTAAAAGTTTGAACTCAAACTCTCATACAAATTAATTTAATTTGACTTTCTTATAGAAATTTTTTTTTGGAGGAAGTTATTATTTTATTTATGCTTTTAATTTGAATGCTTATAATAACAAAAACTGTGACTGGATTTTTAATATTTTACAAATTTCATTGTAACAATATATTATTCAGAGTCTTGTATTAAATTTTCAAGCCTCTTTTACAGGTGGGTAACCCTGGCACCCCAATGTTCGAATTTTTAATTTTTTTTTTAACCATTAATTGTACTATAATTTGTACCAATTTGTACCAACAATTTAAGAATTTATACCTAAATACTTCCCCTAGGAAAAATCAATTTTCCAGATGGGGTGCCAGGGTAACGTTACCCCAGTACCACCATAAATTAATTATGCATTTTATAAATATTTTTGTTTTTTTATATTTTATATGTACCTATGCATACTGCATAGTTATCTATACGTCTTGCGTTTTATAATATATTTATGGATTTTTTTATATTTACATTTTAATATCACGTATTTAACTCTTGAGTTATTAATAATGCAATACAAGTTATAACTTCGACAATTCATACTTGTGCTTATTTTTCAATAATATAATATAATATATTATACGTATACTTACTGTTTAGTGTATAGGTATACAATATGAAATAAATAGAGAAGTTACCATATCATTTAGGACATACTATATTAATTTTAACCCAAGTGTCTGTTTATACGTAGGTACATACTATAGTATGCATTAAGACTTAAGAGTACCTATATTATGGAAGTTAGTTAGAATAGGTTATACACCATGAGGGATGAGTAGGTACCTTTACTATATTGGTTTAAAAGCATAAACTATATAATATAACATATTTGTATAAATTTTAAATTATAATTAGCATTTATCGTGTAAGAATTATATAATTTCTTAAAACACTATACCGCCTATGACCTACCTAGCTTACATAATACTTGATGAAAATACTTTTACTCTTTTTGAGTTTTATATTAGCTTTTGTTCAGTAGAGAGGCCAATGCAATCATATTGCAATATTGCACTATTTGCTTTCATATATAGATTATTGACCAATAGTGCAATACCTTAATTATAGAAATTAGAAATTGTATATAATAAATATGCAATGCACACAGTAGGCATAATGTAGTTTTGATTTATAATTTTTCAAATTACCTATTTAACAACAAAAACATTCAATGACGTGTAGATTGTATGTAAATGTATATGTATATTATAAATTAATTATTATTATTATAAGATGACTTAATATAGGTATATATTATATACTACCACTTATTTAATGTCTTATAAATTATAATATATTATATTATTATTATTTAAATTATTAGTAATATCATAATTGCATACTTATTGCGCGTGACTGTGTTATGACTTATGTAATATATGCATGTGTGTATGGATATAGTGCTTTGTGTACCTACTGTCCAGTCTTGTTCAGTATTCAAATACTTTTTGACCAATGTATTTTAAATACTTAAAAGTACTTTTTATTTGTTTTTTTATTCTAGAATACTATAAATCCCTACTTTTGAAATATATAATATTATAATGTTAGCATATTATATATGTGTATTATATACATATATGATTAAGGAAGTTAATTAGTAAATTTAGTTCAATACCTATAGCTGCCTACATAGGTACACCAATAGTAGGTATATAATATTGATAAATTGATGGAGGGACACTAACCAAAACAGTGTATTTTTATTAGAAATATTTAGAATATAATATGTTTTAACTTTTCACATACCTACTTATAAAAATGCCATATTAACATTAAAGCAAGTGTCGCTCTAATTGTACCTAGGTATACCTACTACATATAGTGTGAAGGTAAATACTAAATAGTATATATATATATGTTTAAGAGTTTATGTAATTTAGTTAGGATACCTAGCTTTTATAGACACACCAGAAGTTTATTGTATTGGTTTAAAAGTACCTATGTGTACTATATTTGGAGTGACGAAATAATTGGGTACAAATTCTTAAAATGGTTTTATAATATGGTACAAATTATAGTACAATTAATGGAAAAATTTTTTTTTAATAAAATGCATTATTCAGTTATGGTGGTGCTGGGGTAACGTTACCCTGGCACCCCATCTGGAAAATTGATTTTTCCCAGGGGAAGTATTTAGGTATAAATTCTTAAATTGTTGGTACAAATTAAAGTACGATAAATGGTTAAAAAAAAAAAAAAAAATTCGAACATTGTGGTGCCAGGGTTACCCAACTCTCTTTTACCCAACAAATACAATTTTATTGACATTAATTTATGAATTGAATAAGCCGACCGGAAGCCGGTCATATATCCCAGGACGTATGTTTTATAAAAGTCCACAGGCCGCAATTTACATATAGTAATGAGTAATTACTATAACCTTTTTTGTGGGACTCAATTTACCAATGAACTCCGTCTATACAAAGTTTAATAACGATAAATTATTGATAAGATTATTAAACGTTTTTGCAATTAGTCACTAAATAAAATATGTGTTATTTGTGTTAAAGATAACTTAAGTATACTACTATACTATCATCACTGACGTATACATTACGAAATGTATTACGCGATAATAGTCTATTATTATTTTAATCTTCTCGAATTATTATAAAAAAAAAAATAAATAAAATTTAACATCAAACAATCTGCAGCCACAAAACGGATAAGAGTATTAGAGATAGGTAAATAAATATTATATAAACTACAAAATCGATCGTTACTTTATTTGTATACCGTAATTTTGTTAGAATTGTTTCCATGAAACGAAAATGTAATGGACATATTAGTTTCTTGTGATAAGTAATTCCCGTATAATATAACGCGTTTATACTTATTTATAAACTAATGTACTATTGAGAATTAAAAAAAGGTGGGCAAGTGGGTGTCGCTCCGCTGTACAGTAGGTTACAAGTGGGTCACTGTATAATGGATGATATTAAATTTGAATTCAACGATATAATATCATTGTATAAGAAAAACGATTCTGAGCGGAGACGGTATGTCAGTCTATGTATAAGACATATTATATACATATCTATGGTATTAAACAAAAAATTTACCTATAATAGGTACCTATAATAAATTCCAAATTAGTCATATCATAATATCCATTAGGTACTTACCTATATCGCGTTATACATCAACAAAAACCGTGATACTATCATAGATATATAATAGTACACTTTAGAAGTTTCAAGTACCCACGAATAATATTATTCAATCACAACAAAATAACTAAAATAGTTATTCTAGGATTTTTAATATGCAATTTCGTCCAAATTTGAATTTAAAATGTCTGTAAAAAATAACCGTGTTCATATATTTTTTAGATTTTTTGGTTACAGTATGAACTATTTATGAAAACCTTTGTGTTGAATTTACAATCCTTAGCTATAAAAACTGAACATTTTATAATTTATTAATTAGAATGATTGATAATTTTCGAGATTTTGATAAATTTTGTCAAAATTTGATCTTCAAATGCTTATAAAAAAAAAACTGTGCCTATGTATTTTTAATATTTTTTAACTGCTATTGTTTTTTTATTAATTAATTTATTTTTTTTTTTAATTTATCAGGAACCTTGTATTAAATTTTTACACTTTTTTGGCCCAACAGATAAAATTTTATTGATATTTATAGAAAAAAAAACTAAAAAAAATTGAAAGCTGTAAATGTCCATAAACAGCTCAAAATGAGTCAAAATATTTTCAAAATTGTATGGTGTATAGAAAATGCTAATATAAACATTCAGTGAAATTTTCATGTAACTACAGTTATTCGTTTTTGAATTACAACAAAATAAGGAATTCGCTATATGAGAAATCGAGTGAATATCCAATGTTGTAAAAATTTGAATTTCAAACGCTCATAAAAATTTAATTTGACTTTCCGGTAGAGATTTTTTTATTGATAAAGGTAGATAATCTTATAAGGAATCTTGTATTATATTTTCAAATCTTAGATTTTAAAAGTTAAATTTTTACGAATTCTTAACTCAAAATAATTTGCTAATTTTCGTGATTTTTCCATATTTTGTAAATTTTTGAACTTTAAATGCTTATAAAAAAAACTGTGACTAACGATTTTTAATATTTTTCATCTGCCATTGAAACAATATACTAGGAGCCTTCTATTAAATTTTCAAGTTTTTTTAACCAACAAATAAAATTTTATTGATATTTCTAGAAAAAAAACTAAAAAAAAATGAAAAATGAAAATGTCCCTAAACAGTTCAAAATAAATCAAAATATTTTGAAAATGTCATCGTGTATAGAAAATGCAAATATAAACAACCAGTGAAAATTTCATGTATCTACGGTCATTGATTTTAAAGTTACACCAAAAACCAAATTCAATTTTCTGAAAAATCGATTTTGCGTAAAAATTCCCGTTTTTCCTTAATTTTTCTTTTGTTTTTCTTGGCGCTTTTGAAAAGTACTGGGAATTTTAAATTTTGACCTCCCAATGCACCAACGATATTCACTTTCCAATCGAACAAGATACTGAAGTCGAAAATCGAAGCATTATTTCGACTACTTATCGTGTACACAGACACAAAAAAAATTAAAAAACACACATTGTAAAATCAATACATTCATCGTTCCACTCAGAATCTAAAATCCTAGATATACCTGTGATGGCCGTTGAGCGAGGAGTAGCTACAAAATATGATGCCGCGAGTCGCTGCAACAGCCGCCGAGCCGCCGCCGCCGCCGCCGAGACTGAAGAAAAGTAACGATTAGACCATGAGCCCCTGATACTTCTGGGGCTCTGGCACCTTGTTTTTAGATTTAGTTCGTATGTTTTAACAACCCGATCAACAATATATTATTGAAATTAAGTTTTATATGACACGACGAGGCTAGCCTTGAAAAAACGTTCCTGACGAAATACATAATATATATTAACAGTTATTTTAGCCAAAACAGACAATTTTTATTCCATGGTACTCCATAGTCCATGGTAGTTCCTGGTACTCCGACTCAACATTTTTCGATTTAGTTCGTATGCCGTAGTAGCGTTTTTACTATCCCGATCAACCCAAGCAACATAAACTCCAACATAATTGTTGAGTTCATTTTCATGCGGTTGAACGCTACTAAAACATACGAACTATCGAAAAATGAATAGTCGGAGTACCAGGAACTCATGTCTAATCGATGCTTTTCTTCAGTTTCGGCGGCGGCGGTGGCTCGGCGGCTGTTGCGGCGGCTCTCGGCATCAGCTGTTGTAGCCACTCTACTGACGACGCGGCGGCAGCAGGTCAATACTAACTATAACAAAACTGAACAATAATAATAACAATAATATTGTTGGTTTTTGTAATGTACGGTTTATCACACCAAAAACGCTTCGTTATAACTCCGTGTAAAAAATAAGCTAAGTTAAAAAAAAATGTAATAATGATTAAATCTTTAAAAGACGTGATATAATAATATGGAAATTAAGTAAAATAACATTTTATAATATTACAAATACCTATGATGACAAATAACATAAATTGTAATGTTAAATACTTAGTCAACATATTAATGATACATTATTAATTACTGTAAATACTGTAGTGATTACTTAATTGTATGTATTTAAGTATACTTCTACGTCCTGCTAAATAGTTAAACATGATATGTTGACTAAGTATTTAACATTACAATTTATGTTATTTGTCATCATAGATATATGTAATATTATAAAATGTTATTTTACTTAATTTCCATATTATATCACGTCTTTTAAAGATTTAATCATTATTACATTTTTTTAAACTTAGCTTTTTTTTACACGTAGTTATAACGAAGTGTTTTTTGTGTGATATCAGCTATTTTTTTTTATGAAATAAGTTTAATTTGACTGTATATAATAATAATAATCCATAATAGCATATGCATCGTTGGCCTCCTGTTGTTATATCATTTTTTCTATTTTAGTTTTTTTTTCTAAAACTATAATATACAAATAATACTATACTACTATATAAATAATAAAAATGCCGAAACGATCATTCTTTTGTTTTTCTTGGCGCTTTTGAAAAGTACTGGGAATTTTAAATTTTGACCTCCTCAATGCACCAACGATATTCACTTTCCAATCGAACAAGATACTGAAGTCGAAAATCGAAGCATTATTTTGACTACTTAGTACACAGACAAAAAAAAATTAAAAAAAAATATATAAAAACACACATCATTGTAAAATCAATACATTAATCGTTCCACTCAGAATCTAAAATACTAATAAAAATAGAAACTTTCTCTGGCCTAAAAATATATAGAAAAGAGTCAAAATATTTTCAAAATTGTATGGTGTATAAAAAGTGCTGATATAAATATTCAGTGAACATTTAATGTAACAACAGTTCTTTTTTTTATGGTTTAACTAAAAACCAAACTCGATTTGGTCGTCGAAAAATGATTTTGAATTTCTATATATTATTAACCTTCGAAAGCACCAACGTATAGACCTTCCTACCAGAAAAATTACTGAAGTTTAAAATCAAAGAATTATTTCAATAACTTATCGTGTTCACAGACACAAAAAACAAAAATGACACACACACACATCAGAATCTAAAACACTATAATATCATAGCTAATAATAAACTCGAATTAAATTATTTACAATGTACTTTCTGTATAACTCGATGGTCACAGAAATTCGAATGATTAATATTACTAAATTTCGAGTTATCAAAATCTCAATGTGTCATTATTATTCGAAGGAAACTTTATTTGTTCGAGATGTAGAGAATCTCGAGGTATCAAGGATCGAGTTACTCGAATCAGTACACTGTATATATATTACTTTATACTTATAGCATGGTTTGCCCATGACCCGAGCTAATAATATTACCTACAAATTAAAACAATTTAACCAGACGTTTCGAACTTTCGAAGAACCACTCTTTCCGCCACCACGATGCAGTTGTTTTCGGCACCTAGGTACTTTTATACATTTGCATGTTAAATTAATTACGAAAAAAACTGATTCGATTCAAATCTGTTACAATATCTATTATTTTATTAAAGCGGGATCAAAACGAAAGAAAACAAACGAGGTATGCCTAAGCGTAACTTTAGAACTATTATCAAGAGAAATTACGTTTTATTTTAGAATTACTATTAGGTGACATAAATCACCAGAGGCATATTCACATAGCGTTACAAGACTTTATTGAATATTATATTTCTGTGGTATTTTTAATCAAATATTTTGGGAATAATTTCATGCAGTATTTTAATATCTCACTAACGATTTTAAGAGAAAAGTATCGGATTAAAAATATCTTATTAGTTATTTCTATTAAACCAAAAACTTAACACATTATTAAATTTGAACAATAAGAAAGTTTATTCGTACCTTGGGCAAAAACGAACACTTTGTAAATTAATGTTTTATATTACATTGTTGTTATTACTAACTTAGAACTTATGACTAAAATTGAAAATTAATTAATTCGTAAGATAATAATATTTTAAAAATATGAGCCAGTAAAATATTGTATTCTAAAAAATACCCGATCATAATTGAATAAATGTTATTTATAGGTACATTCAGTGAAATAACAACCAATTTCTAAAATAAAGAAATACCTACTTACATATTATTAAGCAAAAAATTAAACTACATTTTATAGTTCGTCTTTTGACGAGTGACAGTTATTCTGCCGATGCTTCTCAGCCATAATTAGACATGAATTATGTGGTTATTACAACTACAAATTGGGCAATAAATATTTGACGTACCTATGCGATAAAAGCAGGTAATTTAATATTATAAAATATAGTTGAAAGTAGGTAGCGTATTTAATATTATCGGTGCCGAAATATCTTATTATAGTTAAAAAAAAAGTTAAAACATCGTTTAATTGTAATTGATGGATTATTGTTATTATTAGTAGGTACCGTGAGGTATTTGTATAACGAACGAGTAATTAATTTTTATGTAACAATGCTTTTATAACTTACTTATCATTTATGAATACAATTTAAAAGTAGTTTATTCATAATAGGTAATATTGTTATATTGTAAGAATATGTGTGCGATAAAATATTTCGTTCTAAAAACTACCCAATCATAATTGAATAATTAATGCTATACAGGTATAATGTGAAAAGGAAATTGACACATGACGTTATAGTACTATAGTAGGTATTCAATAACATTTTAACCTTTAAGGTCGTCTTTTAAATATTATTAGAGCGTTTTAGTGGTCTTAGCGCACTTAACACAAAATATTGTTTTTTTATAAAAATTGTATTTAAGTTTTTCACTAAAAAAATTGATCTTGTAATGTGCCAATATGTAGGTACTTAGAAGACCTATTTTCGGTCGAAAACATACCTCATGACTTCAATCACCACTCCCAATATCTGATATTAATTTTGAAAGCAGATTTGAATTCGTCACTAAATTATCATATATTTTAACTATACTTTTTAATTAATTCAAATATTAAAAACTGCATTAACTATTAAATATAGTAAACATTACCATAAAAAATAACTATATTTATATAGTCATAACACATAATAAGTAAATCATTTTAGTTATTTTACCTATTAAATCGTTATATTTACTATAATTGGTTCGACTATAATATTATATTAATTTTTTTTCCGTGTACCAGCCCAAAACATACTTATGTTGAAATATGACGTTAAAATTAGTGGTTGACAGTAAGATTTTTCCCATGACATTTATGTTCGAAAAACGTTTGTCCCGATTTAAGTAAATTAAAATTTGTGGCAATCCTAGCATTGTTAATTAAATCATTCTGCATTATATATTTAACGGGAGCCAGAAATTTTACCTCAAAAATTATTGCACCCGCACTTAAGTCTAAAATATAGCAATATAGATACTTACCACATGTGTAGAATCAAGAAAAACTGCGGGTACCGTCGGTTTGGTCGTCTCTCGGTGAATTGAAGGTCGATCCTTCAAAGCCGTGGTACGTTATTTAAACTGTAAACTGTACAATAAAATATATTAGACGCCTGTGGTATTAGGTAAATAATGTTATTAAATATCCGTACAGAAATAGATAAAAAACAATTAGGCACCAATACTTTGGAAACATTTCAAAAGTATTTTAATAGAGAAATTATTCTGTCATTAAATTAATTGTATTATAACCGTTTTAACATCCAATCAAATATTAGTAAATACCTAACAATAATAATTACAGTCGAGAATAATGTATTATTAAGTGTTTTCATCGAAACCTGAACGCGAACTTGAAATTATTTAGCAATTTGATGTTCAAACACGCATTTAATATAATACAACTTTCCATTTGAACGTTATTATTTATACCTATAGGTACTGCAAGTAGTTTATGTTATTAATAATGATAAACATAAATACTTAAAAATAAAAATATTTTTTTTTCGACTCTTACAGAAATTATATTCACAGAAGAACATAATTGAAAAAACGGTGCGAAAGTGGGTTTTGCTCTGCTGTACAATAGGTTACAACAGGTGGATCACTGTAATGGATAGTGTTAATTTTGAATTCAATGGTATAATATTATCATAGTATACGAAAAACGATTCTGAGCGAAGACAGTCAGTCAGCCAGTAATTTTTTATTAAGTATATTTGATGATATTAATGTGAATTAAGTAATTTATTTACTCATTTACGAGGAAGCTAGTTTTAAATTTTTAATCCTTAGCTATAAAAATTAAAAATTATATATATTTTTATTACAAAATCATTCTTAAATTTTAAATTTGATTAATTTTATTCAAATTCAAATTATTTAAAAATTTTTAGGTATATAAGTATTTAATATGAATTTCAGGTAGATATTTTTTTTTGATAAAGATAGACAAACTTATGAGAAATTTTGAATTAAATTTTCAAATCATAGATTTAAAAATAAAATTGTTATGAATTTCTTACTCAAAATAATTTGGACATTTTCTAAATACCATGAACTACCGTCGGGCCAAGCTATCGCTGTAATTCTATGAATGAATAAAAAGATAATAAGAAGTAATAATATTAATAATGATTAAGTAGCTAAATACTAATGAGTCTACAAAAATTACAAACATATGTATGGGATACTGAGTAAATTGTTATATTTTTCTTTTATTAATGACGCGGTTACCCCAATAACATTTCCTTTTATAGTATAGTTATATAATATTTTATGTGAATACGCAAAATATAATAAGTATTAACTAGTATTATGAATTATTATTTACCAATTAATATATTATTTAATATATTTAATAATACGGTTTTTTATATAAAATTAATTTTAAATTTGTGGTTTAGAAAAAAAATTAACTTAAAGTGACAATAAAATTAATTGACTCGTAAGTTACTGAATAACATTTGACAAAATGGAACTCGTTAAGCTAGAAGCGACTTCTAAAAAAAAGTGACTCGTTAATTTAACTTAGATTAAAGTAACTTAACTTTAACTTATTAATTCGGTAATGCCCAGCCTTGAGTATAATTACAACTCTGGCGATTCGTGCCCAACAAAAAAACAATATAAAATAAACGAAACGGCGATTTGCGCATGTAATAATAATGGTTTCACTTGAACTTTTGCAGCAAATTGCGTAGACAATAATATTTTTTAATATATATATTATATAATAAAGATAGGAATATTTTAAGCGATTAATTATTTATATATATAGGGCAAGCCAGCCAAACAAGATGTGCTGGGGTGACAAAATTTTTTTTCTGTAGAACATCGCCGTTCGCGCAGGCACGTTGTCGCTAATAGTAATTGTATACGCGAGAAACCCGTTTGTTATTATTTGTATAACTACTGAAATCTGAATAAAATCGTCTCCGACCTGAAACCCGAGTTTGACAATTATTTCAGACATTTTACGTTCCCACATCTTATAAAAACACCGATGGGATATATACGTACTAAGTGTAAATGAGGTCCTATATACCCGCTGAGTACGACCGGAAACGGGCTTAATGAATCAAATGATATTCGTGTGGATACGATTGTGAAATAAGAAAAAGTCGGTTCAAGAGACGGTTACAGTGTTATAAAAACGGAGCAAAAAATTTATCGTTTTTTTGCATTTTTTTGGAACGGCGCGAACCATAAAAACGAGTACCTATTGTACTAATTCACTCGTAATCGTGCGTACTGTATATACAAAAATATCTGCATATTTTTATATTATTCTTATTCGGATCCAAGGTCAATCGATGGTCGCATTTCGACAAAAACCTACATTAAGAAATAACAATATACTCGGCAGTTATAATTCGTGTTTATATCCAGTGGCCGTTTACCCACAGTACCCGGGATTCAATTTATTAGTATAATAATCAATAATTTATTATTTTTTTTCGGTCCAGAGACTCAATTAAAAACTGGTGGCAGCGGGGCTACGACCACTATTATACAGTCGTCGATTACCTACAAATGTAGAGCATACGAACACGATTTATTCGTCTTTATTAATTATTTCAATTAAAAAAGGAATATAACGGACGGGCGTAGGTAATAGCTTTGAATATAATACAAGGACACAATAATAATTAATAATTGATATAATAACCAAAATAAATCTCACAAACAGATAATAATAATATGCAGATGTGTGTGTGTGAGAGAGAGAGAGAGAGAGAGAGTTTACCATAAATAGGTACCTAGTAAAAATTATGAATCATATTATTATATAATCCACTGTATTACAGCCTACCTGCCTTCTTATATTCAGTTGCCTCCCGAAGTTTATAACTAAACGGACGATATTATCTTCGGGTCGTTTACTTACACAGAATATATAATATTATAACAATATATGGCATGGCATGAAGTATGGCAAATGACCGAACACTCCGTATTATACTTTTTTTCTATATTGCACATGATATATAGTAACCGTCCGACGGTTACTAATATATGTATATATATATTAGAATTATATTTATATAATATTATTATATACATAAAATGTAGTTATTAGCCGAATCCGACGCCATGTAGATAGTAATTAATATAATAATTTTTTATATTCGTCGTACCTATACCTATACTTTTAAAATAGGTACCACCTACTTCAACTGAACAGACGATATTATCTTCGGGTCGTTTGTTTACAGAGAATAATATATAATATAATTTATGTCACGGCCGAGGGTGGTAAATCAAAACAATGGTTCTCATAAAAAGTTCATATTATACAGTAGCCAAACTTGAATTCAATAATATAATATCATTGTATAAGAAAAATGATTCTGAGCGGAGACGGTTTGTCAGTCAGGATATTTGTTATTGTTATTAGTTATTATATCATTTCAGTTGAATATTATTATTTTTTATTTGTTTCTATGGTAATAAACAAAGCGTTAGAATTTAAAATCCAATTTTTAGTGGTTTTACGTAATTTTTCGGTGGTTTGTACCGTGGCATTAAATAACTATTGATAAAATCTAAAAATTAAATCTTTAAGTAACATTTTGATCTAATTTGCTGAAAGATAAGGTACTATAGGTAGCAATCGAAGAACTCCTTCTGGTAGAAATTTTGTATACTGGATATAAAAAAAAAAAAAACACCATTGTAAAACCACTAGCTTAATCGCTCCTCCTAGAATCTAAAATTTATAAAGACAGTAAATTATTTTTTACTGACATTTTAAATTCGAATGTGGACGAAATTACATATTAAAACCAAGAATAACGATTATAGTAATGTTGTTGTAATTTAAAAATTTTATTCGTGGGTATTTGAAACTTTTATGTCGGGTTCCATATGAATGATCGATATAAAAACAGCAGTAAGGCTTGCTATCAGGTCCATAAACTATTATAAATATCTTTATCGATTCTATTAAGTACATCACTAGCTGTTGCTTATAATGTGGAACAAATGTATAATTATTTGATAACTTACTCGTATGTCATGGTAGTATGGTATATTCAATAAATGATAAATCGGTCGTTTGATTATACTATGGAACAATATTATATTATATGAAACAATTTATGATAGCACACTATTAGTTCAATAAAGTTATCATAGACTTATATACATAGACGGAACATTAATTGTCCCTAGGACTGGGAGGAGTGGTCGTTCCGAACGGATTAAGAGAGATTATAATATAAGCTCTATCATAAGAGTGAGAGAAATGGCACTGTTCTGAGGACAGCCAATGTAATTAGCTATAATATCGCCTGATTCTTTTCTTATCAAGCTCCACCCTGCACACGTTATCATATACCTAATTTTCCGTTCATTTCTATAAGTCTATGAAAGTTATAGAGTTCTTTTATTATTTATCGAACCAAAATCGGGTCTTCAATTTATCGAACCGGTAACAATATTTTTATCGATCGTTTATGCAACCCGAAATTATAGAGTATATTACCTTTTATATTTTATTCACTAAATAATATTTTTGCAAAAAATGAACTTAACCACACATACATATTATTATATAGACTCACACACACCACCTACTTACTAACCTAAACTTCCCACCTCCTGTTGAACGCTATATACCCGCAAGTGGTGTGGCGTGGGTATTACAAAGATGTAAGCAGTGACATTTTTTCAAAAGATTGAATATCGTACTATACCTAAATACCTAATTTTATATTATGTTTAAAAAAATGTTATCATTTTAAAGTTTTTAATATTTTTAAAAATATACTAGTTGTACAAATCAAATTCGAGAAAATAAAGAAATTGAAGTATAAATACTTCAAAAGTCTATTAGGCGAATGACAGTGACAGTGTACGTAAAAACGACCTCAGTCTACAACGCGTCGGGCTACGTACTGGTCGCTCCTTGTTTCTCGCGTAAGCAAAATCAAATGTGCTTACAAACGCTAGTTAAATACGTGACCCCCACTATGGCATTATAGACTATTCGAAAACAACAGTTGCGCGTAAGCAATTTCAGAATGTGTTACACTGTATATCGTATTATGATTATGCAGTTAACATAATACAGAATGGATTAAAAATAGACCTACAATCGATGATTTTCTTAAAATAGTTGGTAATCAGTAGACAGCGTACGACACAAATTCACAATAACAAAAACCACTACCAGCTATAACTTAAATATTTTATAAATAAATTAAATTTTAAAACTATTATATTACCTATAGTCATGATCAAACTTCATTCAGTTAACAGGTTACGGCTACTGACGCTATATACCCGTATTCAAAAGAGTGCTCTGACGGTATATGTTTCCAGTACCAGCTGTATCTCGATTGTATAGCAGGGCGGCACCCCGATTTCACATATATTATCTAATATAATATAACATATAATGTTATTTTTTTTGAATCATATAATATTATATTGAATAAATATGAATTCTTTTTTACATACACACGTATAAATATATACGATATTATAAAACATTTTACAGCTGCGTCGAGATCGACGTAGACTTTGGATCCCATTATAATATAGTTACCAACCGACGTGTTCAACAGATATCGAACACCGTCGGACGTCGATAGTCGAATACATTTCGTTAGAATAAACCAAGAATACGTGGACAATATATAGTAAACTGTAGGTATATAATGTATTAATGTATATATATATATAATATGTACCTATCTCAACAATAATCCTTCGTAAACTAAGTTAATATGATAATATACTTATTACCTAGGTATCATATAATAATATACCTCAAGCCGGGTTCAAACTACATCGTGTCGTGTGATTTCGTATTTTTATGTTTATACCATAATGCAATACCAATGATAGGAATATTGTACCTGATGATAACTAAAATATAATATTTTTTTAACTTTATTAATTATAAATGTATGCCTATGACAAACACAAAAAATGTGGCATAATAATTGGTGAAAGAATTTTTTGAAATCGGTTCAGTAGTTCCAGAGATTACCCTCAACAACGTCAACTAACAACTCCTCTTTATATAGGTAATAGTTTAGATATATCATATAATATAATATACCTATATTACCTAGGTATCATATATTTTTTTTATTTTTAAATAGATGATGGTCAATTTTTTCAAATACAAATGTATACGTATGTAATATGTATTACCTCTCTTTTGAAATCACACTACTGATAATATTCCGTATTTGTGATTTCAGTAAAATATTATATAATATGAACAAAAAAAAAAAAAAAAAAATGTTATTTCCGATACGTGGCAACGTTATATTTTACTATTTTCGTTCATTTTCTCTTGTTCGTTTCTTTGCCAGCGGGTCGTCTTATATCCCATTCAGCGGTCGACAGCTGCATTTTGAACCCAAAAACCGTATTTCTGGACAAAAAACCATTGTCGTTACTCTGCCGCCACCGATTACAACCAACACATTCCGGAAACGTGTGGTCATCAATAGCGACGTGCCTTTTCATAATATTATCTGCTAATATATCAATTTTTATCTATTGGCCGAATACGAAGTTGGCCGATACGGCACAGGTAGCGCTAGTGAGCAATTACGGCCGTCGTTACATTTTGGAAATCGCCAGACGACAATTCATTTTTTGTTTGAAACTGTACTTCGCCTCAGCAACACTGTACCCAATTCACACAGAATCCAACCATTAACCTGTAGCTGTAGCGCTGTACCTCTAATACGTGTGAGTATATTACCATATTATAGTATATATAAGTAAATTTATTTGATACTTTTCAATATTTTTTGGTAGTTTTGTATGCCATAAATTGTTACTATTTTATATATTATCATAGATTTTATTGTTTGTTTATTATTATTTCGGAACCTTGAAATCACTTTAAACTCATTACTCAAATTTATTTTCAATAAACCTTCACTATATTCTACAGTTAATTTATATAAAGAGCTAGAGATATTAAATTTAAAAACATTATACACAAAAAACATTTGCCTATTGTTTTACAGTTTCAAAACTTGCATTGATGTTCCGTGTCACAATTATAATACGCGCTTTAATGTTAATACTAATGTTATTGTCCCTAAAATGAATACAGTATTTGAGCAACAAAGCCCTAAATATAAGTTCATAATATTTTGTATTAAATATAATTTTAATATTCATGATTTTAGCAGCTTTAAAATGTATAAAAAATATATAAATAATGTTTTGTTGCAATAATGCCTTTTACAACGTATTGTATACGGCATATTAATTTTTCTTATTGATTATATAATTCTTACTGTAATTATTATCCTTATGTATATTGTTATATTGTTATTATTATTTCTCTTTTTTTTCTCATTTTTTGTATTATTTTTCATTTTATTAATTGCACTTAAGATTTTGATCACTTACTCTCTCTTTTCGCACAAGCTTGCTTTTAAAAAGAGAACCAAAAACTAATTA
This sequence comes from Macrosiphum euphorbiae, assembly GCA_949089665.1. NCBI lineage: Eukaryota > Metazoa > Arthropoda > Insecta > Hemiptera > Aphididae > Macrosiphum > Macrosiphum euphorbiae. The sequence goes on along the minus strand of CARXXK010001238.1, from coordinate 22,236 downwards.
ATTATTGCTTATTAGATGTTTTGTACATTAATTTTAATTTGGTAACAATAAATATTATTATTATTATTATTCATCACCATGGTCGTGGCGGGAGCATAGGTGAAATTTCATTTTTTGATTGGGGGGGGGGGGGCGAATATATTAAAGACAAGCTGACCATTGCAATATACCATTTTAAAATTGTATGTCTTAGGATTTTGTTGCCTATTTAAACTGTGTAAAAAAGTGGTCAATTTGTTATACGATACATTTTCTAATGCATCAACTAACCCCTAGTAAACACCAAAACATCAGAAATATTGTGTAGAACGTGCTTTTGTAAAAATCATTAAAATCATACTTTTAAAAATTAATTTATAAATTAAAAAGTGCGAACTTTTTAATGGAAATTTATATTTAATTCAGAATCACGGTAGCAGTCGTCATCGTCGTAGTTGTTGTCGTGGCATTAGCGGTGCCCTTGTTACCAACCATAATACCGTTCTTATAGATAATTGTGTAAATACTAAAAGTATTATTACAAGCGTCTATCTGACTTCCGGTCCGGTGCATGGTTGGCGTTTCGATTATTCACTGTCCGATAGGTATTTTACGACCCTCAGCAATGGTAAAAATGTTCTTTATAAATGGTAGGTTCTGGGCCATATGTGATCGTTATTGTAATACGAGAGAGAACTACCGGCTATTGTTGTGGTCCGGCAAATGTTTTGTAACAAATAAATAATTGTAATGGATGCTTGCACAGCCGTATAAATGTCCTGAGCTCTTTCGTATATCGTTCACAAGTCAAATATACGATAAATACCTTTTTTCTACAAATACATGTTTCAGTATGCTGAATTTGAAAATGTTTAATAACAATATTTAATTAATTCAAAAAATTATTAACATTTTTAAAAACTTTTTATTATTTAGATAAGATAAATAGATATAAAGTTATCAATTGATAGCATTGGGTTTTTTTTCATTTAATTACTAAAATTGAAGTATACAAAGGGAGTAAAGTTGTCGCACGTGAAACAGTTTTTGCTACGGTGTACATTTGTAAGACGGAGACAACTGATGAACGTGTGTGGCATCCTCTTAATCAAGCCTTAATCTTATATTTTAATATTTACAATCAAATTTCATTAACTTTTAAACTGTACTTAATTTCATCAAATATTTTAAAACATTTATAAAATAAACACTTTAAATCACATATTTTGGTAAATAATGTTTTTCAAATAAGTGTGTAATGTAAAAAAGATTTGTTCCCAAATTCCACAGGTCATTTCTTATCCGTGATATAATTGATGAACGACCTTCAAAAATAAACTATTATATTCTAAACTATATTATATACAATTATCAATCGAGACAAAGCAAGTGTTAATTTGCGTTTGCGTTATTACATATTTTCAGTGGCGTGAAGATAAAAAAAAAAAATGTTGGACGTAGATGTGATAATAGTTCCACAAGTTAGAAGAAAAATGTCCTTCCTGGCCATTTTATATGCAACAATTTTATACTATTACAAAGGCGACGAAACGGATGTCACTGCTTCTGGAATTATGGACCTTCCTGGAGACTCAATATTCGGCAATTACGACTTCATTATTGTCGGGGGAGGATCAGCCGGTAAAAATAATACATATTATATCTTTATGTTATAAAATTATGTTAGTATAATACATGCTTTGTATACTTTCTTAATATTTTTTATCACGATATTGTTTCTCTAATTTCTTCAAAGTTAAATACCCACACTTCATATTAAATAAAAATACAACAATTGCTCAGGTTTGGTGCTGGCAAACAGATTAACGGAAGTAGAACATTGGAGTGTACTAGTAATAGAAGCTGGTGGACACGAAAATGTATTATCGGACGTGCCTTTGTTGGCCACCCACCAGCAACTATCTGATATTGATTGGCAATATATAACTGAAACTCAAGATTCAGCGTGTTTGGGTGAGTAATGCTTAAGTACCTACCTACTATAAAGAAATATAGAAGAACATTTGTGGATTCAATATTTACTTAACTTCTTAAGGTAATATAATATCTCGGTCTTACAATAATGTGGTGTTATTTAAATGTACTATTTTCATAAACATTGATCCAAAAGTCTTGCAAAGTTCTTCTATAGTGTCAATTATTAATTATCCCAATACCTATAAGTTAGTTTCCTAAAATATGAAATTTGCCTACTGCGAATCTCGTTTTCAGTTTTATGAAATGCATTTAAATTATTTGATCGTACCTAAAATTATAAAAAAAATATAGTCCCAGAAATTTTAACTTAGCATTAAACATATATTTCACACCGAAGTTACCCCCTTTCATACAAGATATTCCTATAAAAATGATATAGTAGGTAAATGTTATCTACATGCATACATACATATACATACAATATATATACCAGGGCTTCAAACCGAAATGATTTTTTGTGGTTAATGGTTTTAGTTTTTCTTTAATTTTTTTCGGTTTAAAAAACCGGTTAATATTGATCCTAAATTTTATGGTTATTAAAAACCGGTTACATTTTTTTGAATAATATGAATAATAATATGTGTTTACTATCTATCACTATAAAAAAAAAAATAAAACTACATATAAAATTAACTTTATTTTATAATTTGTATGTTGTAATATAATAAAATCATGTAAACTAGAGATATCTTCAGAATATCTCTAGTCTTAAATCGTAATGCATAACATTATACAACACCGTGACCAACATATAAAGTATAAACAATTATGATTATTATTATTTATTTTTTAATACTAATTTAAAAATTATTTTTTTTGTTCAAGAACGAAAAATAATTCTGGTTATACATTTCGTTTTCGTTCTATAAAATAATTAATTGTGGTTTCGTTTTCGTTTTCGTTCATGTAAATTTTCCAATATAACCGGTTAATAACAAAACCGGCTTTAACTAGTTTGAAGCCCTGATATATACAATATACTACATACATACATACATACATACATACATACATACATACATACATACATACATAAAAACATATTTAAATTTTTTATATTACATTATTTATTTTATTTTTCAGCTATGAATGAAAAAAGGTGTAGGTGGTCTCGGGGCAAAGTTTTAGGAGGGTCGAGCGTATTAAACAATATGTTGTATGCTCGTGGAAACCCAATTGACTTTGAAAACTGGTTGGAACAAGGTAATTCAGGTTGGGGATACAACGACGTGCTCCAATATTTTAAAAAATCGGAGGACAACAAAGACTCGTCTTTAGCGCGTACTCCGTACCATTCGGCTGGCGGCTATCTCACGGTGTCGGAAGCGCCGGCCAATACCCCATTAGCCGAAGCGTTCATGGCGGCTGGGAGAGAAATGGGGTACGATATACACGATATTAATGGCCAACGTCAAACGGGTTTTATGGTACCACAAGGTACCATCAGAAATGGTTCGAGGTGCAGTACGGCGAAGGCTTTCTTGAGACCAGCCAGGATGCGAAGAAACCTGCACGTGACCCTGAACACGCTTGTCACACGAATTGTCATAGATCCTATAACGAAAATCGCGACCGGTGTCGAACTGATAAAAAATAACACTAGGTACTACGTTCGGGTGGAAAAAGAAGTGTTGCTGTCAGCGGGTCCTATCAATTCTCCACAGCTACTTATGCTCTCCGGCATAGGTCCTGAAAGTCATCTGGCGAAAATGGGTATACCCATTATTTCCAGTTTAGACGTAGGTAAAAATCTTCAAGACCACATCGGACTTGGTGGACTGACGTTTTTGACCAACCGAGAGGTGATACTTTATTAATAAAAAGTTATTTTATTTTAATCTTATGAAACTATTGTAATGACATACCCACTGCAGTGAATTATAATATAACTACATGCTCTTTCGTTTGTTGTACAGGTTTCACTAACGCATAGAAGAGTGCAAAACCTCGATACAGCATTCAACTACTCGACGATCCGCAAAGGGCTACTAACGATCATGGCCGGTGTTGAAGGAATGGCGTTCATTAATTCAAAAAATGGCAATCTATCAGTAGAGCAACCAGACATCGGGTTGAACTTAGTGTCTGGTTCCACCATCACTGGTCTTGGTGGAAACAACACTTGGAAAACTCACGGACTAAAAGAATTTTTTTATGATTCGATGTATAAATCGATTCTTCACAAAGACGTTTGGTCCGCTCTACCTGTAAGTAAAATGTATTAAAAAAATATGAAAACAAAAATATCAGATTTAAAATGCATAAAGTATATCGTAGTTGACTCAATAACTAATAGGACTTATACTTTACACACACATGTGCTTCATCAAAACATATTAATCATATTTTATATATCGATAATGATTTACGTATCTTAGGTAATTTTTTGTTTCACATTAAATGTTTCACGTATAAATTGAACACGTATCGTTCATTGCTTAGATTGTTTTTTATATTTATTAGTACTTGATGCTGTTCTAGAAATGTAATTTTTTAGATATTTAAAAAATAAAATATTAATTTCATAGACTTACATTGTTGTAGCTGAAAACATGTTCACTGGTTTTATTATATTAGTGGTATAAATCTGAACTGAGAATATTCAGAGTCCGATAGGCAATAATAGTAGATATATACTGAACCCCGACACTTTCCCACCCATTACCAAAGTCTGTGGATATAATAAACATTTTATATTATTGTATATCTGCAGATATTGTTGAAGCCCAAGAGCCGCGGCGAAATACTGTTGCGGAGCGCCAACCCGTTCGACTATCCCAAGATTTTTCCCAACTACCTGACGGCCCGAGAGGACGTGGACACGCTGGTTAGAGGCGTCAATTTTGTGTTGGAAATGGCCCAGACCGCGTCTCTCCGCAAGTTCGACAGCCGTCTACACGACGTACCGTTCCCTGGTTGTCAGACGGTGCCACGGCACTCGAACGCTTACTGGGAGTGCATGATTCGGCACTACACCGTGTCCACGAACAACCCGGTGGGTACCGCCAAGATGGGTCCCAAGGATGATAAGACCGCAGTGGTGGACCCACAGCTCCAAGTGTACGGCGTCTATGGGCTCCGGGTGGTGGATGCGTCCATCATGCCCACGCTGGTTGCCGCCAACACCAACGCGCCGGTCATAATGATAGCTGAGAAGGCCGCGGATATGATCAAGGATACATGGCGTAATTACCCGCCCCGTTGCTATGACTGTATGTCAGCAGGAAGAGCAAAAATAATACACGAAAAATTTATTTTTTAACATTTTTTTTTTTTACTCATAATAATTTGAATGAAAACAAAAATTTCACTGAAATCTTTTGAATATTGCATCAATGATTTTTTCCTTTTTCATAATTATTAAAAATAATTTTAATTTAATTTAATTTATTTAAGCTTATAAATATATTAAATTTTGTATTTTTTTTTTTAATTTTTCAAATCGTTTTTATTGTAATAATTAGATAAAATATAAACATTATTATTATTATTAAAACGAATCTACCTCCTTTATTCGCAATACTTGTGTAGTTTTGTTGGTGGTGGACAGTCAAATTTAATATTTAATACATTATAAGATTATTCTCCAACACAAAATCAAATCAAAACTTACATTAAAATAAAATAACATTGACAAAGTAATTAGGTACAAAAAAATTATAATATTGTTACAAATTGTATGATTGTTATTCATATGAAATATTGTACCTATTCCATTATAGGTATATTTCATTATCTTGTATAGACAATAGCCAACACTGATTATTTATCTACTTGTAATTTTAAGAATAATAATTCTAGTTGAATGTCTTATACATATAAAAATATTGTGTCACAATGTTTGTCCGGGATGAACTCTGAAACTACTAGACCGATATTGATGACATTTTTTACACTGTGTGTAATTTGGTTCAACTTAAAAGATAGGGTAATTTAAAAAGGGAGATCACCAACCCCGGGAGGTGCTCAAACGGTAATTTGAGATTTCCAATGGAAATTTTCGTTTATAAATGGTGACCATGGGTTTTTAAGTTATTATAACAATAATTAAAAAAAAAAAAAAAACTATTTGCTTTACTTTTTAAATGTAAATTATAATATAATATCTAACCATAAAATGTGAAATGAAAATCTCTGTACAGGCTAAACTCTGGAACTACTTATTCAATCTTCTTAATTTTTTTTTTTTAAACAAAAGAGTATTTCACGGAGAAGGTTTATATGAAAGAAAATTTTAGGAAAATTCACCTGTGTATAGTATATCGGTTGCTATTGGTTAATCGGGCATGTTTGTTGATTTGCATTATTATCTTTTGTCAATAAACATATATAATCTTGTATATATTATATTATAATATATTACACAAGTACATCCGATGAGTAGTTCCAAACTTTAGTTTAGTTATAGTCTGTGTATTTATGTAGTTAATAAATTAATGTTTGTGTGTAGATTAGACCTCTGGGAAGAAGATAGGTTAATTGACAAAGAGTTAAATTTGTTATTTTTTATTCATCAAATTTTATTATAGTTAGGTTAGATTAGGATAAGATTTTGTATAAATTGATTATATTAATCCACCGTATTAACCTAACCTAACCTAACCTATCATAACCGTAGGTGGAATTCAGAAAAACGACAAACTTGGTATAACTTAGAGTTAAATCATACACTTACGTACAGACAGCACGAGGTCTATAGATTGCCTACCTGACAATGTATTGCTGTAAATCAGAACTTTTATTCCATCGACGAAAAGTTAAGATACATTTTGAGTACCATACACCGAATATTAAATAACCAATTAAATAAAGTTTGAGTCATATAGAGTTGATACATTTAACGGGCAACAATGTGCACGGGATCAGCTAGTATAATATATGTGTTTTTTTATATGTATTGACATAATTCTAAAATAAATATGACCTAAATAATCTATACATTTTTACCAAAACATTGTTTAGAATAATTAATGTGTTCATACAATAAATATGTCCATCATTTTGTAGTTGGAGATTAATAAAATAGGAATTAAATTTGTATAGGTAACTAAGGATTGAAAATGTAATACAAGGTTCTTCATAAGTGTTTATTACTGAAACCCAAACATTAAAAATATATATATTCAAAATTGATTTTTATGTAGATATATGGGTTTCAAATTTGGTTGAAATTAGATATTTAAACGAAAAATAACGATTATTGAGAAACTTGGATAAATTATTATTTATTATATTGTACACTCGACAATGACATTTTAATATTCAATGTTTAAGGTAAAAAATAATTCGAATTATTATATTAATAAAAGTAAGATAAATTACTTTAATAGCAAATTAGATATTTAAATTTTATATACAGTGTGTAAACCCTAATTGAGAGCACTCAATATCTTTGCATAGAGCCCTGTAATTTGAATTCTGTTTTCTTGTTGGTTGTTATGACATAAAAATACACATATTTATAGCTTTTGAATTTTTTTAAACTTAATTAGACTTCCGCATGAACAGTAAAACTAGACTGATCTAGGATTTTTATGGTAAATAGACAGCAAGGACCGATCTAAGATATTTTTGTGATAGTAATGCCTAAAGACCATATTATATTAAAATTCCTGATATTTTTTATACTATTATTAGAGTGTCCCGAAGCTATACAAACTTTTAATTTCAGAGAATTTTCTTTTTTACTGCAAATTAATTAGCAGATGATGTTCTTATAAATGTAGATGTATGTAAATCAAAATTCTAATGAGAAATGCTGAATTATTAAAATGTTTACACTAATTATCATAATCCTTAATTATGGTTTACACTAAAAAGCTATAAGTACCTACCTAATATTAGATGTAGTACGTACCTATTCAATATTCAATATATCTACCTACTTAATAATTATTACAAATAAATTATCTCAATAAATCAATGGTAATTAGTACTAACTACTACCATTTTCAAATCTACTTATCCAATGTCCATATACATATTACTCTTAGTACACAAAGTTATATAACTCAATTATTGTCATAATATTCTATCCACGTATGTAATTTCCAATAGTATTTATTCTACATGTATATACTGTTTTCTATATATATAAAAATGGAGACAAAAAATTCGAAATTGCATCAGTTGAGAACGGCTGGGCCGATTTTGCTCAAATTTTTTTAAGATGTTCGTAATTGCCAGGTGAAGGTTTTTACGAAAGAAAATGTTTAAAAAGTCAACCGAATAATTAGAAAAACTGCAAAAACTATTTATTGATGTCTGGGATTTGAACTCGATACCGTTGTCTTTATTTACTCTATGGTGTATTATATTATATTGGTTGCTATTGGTTAATCGGGCATGTTTGTTGATGTGTATTATTATTTTTTGTAAATATATCTTATATATAAATGAATGACGGTGTGTAGATTAGACCTAATCTAGATTATACACTAATTTAAAAAGGGTTAAATTTGGTTTTTTTTATTCATCGGATTTTAGTACGGCTATGTTAGGTTAGGATTTATAGGTAGGTGGAATTAAGTAAAAACGTCAAACTTGGTATAACTTTGGTACTTTTTGAGTTAAATCATACACTTACGTACAAACAGCACGGGGTCCGCGATCTACCGCAGGTAAATTACCTATCTGATAATGTACTGCTGCAATTCAGAATTTTTATTCCGGGCAACAGAAAAGTTAAGATAAATCTATAACATCATACACCGAATATTAAATAACGCATTGAACAATGTTTGAGTCATATAGAGTTGGTACATTTAACGGGAAACGAAGTGCACGGGATCAGCTAGTTATTTATAAACGATTAACACGTAACTACCGTCACCAAAATGAATTATACGTATATATTATTACTTATAAAATAAACAACATGCACATATAATTATTCATAAAATAAATTGCCTAAAGCGCGTTGTACGTCGAAAATTGATGAGTACCTATCTAATAACCCGTAAAACGTTCAATCGCCTATGCTACGCGTGTTATATTTCGATACTTTTTATCTCCTCATCCGTTCCGCCCACCAAGTTCCTCATCAATATCGATATATCTATCAACATTGTACTTATAATCAAATTCACAAATTTAATATGCCACTGGTATTTTGAATTTATTCAAAAAAAAAAAATCAAATTTTAAATTTAGATTCTGGACGAAGCGATGAATGTAGGGTTGTAAAATTTCATGAAATATTTCATTTCCATGAAAAATATATTTTTTTATTTCCAAGTGAACATTTTTAAAAGTTGGTTTATTGTATGAAATAAAGAAAATATGTAACATAGTTACATACTACATACATAAAAATACACAAACATAGACATATAAAAAACTAGATAACCCACTATAAGACAATTTTGAAGTCAGCCATATGCCAACAGGGAAAAATTGCATGATTGATAATATCAAATATGTATATTGTATATATTTGTAATATAATATATTATATTATTATGTCATAATATTATATAAATATGTATAGGTATCTTATATTCTTATAATCTTATCTATTGAGTCATTTTTAAACATATCCCTGTTGGCAAATGGCCACAAGACTTCAATGTTACTGAGTGATAAGTAATAACTAATAAGTATTAATTTAATAATTTATATTTTTATTACCTAGTAATAAAGTAATAAGTGGTAAAAATAGTTTAATAGCCAATAGGGGATTCAATTGATAAGTGATAACTGATAAGTGATTACAAAAATATAAAAATTAATACCAATATACAAATACCATATAAAAATATAATTTTTAATTTATAATTTATAACCATTGACCATTAACAGTATTTAGGTAGGGTTTTTAATTCTTATACCTTGGTTGATAAATGATACCTAACTGATAAGTTATTCATAATCAATGTTTTCTGTGTTGTATCAATATATTATTTCTAATCATCTATAAACACGTTTAAAAGAAAAAAAAAATATTTTTCATAATTTCATTGAAATATTTCAAGAAGAGTGAAATTTTCAATTTTGAAATATTTCAATTATTTACAACCGTAGATGAATGTATTGATTGTACGATGATGTGTGTTTTTTTATTTTTTTATATGTGTCTGCAGTGTACCAGATAAGTAATCGAAATAACGCTTGGAAATTCCCAGTAGTTTTCAAAAGCGCCGTGAAAAACAAAAAAAAAATATGGAAAAACACGAATTTGTACGTAAAATCGGTATTGACTTGTTTTAGCTGAAAACAAATTTTAAGTTTCCGATTTTTTTGGTTTTTTTTTTCTATATATTTCAATAAAATGCCATTCGTTGTGTCAAAAATCTTGACAATTTAATTAAGGTTCATAATATATTGTATAAATATTATATACAATGGAAGTTGAAAAATATTAAAAATAAATTCACAATTTTTTTTTATAAGTATTTAAAGTTCGAATTTTGACAAAATACCTAAAAATCACAAAATTATTTTGAGTTAGAAATTATTCATAACTGTTTTTTTTTTTAAATATAAAATTTGAAAATGTAATAAAAGATTCCTCATTATAAGTTTATACCTTTATCAAAATAACATTTTTACCTGAAAGTCAAATTATATTTTTATGATTGTGTGGAGTATACAACATTGGATATTCACTCGTTTTTTTAAATAGTGTTTTCTTATTTGGTTGTACTTCAAAAACTATTAACTGTAGAAACTTGCAATATACACCATATGTTTATTTTATCCATTACTATATTTGATTATTATCAATTATTCAATTATTTTATTACTATATATTATAACATTTCCAAAATATTTTGACTCATTTGAGCTGTTTGCAGACATTTTAAATTAAAATTCTTTTTTTTTTAGCTTTTTTCTGTAAATGTCAATAACATTTTATTTGTTGGGTCAATAAGCGTGAAAAATTAATACAAGGCTCCTGATATTATCAAAATACCAGTTAAAAAAAAAACACACATGGTCATAGTTTTTATAAGTGTTTTAAGTTTGAATTTTGACAAAAGTTATCAAATTTAAAATTAAAAAAGGATTTTGTAGTTAACATTAATAATATTTTCAACTTTTATAGCTAAAGATTGAAATAGGTAAATAAATTATTTTATTCGCCATAGTATAAACATTAAAAATGTTCAGTAGTCTATAATTATAGGTACATAAATAATTTTATTTTTAATTTAAGTGGATGCTACACAGGCATTTGTTATATCCGACCTACAAGATTGTAACATAATAAATTGTACGCCCAGTAGATCACAGTTAACTCCGTTAGTTTAAAAATTCAAGTGAACTGATCTCTTATACAATTTAAAGGTAAGATAATATCTAGGGAATCGCATAGGCTTTTTACTATATTTTAATTTTAAAGCAAGTTATGAGTATTTTAGGATATACAAACAATTTACAATTTTCTAATACTCATAAATGTCTTTAAAATTAAAATAGATTAGAAGGACGATTAGCTAGAATATGTAAAACATAAAATTACTGGTTTGATCTTACACAATATATAAAACGTAAATCTAATATACCTTTGGAAATTAAGAATCAAGAGATGTTTAAGTTTGACCATATAACTATAATGTATAAATTATAGTCAAATTATTTTAATTAAACTAGTATCTATGATCACGGGGCTATTTTTATTAAAAATAAAAATAATTATGTACCTATAATTTCAGTGTATATTTGAAATAATGCTTATTTGGTGACAGATTCAAAGTAATGACCTATGGAGAACAATTTACATGATTTTTTTTGGTGTCATCATTTTTGCCAAGTTATTCAAGATAAATTATACATCTCTTTTGATATATTATTATTAACATATTAATATATTTTTGTTCCAGAAAGAGAAAACGTGTTGCAAACATAAAAACTAGTGGTACAACTGTAGAAGAGGAACATTCTGTGAAAATGGTTTTAAAAAAAACGTATAAAAAATAATATGGTAGAATACTTATTTAAGTGGGACAACTACGATGACACATATAATTCTTGTGGAACCCGAGAAAAATCTTCATTGCGAAGATTTAATTAAAAATTTTGAAGAAAGAAGTCTACGGCCAGTTCCAATTTGTAAAATACCAATGAAAATACCAGAAAAAGTAATGGGTGCTACTTATTATGGAGGCCAATTGGTATAATTTTTAATAAAATGGAGCGGGATAGAAGAAGCCGATTGAATCCTAAATGAAGAGGCTAATTTAAAATGGCCTCAAATTATTATCAAGTTCTATGAAGATATAATTATATTTAATAACACAATGACATAATATTCAAATTATTATTTAAATTATTTTCTATAACTTTTGCCTGCCGTTTAACTAATATTCAAATTAAATGACTTATTAATATAAGGCGACGGACTATCTAATCATTTTTAGATAATAATTTGCGCTTAGGGGTATAAAAATAATTAGAATACAAAAGAAAAAATAGAGTATGAATCGTTAATAAAAAAAAACAGTGCCTATGTATTTTTAATATTTTTCAACTGCTATTGTAACAATATATCAGGAGCCTTGTATTACATTTTTACACTTTTTGGCCCAACAGATAAAACTGTATTGATATTTATAGAAAAAAAAACTATAAAAAATTGAAAGCTGTATATGTCCATAAACAGCTCAAAAAGAGTCAAAATATTTTCAAAATTATATGGTGTATAGGAAATGCTAATATAAATATTCAGTGAAATTTTCATGTATCTAAAATTATTCGTTTTTAAATTACTACAAAATAAGGAAATCGCTACATGAGAAATCGAGTGAATATTCAATGTTGTAAAATTTTTAATTTCAAACGCTCATAAAAATTAAATTTGACTTTCTTATAGACATATTTTTTTTTGGTAAAGGTAGATAATCTAATAAGGAATCTTGTATTACATTTTCAAATCTTAGATTTAAAAAGAAAAATGTTTACGAATTCTTACTCAAAATAATTTGCTAATTTTCGTGATTTTTCCATATTTTGTCAATTTTTGAACTTTAAATGCTTATAAAAAAAAATTGTGACTAAGGATTTTTAATATTTTTCATTTTCCTTTGATACAATACATTAGGAGCCTTCTATTAAATTGTCAAGCTTTCGCAACCAACAAATAAAATTGTATTGATATTTTTAGAAAAAAAACTAAAAAAAAATTTTAAATGAAAATGTCCCTAAACAGTTCAAAATAAATCAAAATATTTTGAAAATGTTATCGTGTATAGAAAATGCAAATATAAACAACCAGTGAAAATTTCATGTATCTACGGTCATTTGTTTTAAAGTTACACCAAAAACCAAATTTGATTTTTTGGAAAATCGATTTTGCGTAAAAATTCCCGTTTTTCCTTAATTTTTATGTTGTTTTTCCCGGCGCTTGTGAAAACTACTGTTTACTTTTGACCCCATAAAGTACCAACTAGATTCACTTTCCTATCAGAAAAGGTACTGTTGAAGAAAATCGAAGCACTTTTACTGTCCCAAAACGTGATGACAGACACAAAAAAAAATTAAAAAAAAGGTGGGCAAGTGGGTGTCGCTCTGCTGTACAGTAGGTTACAAGTGGATCACTGTATAATGGATGATATTAAATTTGAATTCAACGATATAATATCATTGTATAAGAAAAACGATTCTGAGCGGAGGCGGTATGTCAGTCTATGTATAAGACATATTATATACATGTATATGGTATTAAACAAAAAATTGACCTATAATAAATTCCAAATTAATCATATCACATTACACATTAGGTACTTATAACGCGTTATACATCAACAAAAACCGTGATACTATCATAGATATATAATAGTACACTTTAGAAGTTTCAAGTACCCACGAATAATATTATTCAATCACAACAAAATAACTAAAATCGTAATTCTTGGTTTAAATATGAAATTTTGTCTAAACTTGAAATTAAAATGTCTGTAAAAAATAAGTGTGTTTATATATTTTTTAGATTTTTTGGTTACAGTATAAATTATTTAAGAGAATATTTGTTTTGAATTTTCAACTCTTAGTTATAAAAACTGAACATTTTATAATTTTTTAATTCCAACGATTGATTATTTTCGAGATTTTGATAAATTTTGTCAAAATTCCAACTTTAAATGCTTATAAAAAAAAAATCGTGCCTATGTATTTTTAAAGTTTTTCAACTGATATTGTAACAATATATAAGAAAGCTTGTATTAAATTTTCAGATTTTTTGCCCCACCAAATAAAATTTTATTGACAATTATAAAAAATAAAACCAAAGAAATTGAAAACTGAAAATGTCCATAAACAGTTCAAAATAAATCAAAATATTTTGAAAATGTTATCGTGTATAGAAAATGCAAATATAAACAACCAGTGAAAATTTCATGTATATAGTTCATTTGTTTTAAAGTTACACCAATAACCAAAATCGATTTTTTGGAAAACCAATTTTGCGTAAAAATTCTCGTTTTTCCTTAATTTTTATGTTGTTTTTCCCGGCGCTTGTGGAAACTACTGTAAAATGTTTACTTTTGATCCCCCAAAGTACCAACTAGATTCACTTTCCTATCAGAAAAGGTACTATTGAAGAAAATCGAAGCACTTTTACTGTCCCAAAACGTGATGACAGACACAAAAAAAAATATAAAAATATAAAAAAAAACACACATCATTGTAAAACCAATACATTCATCGCTCCACTCAGAATCTAAAAAAAGACAGTTATGAATAATTTCTAACTCAAAATAATTTTGTGATTTTTACGTATTTTGTCAAAGTTCGAACTTTAAATACTTATAAAAAAAAATTATGAATTTATTTTTAATATTTTTCAACTTCCATTGTATATAATATTTATACAACATATTATGAACCTTGATTAAATTGTCAAGATTTTTGACACAACGAATGGCATTTTATTGAAATATATAAAAAAAAAAAAACCAAAAAAATCGGAAACTTAAAATTTGTTTTCAGCTAAAACAAGTCAATACCGGTTTTACGTACAAATTCGTGTTTTTCCTTATTTTTTTTTTTGTTTTTCACGGCGCTTTTGAAAACTACTGGGAATTTCCAAGCGTTATTTCGATTACTTATCTGGTACACTGCAGACACATATAAAAAAATAAAAAATACACACATCATCGTACAATCAATACATTCATCGCTTCGTCCAGAATCTAAATTTAAAATATGATTTATTTTTTTAGGATAATTTCAAAATAAAAGTGGAATATTAAATTTGTGAATCTGATTATTTGTACAATGTTGATAGATATATCGATATTGATGTAATTTTAATTAAATTTTCCCAGGATTAAAACCGATATTAGGTACCGATTTTGAAAACTGGTTAAAATTTAAAATCGTTAAAACCCCATTTCAAAACTGAAAATGAAATTGGAAAAAATATTTTCGGTTTTCAGCCCTGAATTTAACGATAGTTATAATTGATTTTTAAACCGATTTCATGCACTGGTTTTTAAAAAGATAGGTAGATACATGTATTTTTAAATAAAATATTTGTGCCTGACTATGCATTAGCCATTATTTACCTATTTTATATGTATAATTTTAGACAGTAGGTACATTAGTAATTTTATAAACTTAATAAATATTTCTAGCGGATATACTGAAAGCAAAATGGAAAAATAACAATATAACATAAATTCAACGGCATAATAAATACGCTTTACACAGTTTAAAGTAAAAATTTTGAACGTGTTAAAAATTATCTATTAATTATTAGAGAAAACAATGGTATTGAAGCTATGGATGATTGAGTAACACATTGTATTCATTATTATATAATAATAAATTAACATCGCACCGCTACAGTGTGCTAATGTAATAAATTCTTATATAAATTACAATAGCACAATAATTATGAAAAGACTCGTGAGAACTCCAAAACAAATCTACACATAGAAGAAGTATGGAAAAAAGGCTGGAAATTTTACAGGCTTAGGACTGTCAACTTATAAGTAGGCTTGGTTAAAAATGTGCGTCAATGTGTGTTATAAAAAAAATGATATAATATATACAATTTTCAATCGTTGATTCGGAAGTCAATTATCACAAGGCGTGTAGGTAAAAAATACAAATAATAAAATATAATAAATACAAATGTTTAAAAACGCTGATTTGCAAATTTGAAGCAAACTTTCTTTAAATATTCAATTCGCGTAAGCTTCCCATTGGTGTACTCAGTCATACAATTTTCCAAGAATTTGTTATTTTTTTCTTGTTTGCTAGTAAGTTTTCTAGTATTATTACTTCGAAATTTAATATAATTTAATGTCTGAATACTGTTTAAAGTCTCCATAAAATAAAATATATTAGGATGGGCACTTGTAAATTCTTTATTCAGCTTTGAATGGAACGATTCGCAACAATTTGTAGTTCTATCAATATTTTTGTCAAATCTAGCCCAAATTTTCGGTGGAAAGATACTATCTGTCATTATGTATGTATCATGAACGTAGTCAAAGAACTGATCCAATTTTGGGCAGCAAGGTTTTATGGCCATCAAATCATTATAAAAACAGTCTTCGACGTCTTCGGGTGATAATAAGGGCAGTCCAAAAAAGAGTTTCAGAAGTTGTCCGATTTCTGAAGCATTATCTTTAAATTCATTAGAGAGACCCAACTGTTGAATTTTTCTCCACCATGACTGACATAAATGGAATCTGCAACCTCTAACTGTAACTTGATGTAGCTGTGAAGTTATAGCATTATGGATAGCTGTTTCAAAATCAACGAAAACCGTGCCAGCTGTTAGATATTTTGCAACCTTATTGAATGCAAGTATGTAAGTGTCAGTAGTCTTGTTCGGGAGTAGGCTGAATACGACAGGAACATAGCTATTCTGTACTTTGATAAAAATAGAAAATAATTGGTAAAATTGCTTAGGACAACTTTTAAATGTTCCATCGACAAATAACGTAGTGGCTTTCTTGAGTTGTTCCAAGTTCTGCGTGCATGTAAATGTAATTATATTGTTGACAGAATCGTTGTCATAAATAAATTTTTCTCCGAGATTAGTTATTAACGAATATTCACTGACACTTTTATGCAGTTCTTCAAGATTAGAAGGTAACTTGGGAATTGTTCTTAATTTAGCAGCATTCAAATTTTTACGGACTCTGCTAATATCATTTTGAAGTAGTGACTCACTATGACTGTTTGAAGCTATCTCTTTGCGTATAATTTTAGATGGTCGCTCTGTAATAAGTTCGTCACATTTTCTTTTTAGTGAATTTGTCAATTGTTGTCGCGCAAGTGTACCATCGTCTTCACTTTCGTGGTTATGTGTTAATACCTCTTCACATAAACAATCTCCGTTCAATTTAACGTATGCTTTACATTTTCGTTTTGTACATATCCACCTCTGTATGTTATCTGCTAGGTTCTTTTGGAATCCAAACTTGTAATTGTCAATAATCAACAACTTAGTTCCCTTTTCACTAAACATAAACTCCATAATTACGAAAAATTAAAATTAAAAATTATAAATTCAAATACGAAATATAAATTAAAAATTTACACGATGTGTTATTCGAGGCTGTACACTGTGTACAGTGTTCACTGCTCACCAACATTATTGTCATTTGTACATACGATATAGACGATGTACCATTCACCGATAAAAGTACATATATCTTAATCGTTATCTTAATTGATCGGGAAATCACCGATAATTTGCTAAACTTCCAATATATAAATATATAGCCATCTTATTGTATATTATACTATATATTATAGAGTATAGCCATGTAGGTACATTTATATTTTATACGTGGAGACGGTATGTCAGTCTAGGTATAAGACATATTATTTACTTATCTATGGTATAAAAAAAAATATTATTATTAAAATATAATAGATACCTATAACAAAATTCCAAATTAATCAAATCATAATATCCATTAGGTACATTTAACGTTTTCATTATTGTTGCCAAGGAATCTTCTATTTAGTTTCAAGTAGGTACCCACGAATAATATTATATAATCACAACAAAATAACTAGGTTTTTTAATATGTAATTTCGTCCAAATTTGAACATAAAATGACTATAAACTGAAATAAACTTTGATTGTATATTTTTTATATTTTTCTGTAAGAGAATTAACTACTTATGTGGAATCTTATTTTAAATTGTCAATCCTTAGCTATAAAAACTGAACATTTTATAATTTATTAATTACTATGATTAATAATTTTCGAGATTTTGAAAAATTCAGTCAAAATTCGATGTTTAAATGCTTATTAAAAAAAATTGTGCCTATGTATCCGTAAACAGCTCAAAAAGAGTCAAAATATTTTCAAAATTGTATGGTGTATAGGAAATTCTAATATGAACATTCAGTGAAATTTTCATGTATCTATAGTTATTCGTTTATGAATAACAACAAAATAAGGAAATCGATACATGAGAAATCGAGTGAATATCCAATGTTGTAAGAATTTGTATTTCAAACGCTCATAAAAATTTAATTTGACTTTCCGGTAGAGATTTTTTTATTGACAAACTTATGAGTAATCTTGTATTACATTTTCAAATCTTAGATTTAAAAAGAAAAATTTTTACGAATTCTTAACTCAAAATAATTTGCTAATTTTCGTGATTTTTCCTTATTTTGTCAAGTTTTGAACTTTAAATGCTTATAAAAAAAAACTGTGACTAACGATTTTTAATATTTTTCATCTGCCTTTGAAACAATATACTAGGAGCCTTCTATTAAATTTTCAAGTTTTTTTACCAAACCAATAAAATTTTATTGATAATTCTAGAAAAAAAACTAAAAAAAAATGAAAAATGAAAATGAACCTTAACAGTTCAGAATAAATCAAAATATTTTGAAAATTTTATTGTGTATAGAAAATACAAATATAAACAACCAGTGAAAATTTCATGTATCTACAGTCATTTGTTTTAAAGTTACACCAAAAACCAAATTTAATTTTCTGAAAAATCGATTTTGCGTAAAAATTCCCGTTCTTCCTTAATTTTTCTTTTGTTTTTCTTGGCGCTTTTGAAAAGTACTGGGAATTTTAAATTTTGACCTCCTCAATGCACCAAAGATATTCACTTTCCAATCGAACAAGATACTGATGTCGAAAATCGAAGCATTATTTCGACTACTTATCGTGTACACAGACACAAAAAAAATAAAAATTAAAAATTAAAAAACACACATCATTGTAAAATCAATACATTCATCGTTTCACTCAGAATCTAAAATAAACACCTAATATACACTTTGTTATTGGGATCTTATCACCATGTAGTGGGATGGCGGTGCAATTATAATTATTATAGTTCATAATATAGAGCGTACCAACTACCAGCAGCATTAATATTCGATTATTGTATTATTCTTCATTCTTATAATATAACTGTTTACGTTTACGTCTAAGACGTATTACGTCTTTATCAATTAATATGTTGTAACTAAGTAACTTGTAACATCATATGAGTTGTAATGTACTATGTAGCATTGTCATACTTTACGCCTATACTTTATCTAGGTACCTATAACCATAAGCGTCTATACTTACCACCCACCCACCCACTCACCCTCCACGAGAGCACATGCAGTTGCACCCCTTGCTAACCTGTCTGGGCGCCACTGAATGTATATAATATATATATATGTACCTATCTCAAAAAAAATCCTTCGTTAATAGGTTATTATGATAATATACTTATTACCTAGGTATCATATAATAATATACCTCAAGCCGGATTCAAAATACATCGTGTCTTGTGATTTCGTATTTTTATGTTTATATCATAATGCAATACCAATGATGGTAATATTGTACATTTGTACCTGATGATAACTATAATATAATATTTTTTCAACTTTATTAATTATAAATTTATGCCTATGACAATCACATAGAATGTGGCCTAATAATTGGTGAAAGAATTTTTTCGAAATCGGTTCAGTAGTTACAGAGATTACCCTCAACAACGTCAACTAACAACTCCTCTTTATATAATAGTATAGATATATCATATAATATAATATAGGTACCTATATTACCTAGGTATCATATTTTTTTTTTATTTTTAAATAGATGATGGTCAATTTTTTTTCAAATACATATGTATATGTAATAAGTATTACCTCTCTTTTGAAATCACACTACTGATAATATTACATATTTGTGGTTTCAGTAAAATATTATTTAATATGAAAAAAAAAAAATTATTATTATTATGTGTGTACGAGTAGGCACAATAGGTGAAGTCCGTCCGGGGTGTCGCCGCCAAGGAGTCGCCTGCGTTCTAAAGAAACCCTCGATTTATCAGAGACCATTTTATTGTACTCATCTTTTGCGTTATAAGAAAAAAAAGATAATAAACGAAATAATAATACGACTCTTCAG
Organism: Macrosiphum euphorbiae; assembly: GCA_949089665.1. Classification (NCBI taxonomy): domain Eukaryota; kingdom Metazoa; phylum Arthropoda; class Insecta; order Hemiptera; family Aphididae; genus Macrosiphum; species Macrosiphum euphorbiae. Next base: position 1,909 of record CARXXK010001238.1, on the reverse strand, counting down.
TGCACGACACCGGACGACCTACATTGTCTACTAAACTGCGTGTCTCCGACAATTGTAAGCAGCGGTCGTCGTAGGAGGCTTATAAAATATATTGGTTTTAATGTTATATAAAACATAATAATATTACACTGGCGGCCGAAATAATATTTTTATGGTATGACCAAGTCGTACGATATTATTTTTGTGTAGGTACAATACATGAATGCGTCTGCAGATAAACAATGCGGGTAGTCGCCACCGAGAAGTGGCGTCTGAGTTCTAAAAAAACCTTGCTCGACTTCTCAGAAACCAGAGTTTATTTTATCTCTCTTTTGCAGGGTGTAATAAAAATAAAGATAATAAACGATAATGCACTACAGAGCACGTCACCAGACGACCTGCATTGTCCACAAAACTGTGTGTCTCCGACAAGGGCGTGCAGCTGCCGTCTGCACTGTACCGTAGGTATATTATGGAAGGTTATAAAATGTTTCAGTATACATATTATTGTAATAATATTACACTGGTGGCCGATATACGGTATGATGTAGTCGTAGAGAAGCTGTATAATATGTACCTAATAATAAAAACGTGGATAGGACATCACCAATAATTGCAAAATCATTACTATACATTATATTTTACTAACACACTATTCGAGACAGTAAATTGATAACAAATTGAAGACATAAGTTTACATTTTTGTATATTACATTATATTATATTATTTACATGTTTGTTTTATTTTGAATAATGAACTCCAATCGGCATTTACAGATTGGGTACTTAACTTTAATTACATTTAATTAATTGTATAATAATAACAAGTGAAAAACAATAATAATTTTTTTTTCATTTTTTTTTCATTTATTTAATATCGGTAAAGATTACTAGGCCTCACTGAGTAAAACTCGTGTGGAGGCCTAGGAGTTATCTTATAATATAAAAACATTTAAATTTCTCCTTTTCTCCTTAAATAGCTACTCAAATACACAGTAAAAAAACAATAACAGAAAAACAGTAATATAAGTTTGAACAGCTAATATAAAAAACAAAAAAAACATAAACAAGTTGTAGGTGAAAAAAAAAGCAAACAGTGGTAGTGTAAAAAACAAATTAATCCTAAAACTTCAATATTGTAGCATCGTATTCATGGTGAAGCCAATGGGTAATGTATTTTTTGAAAATAGAGAGAGACATATTAGCTACTTCTTTGGGCATTATATTATGTATATGTTTCCCAACAAAATCATATATTTTACGACATCCAGCTTTTTTTTTGATATTTTAGCGAATGGTTATTAGTAGCATATCTAGTGTTGACTTTGTGATTTACAGGGGATAACAGGTTATGTTTTTTTAGGAAAATGGTACAATCGGTATGATAGTACGCTGTAATTAAAATGTGTTTAATAATAGGTACTAATCTTACTGTATTGGTAATTTGATACAGTTTTATGCCGATATTATATTATTATTCATTTAAACTGTTTAAAGTATTTTTGTCTATAAGATGAATAACTTTCAACTTCTGTTGATACATTTTTATGTTCAGTGGTTTTGTGGAAATATTTCCTAATATAATTTATTTGTATACAGTTATGTTTATTTGATCGATATTATATAAAAGCTGATTTTACATGTCGTTAACCATTTAGTTGCCTTTCTTGAATTCCGTTAAATGTATAATCTGCAAAGATTTTGAAAATCCGTTATTTAATGTTGTTTTAACTAAATTTAAAATGCGGTCCTAAAATTATATACCTATTATATTTATTAATCAATTATAGCCATTATAGTACGCTAGTACCCGCATTATCCGGGTTAACATTTATTTGTTTATTTTCTGTCTTTTTCCGTTTTGTTTCAGTTTAAATAGTTTATTGGTTATACACACAGTTACAATAGCCAAGTAATTGTATGACTTTCC
>CARXXK010001237.1:0-43401 GCA_949089665.1 Macrosiphum euphorbiae | reverse complement strand
AGTGGTGATACATATAGGTATGCTTTTATTAGTGTAACTGTGAGAGAGGGAAATACATTTTTAAAATCAAAGTCACACATACCTAACCAACACAAGATTAAACTAATGAGGAATGAACACACTTCCATTAAAATGCTTCTTTTTATTGTGGGAAGTTAAAAGTCTGTATTAAACAGACTCGTATTTTAGTCATTTTTGTTAAAATGATAAACGGATATTCACTCCTACGCAATAGGTAGTGTAAGTCACAGTTAACTCTCTGTTGGGCATTTACAACCAATGAACAAAATAATACTACTACTACTTACTACTGACCTAGGTAAGTAAGTCGTGTACTGTATAGGCAATTTATCATTTAACATGTGGTACTCTTAGAAATGTTTATATTATTTCAAAAGTTAATACAATAGATTGTATTGATGTTAGGTTAGACAGAGCTTAGATTTAGGTATAGCATAAACCCTAAATTATCATATAATTTCACTGTAACATTTAGTGTTATACAGTGCAATACATTTTTACAATGTTTCATAGTTATTGTTGTTTGAAGGATTATAAATATGTACCTATAAAACCAAATAAACATTCTTCTGTGCATTTTTAATACAACATTTATCTTAACCTATAGTTTTGTACTGATTTGTTATTTAGGTAGACTTTTTTCTCTTGGAAATCTCAGGTGAACTATGAATGAGAGTTATGACTCAGTGGACTAAATGTACTTTTAACATAGGCGTTATAAAAACAACAACATTTCACTGTTCACCTGTTTCACCTTTCATTTGATTGATAGCTATGGCTTATTATACATATAGTTCATTCAACCAAAGTTTTAATTTAAAGTTTAAATTTATTTATTCAACTATAATAAAAGTCACTATACATATTTTACTATCTCAATATACCTGCTTACTACAATGACAATTTTAGATTATACTACAGCAGGTAGGTACTAAAAAGATTGTATTAAGTTTTGTATAGGTGTAGTTAACTTGATCACATTGAACACATTCCTATTTATTTTTACCTACTTATTTACAAAAACACTGATAAACACTATATTAATTCCTGGTTAAACAATAATAATTTTATGCAATGAAAATAAAATACTCTAAACTCAACCAAACTTTTAGGTGTTCGGGGACATCCAGATGGATGTGGTGGAGGCCTTGGAAGTGGCAGAAGTCCAGATAGATGTGGTGGAGGCCTTGGAAGTGGCAGAAGTCCAGATGGATGTGGTGGAGGCCTTGGAAGTGGCAGAACTCCAGATGGATGGGGTTGAGGACATGGAAGTGGTTGAGGATGTGGAGTACGTGGAAGTGGTAGAGAACGTGGAAGAGGTAGAGGACGTGGAGTACGTGGAAGTGGCAGAGGACGTGGAATTGGTGGAGTACGTGGAAGTGGTCGACGACGGGTTGGAGGAAGTGGTGGAGGACGACTTCCCGGAAGAGGAGATAGAGTACGTGTTAGTGGTCGAACTACCCATAGGGCCCGCGCCAATAATTAACCGGCAGGCGGGCGTGACACACCCGCTACCAGAGCGGCACTACGTGGGCGCGTTAGACAGAATCTGCATACATTGTTACGCCCGCCACTTCGAAGGCGAGGTTGTGGGCCGAGGTGCCAATAGACACTTCAACACGTGTTGTAACAACGGCCAATGGTCGCTGCAGGACAACACGTGTTTGTTACAGTACCATATATTTAATACAGAGTTTGTTTATAGATGATTCGCAGGATGGTCGAAGATTCCGAGCTGAAGTTCGCCGGTTCAACAACCTACTGGCATTCGCTGCGTTTGCCTCCGACGCACACGACAGGCGTTTGCCAGGGCGGGGACCGCCTGTGTTTATTGTCCACGGTCAGACATATCGGACGACCAATCATGAGGTGGCCGTTGCCCCGGAAAATGCGTACAACTGTCAGTTGTATTATTGGAGTCCGTAGAGGCCAACCACCGCCGCCTCGATATTGCACGACGGGGCAAATCGTGAACTGTGCGAAATCGTGATGGGTTATTGGACGGTTTTGCTGCGGGGCCTCAATCCGTACGCAATGGCTTTTATGTAAGAAAACTCAAACTATTGTATTTATGAACACTAGGGATGTGAATTTAGCCTTACAGTAAATACATTTTACACATACCTTTCTTACAGTACATAAAAAAAAAAAAAAACATTTACCAATATAATAGACTTAATAATGATTTAAAATAATGTATACATAGCAAATAGTTTTCTTAACTCCTCCTTATTAGTTATTTGAAATACCTAAGTACTATGATATAACATTAAATATGACACAGGGCTTGGATGTTTATGACTTAACATATTTATATAACTTTGAAGTAAAACTATCTTGGGGTACATTTAATAATACATTTTATACACATTGAATGTGATTCTCTACGCTTATTACACCTACACACAGGCACATAAATATTTCTCCGTTGCGCGGCCAAAAGGGGTAAGTCAAAAGGGCTGACAGATTATATTGTTATTAAATTAGATATAAAAACATTGTAATTGATAAATCAAACTGATAAAAATTAAAGTAATTATTTTACAATAAATTAACGCCAAATGGATATGATAAATGATAAGTGTTCTAACTTAACGAGGAAAAAATCTTGACTTAATCCGATTTTACCAAAAAAATAATTCATATTTATTAGAGATATACAACACATACAATCTCAAAATGTGTATTTTTGACTTAAGCCCTTTTGACCGTGCATGGAAGATTTATAATATATAATATTTAGTATAGAATATACTCTCACCGCTACTGATATAGAGTTAAATGGAATTGAATGATCAGGATGTTTTATTCACACATAATATACATTATTTCTAACAATATCACTGATACACTAATACAACCATTTATTACTATTGATTAATACATTTTAGGTAGTATGATTTATTCTCAGCGCTTTGAAAATTCACAATTAGTTTGTACACATCATGCGGAGTGTGTTTAACATAATATATGAAATATATTGCGTTTCAGGAACATGCGTCAGGTGTGGCTGGCAGAAAGAGCCCTGGCCGATCCCGCAGCCGCGCCACCTAGACCAGTCAGGATGAATTTCGTTGAAGATGCGGCCCGGGATAGGGGCCGAAACAACCTGCCTACCGCAAATGAAGTTGCGGCCGTGTTCGTAGGTGAAGGTGGTCATCCTCCCAGACACATCGATCTGGTCATCTTCGACACCAATCCAATCGACATGCATAACAGGTACGCAAAGGATACCTGCGGGTTAGTACACCTCACAGACACACACATAATTATAGTATTATAACAGATGTCTAACTGCTACCAACCAAGAGTTAAATTACACCCCACCTTTACTACATTTTGGACATTCTTTTGAAATTTAATTACTTAATAACTAATACGTTAGGTCAACACCGACTTCAACCCTTTCACTTGTGCAGTAATACTTATTACATTAACAGTTTGAGTTTGTTGTGTGATAAAATAAAAGTCATCACATTATTATTCATTTAGTACATAACTCTCATCAGTTTTATAGTAACATTACTTCAATGCTTAATTCGCTGTTCTCTTATTTCATAATTTGTGTATACTTCATAACTAACATCACTTAGAGTTATTAACACTTGGTATAGAAATTAGCCCACCTTAGAGTTCATGTTTTAGATTGTTTTATAAATTACCTTTCCTTTGCGGTTTTACAAAACATTATGTACTTGCTATACACGCAAGTACACGACCCAATCGTAACAATAAATAAATAACTGGTAAATATCCTATCACGCATACATTCTGGACATTCTTTTGAAATTTAATTAGTTATTCACTGATTAATTAGGTCAAAACCGACATACATAATAATACTTATTAAATTAACAGTGTAAATTCGTTGTGTTGTTGTGAAACAAGCCATTACATTATTATAAATTTAAAACAACGTGGATCAACATAATACCTATCACATATTGTTATTGTCTCATGGATTGTCCTCCTAAATATATTTCCCCAATTTGTGTGGTTCTACAAAACGTTATGTAGGTACTTGCTATTACAATAAATAACAAATAGATATAAATAACTCCTAAATAGAGTTAAAGAATCACAGTTTCGTATAGATTTATAGTTTCGATTTCACAGTATATAATAATATACTTAATAACTAATAGCACTTACAATATTACAGCCGATCTTAGAGTTATATTTCTGTACATTATTTCATAAATTTCTTTAGCGGTTCTCCAAATTGTGTACACGCAATACAAACGTATCTCCATAAACCAACTCTCAGCTACTACAGACCTTTGGCTCAGCAATTAATTTAAAATTCATTATATTCTCAAGGTCGTCTCACTCGGATCCCATGTTGTATCCGCTGTTCTTCCCGTACGGCGAGGCCGGTTGGCATAACGAGATGTTGCAAGAGGGCCCTCGACGAAATAACGTCCGCAGTCGAAACTCTATAAGAGAGTTTGCGTGCTACCGCGTGGCCATTCGATACGAGGGAAATAACGACACGAGGCACCAACGGTTCAGTTCGATACATCAGGGCCGGTCCTTGTTTCACCAGTTCCTGTGCGACCACTACGTTCAGATGGAAACCAACAATCTGAACTACATACGTGAGCATCAGGCAGAAATCTTTGCCGAAGCGTATCAAGGGTTGGTGGACCATGTGAACGAACGTCTCATCATCGATCCTATGGCGGTCGGCCGTAGGGTCATTTTACCGTCGACGTTCGTGGGCAGCGACCGATACAACAAGATGTGTTATCAAGACGCCATGGCCATGGTCCGCAGCAAAGGGAAGCCCGACCTGTTCATAACGTTTACGTGCAATCCAAGGTGGCCGAGATCACGGAAACCTGGCGGCTCACAGCCTCCCGAATGACAGGCCCGAACTGACGGCCAGGGTGTTCAACATGAAACTAAAGGAGCTACTAGGTGACCTAACTGTTAATCGTGTGTTTGGTAATGTCGCCGCTTACGTATATACTATTGAGTTTCAGAAACGCGGTCTGCCCCATGCGCACATACTGGTAATCCTGGAGGAGGATCATAAGTTCCGCACGGCGGCAGACGTCGACGACGTGGTTTGCGCCTTCTTGCCGGACCCGGAGACAGACAGGCGCTTACACGACTGCGTGCGGTCCCACATGATACACGGACCGTGTGGAACAGTCAACCCGAGGTGTCCGTGCATGGTGAACGGCAAATGTTCGAAAGATTTCCCGAAGGCGTACGCAGAGGAGACTGTGTACGTTGCGGAAGGCGGTTATCCGAGGTACCGCCGACCGGACGACGGCCGGACGGTACTTGTGGGAAGACGTGATGCGGTCGGTAACGGGTGTGTAGTGCCTTACAACCCTTACCTTCTGGCCAAGTACGACGCTCACATCAACGTCGAGATATGCACGTCCATAAAAAGTGTCATGTATATCTATAAGTATATATACAAGGGACACGACCGTGTGACGTTGGAGATTGAGCAGAACGCAGATGAAACTACAAGGTGAGTCTTAACCTTACACTACACTTAGCGATATAAACATAAGATAATATAATAGTATACATGTGTGTGGTATAGTGATAACTGATAATCATAGTAGATTGTATACGTTTATTTTGTGTGTTCAGCGTGTATGAATTATTTACTACTTTTTAGGGCAGTTGTATACATTCACCAATACCTCATATAATATATTATATAATATCATGTGGCTTGGTGCAAGAAGGGCCAATGTCATGTTTTGACAGTGTTCAGGAATTCAATCTTAAATTTTATTTCGGAACTCTAAACATTATATTTGTTTTTATTTCATTGTATGACTCTCATTTTGTTTTCAAATATAAATAATAAAATTACATTGTTTTTGACATTGGCCAAAAACTTAAATTTAAAATAAACACTTGTGAAAACATTTCTACATTTTAATAATAATATTCCATTGAGCATAATGTTGGTAATTTTCTACATTTATAAACTTTATCTAATTTGGTCCTACAGCGTTAGAGACATTGGCCCTTTTTTTTGTAACACAACTAACATAAGCAAATTTTAACGACATTGACCCATCTTGCACCAAGCCACGGAATTATTTTATGTGTTGGTCATTATTTTTATTACATTTAATGCGTTATTTCGTTCAAGCTGTGTATAATAAACACAATAAACATTCTATTGCATACAGTACTATAAATAAAAATATATAATTTATACATGTGTATGGTATAACGATTGTTTTGGTGGATTTTATACATTTATTTAGTGTGTTCGGTGTGTATGAATTATTTACTACTTCATAGGGCAGTTGTATACATTCACCATTACCTTTAAGTTCTATACTTCAATATATATTATATTTATGTGTTGTTTAGGTATTATTATATTATGTACTTCTACAGAGAGTTCTATAGGTGGTCTACATTAGTACACAGTGGTACCTACATGCTATTGATAGATTTTAAATTGAAAATTATTACAATATTTTATGCATGTGTCATTCTTAGCAGTGTGTCCAGTGTTTTTTAGGTTTTTAGGGTAGTGGTAAGCCTTTTATTTTTTTTTTACTTTTGTATACTAGCTATATTATATACTTTACGTTTAATGTGTTGTTTAGGTATTATTATTATTATTTTTTTATTATATTCATTATTATTTTTTCATCTAATTCATTCAAGCGGAATAACACACGTTTGTTTATGGATTGTTATTTTCATTGACATAAATTAATATTTCCTATACCTTTGCCATTCTTATATAATATTATTCGGTGATTTATACGCAGTCACACAGATAATGTATTCTAGCTGATACAAGTTTTTTAGTTTCACTTTACATTTGATGCGTTATTTTCACAGTGCAAAATATAAATTGAATTAAATACCTCAATTATATGATAATAATTCCAACTCTGTGCATCATTTCAATTGTAACTTATATTAATTAATATTAATATTTAGTTACTCAAGACGTTTGTGTCTTACGCGTGCGCTACTACAACATTTATTTATCAAAACATATCATAATATAATATCGGTCACATTTATTGTATGCCAAACTTTACAAAATTTACAATTTAACGGTTGTAGGGATTCTTCATAATGTCCATTATATTTTTCAATGTTAAAGTAAAGAGCTGTAAGTGTTCATGCAATATTCAAAAATTAGTTCTTAGTATGGTTAAACGTTTCAAATCGCTTCACTTCAAAATAAATTAAAATTATTAAACATTGTAATATATTATTATATTGCAATGCAATGCTATGCGTCTACAGAATAAAAAATAAATAAATTATCATAATAATACAATACCAAACGGTATCATCTTATATTGAGCCAGCCAATATAGGTATTGTTAATCTTTTCAATATTTCTTTTTAGGTACGTCAACTCGAGGTACGTCAGCCCGCCAGAAGCCGTCTGGCGATTGTTTTCGTACAAACTGCACGACAAAAGTCACACGGTCTTCAGGCTTCCCGTTCACCTGGAGGGTCGTCACAACGTGTATTTTCCGCCGGGCCAAGAAGAATTACGGCTACAGAACGAAGCTGTTGGTCGCACGAAACTCACGCAGTTCTTCGCGCTCAACGCGACCAATGTGGTGGCTCGACAATACTTGTACCAAGACATACCGATGCATTACACCTGGCAGCAAAATGTCAAACAATGGCGTCCGCGGGTGAATCGGATGACAAACGTTACATTGGCTCGGATGTACGTGGTGAACCCAATGGACCGGGACCGTTTCCACTTGAGATTGCTACTTCTGAACCGAAGAGGCCCGCAGTCCTTTCAAGACATAAGGACGGTGGACGGGGTCGTTCACGGAACATACACGGCGGCTGCGATTGCACTCGGACTATTGGAAGACGACCTAGCGTGGCGGAATTGTTTGGATGAATCCGCGTTGGTGGACACGCCGCGGCAACTGCGGTATCTGTTCGTCACTATACTGGTGTTCTGCCTGCCTGCAGACCCGCTGGCGTTGTACGAGAGGAACGAAGCGAACCTGATGGAGGACTTCAACCGGCGTCTCCAAGACGTCGACCGCGCGAGGGCCGCGTGTCTGGCAGCCATCGAGGATCTACTTCGTGGTCACGGAAAGTCACCCGCGGTCGACTACGGTTTGCCCCTCGCCGACCCTCTACTACTGGAACCGCTGCAGGACGACAACGCGCTGTTCCGAGAAATAGACGCGGCGGCACGGTGGGCCCAACAAGTGGAAAACTTGAACGCCGAACAGCGAACGGTGTACGACCGCGTGATGGCGGCCGTCGAAGACCCAGTCGAGGTGACGCGAACTTTCTTCGTCGACGGACCCGGAGGTACGGGAAAAACTACGCTGTACGGATGCCTGATATGGTCGCTTCGGCAGCTTCGGCGGGAGGTGTTGTGCGTCGCGTACACCGGGATCGCCGCGTCGCTCATGGACGGCGGCATGACGGTGCACTCGACGTTCGGACTGCCGTTCGGCACGCTCACCGAAGACTCGACGTCCACCATCACCATGCAGTCCGCGCGAGCGCAGAGGATACGCAACGCGGCTCTCATCGTCTGGGACGAAGCCCCCATGTCGCCGGGACTGCAACTGACGCTGGTGGACCGCCTGCTCAAGGACGTCATGGTTTCGAACTTACCGTTCGGCGGTAAAACCATGCTGTTCGCCGGCGACTTCAGGCAGATATTGCCCGTGATCCGGAGAGGGACGAGAGCCGAGATCGTCATGTCGTCGATCAAGAACAACCATCTCTGGAACGTCATGGAGCGCTTCGATCTGGTCCAGAACATGCGCGCGGGCAACGACGCGGACTTTGCGTCTTGGTTGCTTCAGCTCGGCAACGGCCAACTGCCCGCGGTCGACGGCGTTCCGGACACGGTGGAAATCCCGCAGGAAATGGTATGCGACGTCGCCGATTTAATCGATTTCGTGTATCCGCAGCAAATGTCGTTGGCCAACGTCGAAGAATTTGCTCGGAGAGTCGTCGTGTGTCCCACCAACGAAGAGTGCAGAGGTGTCAACGCGGACGTGCTGGAGCGCTTCGACGGCAATTCGGAGACCTACCAGGCCGTCGACACGGCGGAGGTGGACGCGGCCGACGAAGTTGCCAATTTCCCCACAGAGTTCCTCAACACTTTGGTACCGGACGGCCTGCCGCCGTTCCGGCTCGAGTTGAAGGTGGGGTGCATCGTCATGTTGCTCAGAAATCTCGATCCTAGGAGACGACTGTGCAACGGTACGAGGTTGGTGGTCACCGAACTGCGGCGACACAATTTCAAGGCGAGGATTTTGGGCGGTGACCCACGGGACGACGACATCGTCCTGCCCAAGATACCGCTCAGGTCCAGCGGTGAGGACGACCTGCCCATCCCACTGAAGCGCATTCAATTCCCGGTGAGGTTGTCGTTTGCCATGACCATCAACAAGTCGCAGGGTCAGACGTTCGACAGGGTAGGTTTGCTTCTGACGACGCCCCCGTTCACTCACGGGCAGCTGTACGTGGCGTTTTCGAGGGTGAGAAACGCACAGTCCGTGAAAGTCGGCATGTACGCCGATGACAGCGGGCGATTCGTCACCAAGAACATCGTGTACAGGGAAGTTCTGTAATGCAATAAGTGGTAAGTATATTCTAGGTGACGTCCGACGATCGAGTCTAGATGATGGTGATAGTCTGGTTGACTTTAAACCTGACATGTGTAACATATTTTTCAAACACAATACGTTACACCGCTGTTATACTGGTCTGTGTACTACATGCGCCCGATGATAGTCTGGTTGACTTTAAACCTAACATGTGTAACGTATTTTTCAAACACAATACGTTACACCGCTGTTATACTGGTCTGTGTACTACATGCGCCCGATGATAGTCTGGTTGACTTTAAACCCAACATGTGTAACAGTTTTTTTTAAACCTAATACGTTTTTCAAACTTAATAAGTTATACCGCTGTTGATAGTCTGGTTGACTTTAAACCAACATGTGTAACAGTTTTTTTTAAACCTAATACGTTTTTCAAACTTAATACGTTACACCGCTGTTCTACGTGGTCTGTGTGGAGGTGACTTCGTGATGACCTTGCCTTCGGGCTAAACGGAGAGAAAGTTTGACAACCTCCTCGTGGTTCTCTCTGGATGCGGATTCACTATAATGTGAAGCCGTAACTAATGTCAAACAATGTATGTAATGTCTGTGTTATTTGTATAGATAGTACAGATAGTGCAGACAATTTATTTAATTTGAATGTTGTATTTTATTTGTAATGGAACATTAATTTAAGATTCTAATGTACCTAAATTATATGATGTAAATAACATTAATAAGTCAATTTCACTATGTTTGTTGTAAATTAATGGAAAATGTATTAATTACATTAATTGTTTTATTCACTAAAAGAGTATTAGATTGTACACTGTAAATTGTATTACTATTATATTACTACTGTTTGTATATAAATATATAATATATTGTATTTTTACAATATTTAGATAATTGACATTTTACTAAGAGTTGTATTTCTTTCTTCTTGGTTTTAACATTAATAAGCAATTTTACTATGTTCATAATATGTATATTCTTTTTGTATACTAAATCACTGTGAACCGCTGTTAATTAATGAAGACTGTATTAATGGTTGAAAACTTACTTTATTTTATTTGTATTGTGTTTATTAATATGTAAATTTCACTGTACCTACTCACGATATTCCTAATATTTTGTACACTTTGTATCGCTGAACTACTTGATTAATTTATATTGTATTAATGGTTGAGAGATCGTTTAGATTACTAAATATATAAATCTTCACATATAATTATTATTGTATATTATAATAATCGACATATTTGTATTAATTGTTTTACTCACTATTCCCTAATAGAGTATAAGTTTTTTGTTAAACACCATTTTCTTCTTCGTTTTATCTAATTGTTTTATTCTAATTATATTATAAATGTAATTATTACAATATTTATATAATTGACATTGTAGTAATTGTTTTGTTCAGTAAAAGTAATGTTTTTTTGTTAAACACCATTTAATAGTTGTATTTTAGATTATTACTACTGATGTGTATATATATAAATTGTAATTCATTAAATTTAATTATATTTACATTGACAATATTTGTTTTGTGTCTTTGTGCCACTGAAGAGTGCCATTGGTTCTTAATTAAGTGAATATCATAAGAATAAATAATTTGTAAAAACATACAATTGATTTTAACGACATAATCATGGTGCATTTGTTCAATGACGATTTATTAAAATTCACACACATTTCTTGGGTCAGGGAATGGATCCCCTCAAAAAGAGTAAATTACTCAACGTTTAAATTAAATACTTTGTTTTGACAACAAATGCTGTAAGCACAACATTTAACCGTAATAGTAGGAATAACTAATAACGATTTAAAAAGCCATTCATACAGTGCATATCTTAATAACAATGCGTAGATAGGTACTAGGTGTATAAATGATAAGATACTGCATATTATTATGTTATTTAAATTTTTATGGCAGTGTTCGAACGGCTGTTGTAGATATTTTTTGTATAAACACCATTTAATAGCTGTGTTCCTTTCTTTTTCGTTTTATATCTAATCTAATCTAATAGGTAATACATTGTAATGTATAATACAACATTTTGTTAGTTGCGAATTGCTGTTGATTAATTTTTTTCTTATTATTATTACTGTTTCACATAATATTATGACACTATTTTATTATCTAACAATTATAATATTATGTAGTGTGTTACTACATACTACGTCACCGTGAATGGATATAATTTCTTTTGTCACTTTGTGGTCATTGCTGTGAATAATAGTAACTCTCAGATGAGACAGAAACACATATATTATTTACTTTTTTATGTCAAAATTTTGCAAGTACCATTCAATATTATAGTAGACTGCTAATTTATTTATTTTAGTGGAGTAATGCCACTGTACAAATTGCTGTTAACTATTTTTAATACTTATTATAATATCATAGGTATTCTTATGTAAAAAAGTTAAAACAATATTTAATAGTTGTGTAATTTATTTTATATTATAAGTCAATATTTTTACAATAATTGATGTTGTATTTGTTTTACTCATTGTAGACTATTAATTCTAAAATCTTTTAATGACGTCGTATTTATTTATTTGTTACATACTTTAGACATAATTCTATGCAACACCTACCTAGGTCATTAATTTCACTGAGATCCTTAGAACCCTTATAACTATTATCTTATTTGATCCACACACCACACATATAATTTATTGTGTTACAATAGTATGAACAATATGTATTGGTAACTTATAGAAATTTAAAAAATCTTTCATACCGTACGCTCAGTACACACATAGTAATTTCAAAATATACAGTTGGAAAGGAAAAGGAAAAGAAAATATAATTGTAAATGAAATAGTCATGTTTTTTATCCCATTATTTTATTGATCATCTGAAAAAAAACATAACGAATAAACGTAGAAAATTGTTTGTTGAGAAAAAAATGTTCCTGTTAAAAACTTACATCGATTTTGTGATTCTGCTCTCGGCACCTGAAAATAATATGTTTGATTAGAATTATTAATTTCAAAAACTAAAGTATTTATATTTATATTGCATCCTTACATCGCACTGCCCCGGCGGTGTAGGAGGCATCACTGATTTCCTGAAAATGATGTGTTTAATTAGAATTATCAATATCAAACACTTAAATATTATATAAATATATCCTTACGACATTTGGCGGCGGCGTCTCGCAGGCGGTGACGTACAGCTGCTCTTGAAAATAATTTGTTTAATTAGATTTATCAATTTATTTTTTTAAATTTTTTACTAATATATCTTTAAAGTGCATACCAGGGGCGGAGTGGCCGGTCTGGAAATGGGAATTTTCCAGATGGCTTGGTGGCCTGGCCATTTTGTTAGATTTTTTTTTTAATTTAATTTAATTTACAAAATATTAGTTAATGCTATATGCGTCAAAAATTTGTTTCTATTAAATTATTGTATTACAAATACTATTAATGCAATAATAGTACATTGGGATAGCCTCGTACAATTGTATACTCTTATGATAAGGCTTTGGATATAAAATTACAAAATATTTGGTACATAAATATAGACATAAAATAAAATCAAAGCAATATAATATTGATATAGGTCGGTTATTTTTATAATAAAACACCCATTTTAAACATTGAAGTATTTTAAAAAACAGGCTGAGAAATTCAATGACCAATGATTATCTTGAGTCTTTTATGCTAATGGCCATTGAAAATAAAATTCTCATGGAAATAGATAACAATATTATTATAAATTAAAATGCTGCAGTTGGTGAGAAATCTAAGCTATTATCTAAATTATTACTATGAATGTATAAATCTTTTTTATTATAATATATTGTTTACAATGTATGTATTTATCTATTACTTATTACCTTATATCTACTAAACCTAAACAATTAAAACACAATGTTTAATATAATTATTAATATTTCGTTGATTTCAACTATTAAACCATACCTACTAATTTTATTTTTCAGACTTTCAGGTATAAGTACTTAGTGGTATATTAATGTAATGTGTTAGAAGACAGAAGTTAAAAGAAATAGCAAGATAGTGATTGAAATACTTTTAAAATACTATAAGTAGTTTTGAAATACCTAGGTAAATAGAAAAACCAAATTCGAGCTTAGAGAGAAAAAAAATTTTGGTGGATAAATTTTAAACTCCCGGCCTGGATTTGGTTCCCACTCCGCCCCTGGAGCATACTAATATATTATACTTACATCTTTGGACGGTGGTGTCGTGGCCGCTCGGCTTCGCGACCGTTGCCGACGGACCTCCTGAAAATTATTCGTTTAGTTAGATTTATCAATTTTGAAAACTTGAATATTTTTTTAAATTTTTTACTTATATATACTTACATCGTTGGAAGGTCGAGCCGCGGCCGCTCGGCTCTGCGACCGTTGCCGACGAACCTCCTGAAAATTATTCGTTTAGTTAGATTTATATAGAAATGTAATTAGATTTATTTTTAAATATAAATATATATCCTTACGTTTGACGATGGTCGTGATGTTGGGGAGCGGGATCTGGGGAGGGGCCTAGCACGGAAAGCCCTGCCACCTCCCCTACCACTGCCACCTCCCCGACGCCTTACGCCATCACGACCACTGACGACGTCGACACCACCTCCTCGCCGCCTGCCACCACTACGACCACTGCCGTCGCCGCCGCCACCACCTAACCACCGGTCACCACCGCGGCCACCACCTACACCTCTGGACTTGGCTACAATATAATTTACAATTTATATACATAATATTAAGACTGTTATTGAGGAATATGTAAAGGAAACACTCACCGCAATCCCGGGAGAGGTGGCCTCTTTCCCCACAGTTGTAACATTCTAAAACGGGGAGATATAATATTTTAATCGTTTCTAATTTCAATTATTAACCAAATGTATGCTTACGTCGGGCGCGGTCCTCCTCTCTCCCGATAAAAACGGTGTATGTACCGGAAAAATTGAAAGTACTCATTCTAAAGTTAATAAATAAATACAAATAAAGAATGTTGAAAAAAACAATTGATCTGCATTATTAGGTTGGTGATATTATAAAATATTAAATTCGTTTAACTAAGATACGGTTCTCTTCGCAAATGTATATGGTATAAGTGGTATAACTTTGATTAATGCGATCGGAGGTGAACGTGTTAAAAACAAAAAAAAATAGAAACAATATTTAATTTGTTTCACAGAAACCATGTGTTGCAGACAAAACTAAGGCTCGATTTTCGTCGCAAATTTATATATTATTATAATAAGATATTACTGATTCATAAATACGATCCGCGTTGGACGTGTTAAAAATACAATCCAGTGTATCTTATTATACTCATTCTAAAGAAATAAAGAAAGTGTATACTAAAACTTTTATATTATTATAATAATTTATTAATTGATATATACGATCCGCGTTGAACGTGTTAAAAAAAACAAGTCACTCGTGTACTCGTGTACCTACGCTTGGCAATTGCCGCTAATGTTTTATACGTTGTTACTCTGAAGTTGACAAATAAAAAGCAATAAAGAAATTGTATAGTAAAACGTAGCTATAAGTGATCTGTCGGTATTATATTATATGTTGACTAGCTCTAACTAGGATAAAATATTAAATTCGTTAATCGGAAAGCATGTGTTACATTATATTAATTGATAAATTACCTACGATCTGCGGTGTAAACGTTTTAAAAAGCCACCAATTAAATTAATAATACAATATTTATAACAGTAATATTACATTGTATACTCACGTGTTTCCTTTCCGGGTACTTTGAATGAAATGATTTTAAAGTCGGACGTCGGCGGCACTCGGCGCAGTCCTTTGTCTTAGAACGGCGACAATAACAAGAGTCAAGGCAGGTAACCCATGCGGGAAACGATATCGCACGGCCGATTAATTTATTTATTGTATTGACAAATTAATTATCTTATAGTTTTATATTATTCATTCGAACACGGCATTAAACCTTACACTTTTGGCCATCGTTCTTATTTCATTTTTGCAAATTTTTTTCATATGGTCATAATAATGCCTTAGGACCATCACTCGATTTTATTGATACACACGCAAAAATGGTTTTCAAACATTCCCGCCTTCGAAAGAATACCGCCAAACCTGTAGGCCTTATCACCGACCGTTTATCGTCTATCCACTCGGCGGTATCAGCGGATAACTTCCCGCCTATTATGTGATACGAGAGATATTGGGTCTGACATCATGTCGGTGCGCGGAAACGTTTCCGTGTTTTTCGGAGGACCATTGGGAAACGAAATCCCAATCAGCTGACCGAGTTTCGCTTCCAAATCGCTCTACTACTATAAACGAAAAAAACTATTAAACGTGGCCGCCCGACTTGCTAGACACTCAACAAATCACGGGGAATATATTACAACTAGCACGGGCGCCCGAAATGTTATTATTTATATATATTTGATTTACGTCATTTGGCGTTTTCATGCCTTGACCCGGACGCCGCACTATCTGACGAAGTCAGATTGCCTACCAGGGTTACTACGTCCAACGTCGAGAAAAGTGACTGACCCGCTAGACACCAAGACATATACCATTTATTTTGCACGTGACCCATTACTTAATTTTGCGTCAGAAGTCACACGTTGTCCGCTATCCGACGCTAGACCCTAGATCCCCTGCTAGACCCCAAAACCTATTTTCGAGTAATTACGTCGAGGAAGGGGACTCGGTAGTCGGATTGCTTACGAAATGTTTTGAATTTTCATTACTTCATTGATTTGGTGTCTGTAATGGACGCTGTCCCGGCCGCACATTGCCTACCCGGATAACGTAGATGGGTGACCTGCTAGACACCAAAAATCAGAAGGTGGCTATATGATTTGAATGGACAACCGAAATATTTTGAATTTTCATCACGTAATTTATCCTTTAATTTTGCGTTTTCGGTAACAGTAATGAACGTCGTCCGCGATTCGACGCAGTCGGATTGCATACCTGATGACGTGACCCGGCCGTCGCACATTGTCCGCTATCCGTCCAAGTCGGATAGCCTACTCCCATTATTATAGCGAATGTCATTCGAGGTGACTGACCTGCTAGACACCCTAAAAAATACGGCGGCTATATGATTTGCATGGACGTCCGAAATTTTTTAAATACTTTTCAAGTAATTTATTACTTTTTTTGCTTTTTCGGTAACAGTAATGAACGTCGTCCGCGATTCGACGCAGTCGGATTGCATACGTGATGACGTTCCCCAGCCGTCGAGTATTGTCGGATTGCCTTCCAGGGTGACTACGACCAAAGTCGAGGAAGGTGACTGACCCGCTAGACCCCAAATACTATTACTACGGCGAACGTCATTCGAGGTGACTGACCTGCTAGACACCCACAAAAATACAACGACGATTTATAATTTTTTTACGGAATTTTGAATTTCCGGCGGCAGTAAAGAACGTTGTCGTCGAACGTTGTTGCTTACCGGGGGGCTACCGCGTCGAACCACGGTGGACCTAACCTTATCAGAGTTCCTTATCACACACCGACCAGCTCGAGACTGACGACCAGACCACTGACCAACAGACCACTGCATCTTCCGAAATCGAAAACACTCATGACCGACACCCGGGGGTCTGGGGGTGTCCCCCAGCGACGCTCGGAGAGCTAGTCTAACTATATAAAACGTGAAAATTAGTGGCGCGGCCTATGTATTAAATTTGTACTGACTTAGACGAACCGCCAATGGGAACACTTCCTCGCGGCGGCGGAGCCGTCGCTGCGTAATCAGCCTTTCTTATCACTGTTTCGAGATTTTTTCGATTTTTTCGAAATTTTTCGAGTTTTACCCCCTCGGGGGGCCCGGGGTCTCCCCGCTGTGACCTTATTCGCGTTCCCCGCTAGATTTACAGGCCGCGCGTGGCCGTATTTTCTTCCCGGCGGGCCCGCGGCGGCCGATCTCGCGCGCGATACGAGCGCCGCCGTCGCGCGCGTTTTTCGCCGTGTTTTTCGAAATATCGAGTTTTACCCCCCTCGGGGGCCCCGGGCGGCCCCGTTTGCGTTATATTCGCGCTCCTCGCTATATTTGTAGCCGGCGCGCTATCCTACTTTTTCAAAAATGAGTCCCCTCATCCGACTAGACAGTCGCCGACGCCGCGGCGTCGTCACGATTTCGACGGTTTTTCCGACTTTTTCCAACAGAGTCGCGTTTCGCTTCGTTTGTAGACTTTTCACCTCCCCGCCGAAGACGTTTTCGAGTTCCCCGCTAAATTTATAGCCGGCCCGCAGTCCTACTTTTTCAAAAACGAGTCCCGGGGAGGAGCGGCGACGCGCAAACGAGAGTAGGTACCGAGTGGGTACGTCGTGTGTGTGCTATATACAGGCATAAATACATGCGTCTCGACGTCCGATTTTTTTCGCCAATCCCACCGAATCTCGAATTTTACCCCCCTCGGGGCCTCGGGTCTCCCCGTTTGCGTCTTATTCGCGTTCCTCGCTAAATTTGTAGTCGGCGAGCTGTCCTACTTTTTCAAAAACGAGTCCCGGGGAGGAGCGGCGTCGCGGAAACGAGAGTAGGTACCGAGTAGGTACATTTTGGGTATCGCTATATACAGGCATAAATACATGCGTCCCGACGATCGATTTTTTTCGCGAATCTCACCGAATCGAACTTCCGAAGCCGGTCGTCCCCTTACCGACGCGTTCGACCCCCCCGCTCGGACGCCATTTGACGGACGTGGACGCCGCTTTCCAGTTTCGGGTGCACGGCGACGCGGCTTAATAGTCATAGATTTGACACGATATTTCATCTGAGTAGGTAGTCGATAGGTTAGGGCGCTAGGACATGTAACTAGGAGTCGTGGGTTCGATACCGTCCCCCGGCGATATCGAAGATTTGCGGCGGCCGTGATAATCTTGAGTTTTTTTTCGCGTTTTTTTTTTTCGTCTTTTCTCCATCAGTTCCGTATTATCATATTTAAATAGTCCCCCCTCATAGTCGGGGTACTTTTGACCCCCCCCCAATCAATTTTTATTTGGCCGAGCATAACTTAGCCGGGGATCGTCGTAGCCGTATTTTGTAAACGGCTATGGGTTGTGGGTGACCACGTGCATACCATATCAAAAATTACCCCCCCCCCCCTCCTTTTTTTGATTTAAGTATATCTCTGTTACGTTTCGACTTGGGTCCCCCGTTTTACCACCAAAATTTACGTTTCAAGACCCTCTAAATAGTCCCCCCATAGTCGGGGTACTTTTGACCCCTTCTCAAATTTTTCGGTGACAGTTATGAACGCCGTCCGCGATTCGACGCGATAATAATAACTAACTTACATGTATGCTTTGTCGTAGGTACCTATTAAATATATCACAGTTTGGTTGAGGTTGAGTTGTTGGTAATATTATGAATAACATATTGATATAATATATATATATATATTATGTGCTATTTATTATATACATGTATCTTTATACCTATTGATATATTTATATAATAACATTTTATAAAAATATATATATATTATACTATGTAGTAGGTACTTAATGTATTACAGTTTTTAGGTGAGTCAAATTATGTATATTAAAAATATAATCTAATGTGTTTAATTAAATTATATGACTATGCTATAACTATTTAATAAATAATAATAATAATAAATATTTAGTTAACACTGCTACAGATTATAAATACTATTTGATATAATATTTATAAACTAATAGATCTAATTGAAATGATTAAATTCTGGTAGTTAAATTGTACAATTATTATAATATACCTAACTACTCTCTTTGATATTATTTATATGGATAGGTTTGATCGTTTGATGTAGTAGATATTTAATATATAACTTAACGTATTTAAATATTACTATACTTATTAAACTATTTAATAAATAATAATAATAAATATTTAATTTACACTTGATTTTATCCAACGCACATATATGTTTCCTTTATACTTCAATAAACAATAGTGCAAGTACAATTTAACTACTAACCTAGGTACATGTATACTTTGTAGTAGGTACCTACTTAATATATCACAGTTTGGTTGAGGTACGATACAAATACTGCTGCAGATAGTATATAATACTCTGATAGTTAAATTGTATTTGACATAATTTGTTATTGCTCAAAATATAGGTAGGTCTATAGTGTATATTAATTTAATTATGAGTTTCAAATTAATAAATTATGAATAACAAATTGATATATATATACATTATGTACTATTTATTATATAGATGTATGTTTATACCTAATGATATATTTATATAATTTAAGCATAATATTATGTATGTACAAAGTGAAATCAGTACATATTTTGGTCCATTGGTCTAAAAGTTTAAATGAAGTACTATTTACTATTAATTATATCATTGGTATTGGTTGGTATATAAAATATGTCTTTTTCTAATAGTTTGCATTGTGTGTTAAACGGTATAGTGTTATAATATATGAACTGGGCATATTGTAATATGTAAAAATTTAATTAGAAGAAGTAACAGTGAAATTGGTAAATAAGGTAGTTGGTCATAGGTTAGTACTCCATGAGTAGGTACATAACATTGATGGACTAATAGAGAGTAACTAAGTATTGGAAACAGAGGATTTCACTTCTAAGTATATAATAACAAATTATAAATATATATATATATATAATATACTATGTAGTAGGTACTAAATTTTTAGGTGATATTAAAAATATGAATTATATGAATTTAGTCATATCATATGACTATACTATAAGTATTTAATAAATATTTATTTATAATAAGTATTTAGTTAATACTTGACACATTTACCATGAACAACGCACCTATATTTTTCAAATAGTATATAATACTCTGATGGTTCAATTGTATAATGATATGACATAATTTGATATTACTCAATATAATATAGGTCTATGGTCCATCACATCACGTATATTTATTTATTTATTTAATATCAAATGTAATAATTTATGAATAATAAATTGATATATATATTATGTACCTACATAATATGACTAATGTATTTTATAGATGTACCTATTAGTATAGTTATATAATTTAAGCATATTATATGTATGTACATGAATTAATAGTGATATTAGTATACATTTTCGTTCATTGGGAAAAAAATATAAATAAAGTACCTACACATAATATTATAAAAATTATTTCAGTTAACATATTATTGGTATATAGTAAGTAGATGAATTGATAGTGAAATAAAATTAGTAAATAAAGTAGTTGGGCACAGGTACTCCAATGGTATATAATATACTATGTAGTAGGTACTTAATGTATTACAGTTTTTAGGTGAGTCAAATTATGTAGGTATATCAATAAACAAAATATAACTTAATGTATTTAATTAAATTCTGGCAGGTAAATTGTATAATGATATGACTAAACTATACGATACTGTCTACATAATATGCCCGTTAATATACGCGACATTATGCGAGTGGGCCGCGGAGTGGGATGGAGTGAGTGCGGGGGGGAAACTTTGTCGACGCGAAGCGCGCCCGTTTCGACCTGCCTCTTGTGATCGGCGCTCGTACAACGCACATCGACTCTCACGGAAAAGCCAAATACGTTTCGTGTTATTTAACATTCAGTGTTTTTCTTTGAGTTTTGTTGTCTTTTGGGCGCTTTTCACATACCCGGTGAGTACAACTTCTATAATAATATCTACTACTATATAATATTCAGATAAACTACTGATTCTATATGTTTGCACCAGCTACAGACATCATGGCGCGTTTCGTGTTTTTTTCGTACACCGCAAATGTACTTTGAATACCTATAACTTTTTTATATCCGCATTCGTATTAGTTGTGTATTATCCAGTCGCTGTAGTCGATGTTTAAGTCCGTTGGCTGTTTCTTCGCGTTACCATTGCGGTACCTACGTGTTTTATCGCTTTACATTTTGCGTTAACACTTAACAGTTAATTGTGCAATTACGAGCTGGGTATGTCATTTTTCGTATTTTTCTATTTTTTATGTACATCACGTAAGCCGGTGTGTACCTATTAATTCTAAAAATAACACGCGAGTCTCATACCTCACCGCTGATAACAATAACTGATACCTACAACAGACAACAGTCGTTGTATTCGATTGCAACGTTTTTTTTTATGACGAGTTTTTCATATTTAGTATTCACTTTTTACTTATTATTACTATAACCTGTTCGTGATGCTTTTAGGCTATTCAAAATGGTCAAACGATGTGTGCTATGCGGAATTGTGGAGAAAACATTATCGATGTTTCCGTACACAAGTAATTCACCCAACACGTACCAATACCTACTTATCAATATATTATAATAAATTATGTGTCGCCTTAGATTTCCAACTGCCGTATACCGTATACAGTTACTGTTGGCGCGACTTTTAACAAACGTTTACATAATACGGGAGACATTGGTTCTAACACCATGTTGGTGCGTGGAAACAAAACCACAACCAGCTGACCGAGTTCCGTTTCCATATCGTTGCGCCTTCGGCAATGCAACGCTGAAATTCTTGATGGAAATACAGTATGCTATTATTTCAGGACACCTTCATTTATTCGTAAGTGATTACGGGCCTTATCAGTAATTTTTGGGCACGGTAAAAATACTATTTTCATTTTCGACCCGACTTCGGAGTGGTGGATCTTTTATCTGACGTTTAGTCGGATTGCTTACGCATTTAACGATGTTATCATCAATCAAGGTGGTGACTGACTTGCTAGACACTCAACAGATCACGGCGGCACGATTCCCTCGAACCGGCCGTCACACATCGTCAAGTTGTCTACCCGGGTGACTACGACCAACATCAAGTCGATCGACACCGCGGAGAACGCCGCCGTCGTGCGTCGTGTCGCTTTTACTATAACATACAGGCTTCAATACAGCCCCCCCCCCAAATGATTTTAATTTTTTTTCACGTAATTTCTTCTTTATTTTTGGGTTTTCGGTAACAGTAATGAACGTGCCCCCGCCTTCGCACATTGTCCGCTATCCGACGGGGTCAGATTGACTACCGGATAACATAGATGACTGACCTGCTAGACACCCAAAAAAAGGCGGTGGCTATATGATATGCATGGACGCCCGAAATATTTCTTCTTTATTTTTGCGTTTTCGGTAACAGTAATGAACGTGATGACGTTCATCAGCCGTCGCACATTATCCGCTATCCGACGAAGTAGGATTGCCTACCAGGGTGACTACGACCTACGTAGAGGAAGGTGACTGACCTGCTAGACTCCAAAACATATTTTCACGTAAATTATACACCCAATCCTCGAACCGGCCGTCACACGTCGTCACGTTGTCTACCAGGTGACTACGTCTCACATCGATTCGGATTGCCTACCAGGCTGACTACGACCTACGTAGAGGAAGGTGACTGACCTGCTAGACTCCAAAACATATTTTCACGTAAATTATACACCCAATCCTCGAACCGGCCGTCACACGTCGTCACGTTGTCTACCAGGTGACTACGTCTCACATCGATTCGGATTGCCTACCAGGGTGACTACGACCTACGTAGAGGAAGGTGCCTGACCTGCTAGACCCCAAAACATATTTTCACGTGAATTATACACCCAATACAATCGAACCGGCCGTCACACGACGTCACGTTGTCTACCGTGACTACGTCTCACATCGAGTCGGATTGCCTACCCGGATAACAATTTTTTTTCACGTAATTTATTGTTTAATTTTGCATTTTCGTTAACAGTAATGGACGCTGTGATACTTGATGACGTTCATCAGCAATCGCATATTTACCAAGGTGACTACGACCAACGTAGAGGAAGGTGACTGACCTGCTAGACCCCAAAACATGTTTTCACATAAATTATATAACCGATGCATCGAATCGGTTGTCACGTTGTCTACCCGGGTGACTACGTCCAACATCGAGGAAGGTGACTGACATGCTAGACCCCCAAGAAAAGACTTTGACAGGTATCCGGTTAACTAAACCACTATCCTTATCACGAATCCTCCATCCTTATCACACATCCACTTTTCTTATCACAAATCCAATATCCTTATCATAAATTGTTATCACAAATCCACCATGCTCATCACTTATCTACAATCCTTATCAATAATCCACTATCCTTATCACAAATCCAGTTTCCTCATCACTAATTTATACCACAAATCCTTATCACTAGACCTTCATACCACCCATTAACCGTCCAGCTCGAGACTGGTGACTGGCGACTGGCGACGGCGGCTATATGATTTGCATGGACGTCCGAAATTTTTTAAATACTTTTCAAGTAATTTATTACTTTTTTTGCTTTTTCGGTAACAGTAATGAACGTCGTCCGCGATTCGACGCAGTCGGATTGCATACGTGATGACGTTCCCCAGCCGTCGAGTATTGTCGGATTGTCTTCCAGGGTGACTACGACCAAAGTCGAGGAAGGTGACTGACCCGCTAGACCCCAAATACTATTACTACGGCGAACGTCATTCGAGGTGACTGACCTGCTAGACACCCACAAAAATACAACGACGATTTATAATTTTTTTACGGAATTTTAAATTTCCGGCGGCAGTAAAGAACGTTGTCGTCGAACGTTGTTGCTTACCGGGGGGGCTACCACGCCAAACCACGGTGGACCTAACCTTATCAGAGTTCCTTATCACACACCGACCAGCTCGAGACTGACGACCAGACCAACAGACCACTGCATCTTCCGAAATCGAAAACACTCATGACCGACACCCGGGGGTCTGGGGGTATCCCCCAGCGACGCTCGGAGAGCTAGTCTTATACTATAAAACGTGAACCCGAGGGCGCAGCTTGTGGAGTAAATCCGAACTGCTATAGACGAAAATGGAGCGAAAACGCGGCGGCGGAGCGTTATCACTCCTCCTTATCGCTTTTCGCGGTTTCGACCTGTTTACACGATTTTTTTTCAAACTTTTCGAGTTTTACCCACCTCCGGGGCCTCGGGGGGCACCGTTCGGACCTTATTCGCCTTCCCCGCTAGATTTATAGTCGGCCCGCGGCCCTACTTTTTTCCCGGCGGGCCCCCCGCGGCGGATATCGCGTGCGAACCGACCGCCGCCGTCGCGCGCGTTTTTTGCATTTTTTTTCGAAAAATCGAGTTTTAGGCGTTTTGGGGCGTATCGACCTCCCCGTTTGCATCTTATTCGCTTTCCCCGCTAAATTTAACGTCGAAACGTGGCCCTACTTTTTCAAAAACGAGTGCCCCGGCGGACGTATCGATCGCCGAGGGCGCCGCGTCGTCGCCGTTTCGACGGTTTTCTCGACTTTTTCGACTAGAGTCGCGTGTAGCAACTCTACGAGACGTCCGACCTCCCCGCCGGCGACGTATTCGAGTTCCACGCTAAATTTATAGCCGGCGAGGGTACCTACTTTTTCAAAAACGAGTCCCGGGGAGGAGCGACGTCGCTTAAACGAGAGTAGGTACCGATGGGGTATCGAGTAGGTACCGCTATATACGGGCATAAATACGTGCGTCTCGAGGTTCGATTTTTTTCGCAAAGCTCGGGTATTATACGTCCGAGGGCGGCGGAGCCGATCGTCCGCTCGCCGACGCTGTCGGATCGCCCGCTCAAACGCCCTTTGACGGCCGTCCAAACGGCGTTCGCCTTTCGCGGGCACGGCGACGCGGCTTAAGAGTCATAGAATTGACACAGATTTTCATCTGAGTAGGTGGCTAGGTTGGTTAGGCGTTAGGATAGGTGACTCGAGGGTCGTGGGTTCGAACCCGGCCTTTCGGATTTTCGATAATTTGCGCCATCCGTGATAATTTGAAAGTTTTTTTTTCGAGTTTTTTTTTTTTCGTCACATTTATCATTTTTAACGAAAGTGTTAATTTTTTTTTAAATTTGCATTATTATATTATATATATTATTATTATTCGTTTGACGATATTTATTGGGCAAAAAAATAATTAAAATTAACATTTAATTAATACTTGATTTTACCGACGCACCTACATGTTTCTTTTATTAACACATTATAATAACGTATAACTAACCTACGTGTAATACCTACTTGATATATTACAGTTTTTACGTGATTCCGATTTGGTTAAATACTGCTACAGATTATAAATACTATATTAAAAAATAGTACGACTATATTTGCCGTTTATTTCGAAAATTCGAGTCCCGGGGTGGAGTAGTGTGTCGGAAACGAGAGTAGGTACCGTGTAGGTATCGCTATATACAGGCATATATACATGCGCCTCGAGGTTCGATTTTTTTCGCAAATCTCACGTCTTGAACGTCCGAAGATTGCGGACATGGTGGTCCGCTCAAACGCCCTTAAGAGTCATAGATTTGGCTCCTAATTTCATCTCGGTAGGTGGCTAGGTAGGTTAGGCGTTAAAACGGGTGATTCGACGGTCGTGGTTTCGAACGCCGGCGGGGCCGTGTTAAATCGAATTTCTTTTTTTTGCGTTTTTTTTTTTCGTCACATTTATCATTTTTAACGAAAGTGTTAATTTTTTTTTTTAATTTGCATTATTATATTATATATATTATTATTATTCGTTTGACGATATTTATTGGGCAAAAAATTATTATAATTAACATTTACCGACGCACCTACATGTTTCTTTTAATAATACATTATAATATAACTAACCTACGTGTAGTACCTACTTGATATATTACAGTTTTTACGTGATTCCGATTTGGTTAAATACTGCTACAGATTATAAATACTATATTAAAAAATAGTACGAATGTAATATGACTGCTTCATTTGCCGTTTTTTTCGAAAATTCGAGTCCCGGGGTGGAGTAGTGTGTCGGAAACGAGAGTATGTATAGTGTATTCATTTATAGATACCTACGTTTAATAGGATAGTATTACATTTCAATAAAATTTGTTATTCACCAATATAATTATCTATTTGTTAATTTGACTTAATTCTCATAATTAAATAAATATACATGGTAGGTATATTTTAGAAAATATCCAATCAGAAAATTAGATTTTGTCGACTTATTTGTTATAACCGCGAAAACATAACAATGATAACATTGATTACAGTGAAGCCTAACATAAAACACCTGATAACTGTTCTCTATAATTATCAACAAATACAATTTTATTACCTCCTGTATACTTTTTCATATTTGAACGGCCGTTTCAAGCACTTTTCGCTGTAGGCGGATTGTCCGTTCGGGAATCGGATTTCACCCGAGATGACTGATAACTAGACACTCAAACTCAGAATCCAAATTTCCGATTTCAAAACACACACTCCAGAACCGGACATACACGCCCGGTGCATGGTCTGCGATCCGACGTAGTCGGATTGCCTACCTGACTAGCTACTTGCATACGAGCGACTTACACCCAAACTGCATCCGATCCGCCGCAGGTGGATTGTCCGTTCGGGAATCGACTTTCACCCGAGATGACTGATAGCTAGACACTCAAACTCAGAATCCGAATTTCCGATTTCAACACACATACGAGAACCGGACACACACGCCCGGTGCATGGTCTGCGATCCGACGTAGTCGGATTGCCTACCTGACTAGCTACTTACATACGAGCGACTTACACCCCCACTGCATCTGACACTCGGGAATCGACTTTCACCCGAGATGACTGATAGCTAGATACTCAAATTCAGAATCCGAATTTCCGATTTCAACACACATACGAGAACCGGACATACACGCCCGGTGCATGGTCTGCGATCCGACGTAGTCGGATTGCCTACCTGACTAGCTACTTGCATACGAGCGACTTACATCCCCAGTGTCCCCCACTGCATCCGACACTCGAGAATCGACTTTCACCCGAGATGACTGATAGCTAGACACTCAAACTCAGAATCCGAATTTCCGATTTCAACACACACACTCCAGAACCGGACATACACGCCCGGTGCATGGTCTGCGATCCGACGTAGTCGGATTGCCTACCTGACTAGCTACTTGCATACGAGCGACTTACACCCCCACTGCATCTGACACTCGGGAATCGACTTTCACCCGAGATGACTGATAGCTAGATACTCAAACTCAGAATCCGAATTTCCGATTTCAACACACATACGAGAACCGGACATACACGCCCGGTGCATGGTCTGCGATCCGACGTAGTCGGATTGCCTACCTGGCTGGCTGTGTCGTACGATCGACTTGAATCACGTGACTTACGACTAGACACTCTTCCGAGTTCAAAAATTACCGCTTAAAAAGTGCTGCCAACACGACAAAACACAATAACTGACGACCCCCCATTCCCGCCGCAGGCTGGATCAAAAAACCCAGCATCGCCGACAAAGATGCACCACCGCCCACACAGTCTTTCCGCCGTAGGCGGGATGACAAACACCGGAATCTAGTCTTATATAATAAAACGCTAATAACGCGTATAAGATCCGCGGGGAGCGCTCACGGCACTCCGCGTTTCTTCCATGACGACCAATCACAATACTTCCCGCGCGTTCGCTATAAATTCCGCTCGCTTATCTCCCTTTTCCTTATCAATCCTAATATTTTCGAACATTTTTATTATTATATTAAAAAAAAACCCGTGTTTTTCAATTTTTTGACGTGATAATAACGTCTTTTAAATCGATTACCCCGCGACCGTCGGGTGGAGTGGGGGGACCCATTAAACGAGTAATTATTTTTGACGAAGTATAACTTAGCCGGTATTCGACTTAGAGACCCCGTACCAATGGGCATCTCAATTTTTAGGCCCCAGATGAATTTTCAACATTAGGGAACCAAAGCCCCCACCCCCCCACATTTTGAGTTGAGTATAACTCGGCCGGAATTCAAGTTAAAGACCTCGGACCAAGGGGGAACCCATTCTTTTTATGAATACTACCGTTTTCCGCTTTAGGGAACGGGGGCACCTCCTCCCCCCCTTTTTGGATTTTGCTTTTTTGATGGATTTTGGTCCGGGAGAGTACTAACACCCACCTCGCCAAGGGGAAACTCGCGGTTT
Source organism: Macrosiphum euphorbiae (assembly GCA_949089665.1). NCBI lineage: Eukaryota > Metazoa > Arthropoda > Insecta > Hemiptera > Aphididae > Macrosiphum > Macrosiphum euphorbiae. The sequence goes on along the minus strand of CARXXK010001237.1, from coordinate 14,904 downwards.
TGAGTTTTTGATAGGATTTATTGGGATTTTCTTAAATATTGTTTTTATTGATAAGGAAAGTGATAAGAATTTTATTTTATCGCCGCGAGCACGGCGACGCGGCTTAAGAGTCATACATTTGCCTCGAAATTTCATCAGAGTAGGTGGCTAGGTTGGTTAGGCGTTAGGATAGGTGACTCGAGGGTCGTGGGTTCGAAACTGCCGTCCGGGATTTTCGGTTATTTGCGGCGGCCGTACTAAATCGAATTTCTTATTTTTGCGTTTTTTTTTTTCGTCACATTTATCATTTTTAACGAAAGTGGTAATTTTTTTTTTAAATTTGCATTATATTATTATATATATTATTATTATTCGTTTGACGATATTTATTGGGCAAAAAAATTATTATAATTAACATTTACCGACGCACCTACATGTTTTTTTTAAATTTGCATTATTATATTATATATATTATTATTATTCGTTTGACGATATTTATTGGGCAAAAAAATAATTAAAATTAACATTTAATTAATACTTGATTTTACCGACGCACCTACATGTTTCTTTTATTAACACATTATAATAACGTATAACTAACCTACGTGTAGTACCTACTTGATATATTACAGTTTTTACGTGATTCCGATTTGGTTAAATACTGCTACAGATTATAAATACTATATTTGCCGTTTTTTTCGAAAATTCGAGTCCCGGGGTGGAGTAGTGTGTCAGAAACGAGAGTAGGTACCGTGTAGGTATCGCTATATACAGGCATATATACATGCGCCTCGAGGTTCGATTTTTTTCGCAAATCTCGCGTCTTGAACGTCCGAAGGTGGCGGACATGGTGGTCCGCTCAAACGCCCTTAAGAGTCATAGATTTGGCTCCTAATTTCATCTCGGTAGGTGGCTAGGTAGGTTAGGCGTTAAAACGGGTGATTCGACGGTCGTGGTTTCGAACGCCGGCGGGGCCGTGTTAAATCGAATTTCTTTTTTTTGCGTTTTTTTTTTTCGTCACATTTATCATTTTTAACGAAAGTGTTAATTTTTTTTTTTAATTTGCATTATTATATTATATATATTATTATTATTCGTTTGACGATATTTATTGGGCAAAAAAATTATTATAATTAACATTTACCGACGCACCTACATGTTTCTTTTAATAATACATTATAATATAACTAACCTACGTGTAGTACCTACTTGATATATTACAGTTTTTACGTGATTCCGATTTGGTTAAATACTGCTACAGATTATAAATACTATATTAAAAAATAGTACGAATGTAATATGACTGCTTCATTTGCCGTTTTTTTCGAAAATTCGAGTCCCGGGGTGGAGTAGTGTGTCGGAAACGAGAGTATGTGTAGTGTATTCATTTATACATACCTACGTTTAATAGGATAGTAGTACATTTCAATAAAATTTGTTATTCACCAATATAATTATCTATTTGTTAATTTGACTTAATTCTCATAATTAAATAAATATACATGGAAGGTATATTTTAGAAAATATCCAATCAGAAAATTAGATTTTGTCGACTTATTTGTTATAACCGCGAAAACATAACAATGATTACATTGATTACAGTGAAGCCTAACATAAAACACCTGATAACTGTTCTCTATAATTATCAACAAATACAATTTTATTACCTCCTGTATACTTTTTCATATTTGAACGGCCGTTTCGAGCACTTTTCGCTGTAGGCGGATTGTCCGTTCGGGAATCGGATTTCACCCGAGATGACTGATAGCTAGACACTCAAACTCAGAATCCGAATTTCCGATTTCAACACACATACGAGAACCGGACATACACGCCCGGTGCATGGTCTGCGATCCGACGTAGTCGGATTGCCTACCTGACTAGCTACTTGCATACGAGCGACTTACACCCCCAGTGTCCCCCACTGCATCCGACACTCGGGAATCGACTTTTACCCGAGATGACTGATAGCTAGACACTCAAACCCAGAATCCGAATTTCCGATTTCAACACACACACTCAAGAACCGGCATACACGAATGGGGCATGGTCTGCGATCCGACGTAGTCGGATTGCCTACCTGGCTGGCTGTGTCTTACGATCGACTTGAATCGCGTGACTTACGACTAGACACTCTTCCGAGTTCAAAAATTACCGCTTAAAAAGTGCTGCCAACATGACAAAACATAATACCCGACGACCCCCCTTCCCCCCGCAGGCTGGATCAAAAAACCCAGCATAGCCGACAAAGATGCACCACCGCCCACACAGTCTTTCCGCCGTAGGCGGGATGACAAACACCGGAATCTAGTATATGATATAAAATATAATATTATTATAATCGTATTAAGAAATATCAAAAAATTAAGAAAAGATACCATAATTACGAAAAAGTAAATAAAAGTGATTAATAAAAAAAAAAGTGACTAAAAGTGAGAAAAGTGAGTCGCTACCAGTGCTGGAATTCTAATCCATTATCCGTTCTTAATATTTTGACCTTAGAACCTGTTTCTGTTTCAAACTTTTTATGAACGTCTCAAAAATATTTTTAACATCAAATTTATTTTTAATAAAATATACCGTTCTATAATGCGAGTAGTCGTCTTTGAATAACAAGAAGTATTTTGAACCGCCTATAGAGGTTACCTCCATTGGTCCACATAGGTCTGCATGAATTAAATCACCGACATTGTGATACTCCGTATTACTTTTACTAAATGATTTAAGACTTTGTTTACCTATTATACAACTACTGCACATGAATTCGTCGTCCTTGGCCAAACATACTATTTCGTGTTTCGCCAAACAACTTTTTACGTAATGTAAATTCTGATGTGCCATCCGCTCGTGCCAAACTGACAATCTGTTTTCAACAGCTACAGTCGCGTACCCGTTTGTCGTTACTTCGACCTTGATGTTTAATTCAAACAACCTTCTGCATCTCTTACCTGAGCATACGGGTTAAACTTTTATTTACTTTGAGACTTATTAATTGGTTACTATTTATCAATAATTATAACATAGGTAGGTGTCTACCTACATAAATTATTCACAATTAGTTTTAATCAAATAAAAGAATAGGTAGGTACCTACCTAATATAAAATAATTAATAATTAACGATTTTAACTCATAAAAATTGTTTATTAATTTTGGTTCAAAATATATGCATCTACATGTTGTTTGATGGAACAATAAATATATAAGCTTCAAAATAAAAATAAATAGGTATGTAAGAAAGTTGAATACTGTTGAAGATACATCAGCATGTGGTGGTAGGTTATGATTTATTAAGGTGTCCATAACTACCTAGATTTTTTTAATACTTACCTAACTTTTATTGCACTTATTCATAATATGAAGCAAGCCGACCACTTCTCCCGAAACAATGAATTGAATAGATATAGGATATACCTATTATTAATGTTATAATTGGACGGATCGAGTGATTGTAAACGACTAATATTATGAATAAAATAACGACTAGTAATAAATAATAATTATATTAAATACTTACGTTATATATTATACACTGGATTACATATACTGGTAACTGGATAGACGGAAACTGGAAAACAAGTAACAACCACAAACGAAATCGGTGTTCAATACAACTCAAGCGATTCCGGCGTTCAAGTCTAGTGTCTACATGACGACACGATGCAAACGGATGAAATGTCAAAAAATCTAACACTATTAACCATCAGTCGCTATATTATAGCCAGTACCTATGTATTGTAAACATTTAAAACATGATAAAACGAATATCTATTAATAATCTCGGATACCGAAAACTCAAACATCACAAAAAAAAGATAATTATAATATAGTAGGTATAATAATATACCACTTTCGTGACTGGTTGCGTTCGCTAGCGCGCATCCCCCACCATGTACCGCCGGTTTGCAACGAACGCACGACTGCTGTACAGTCAGCTCGTTGTGGACTGAGTGCCACTGACTATATACAGCTGGTTCAAATTATCAAAACTATAATAATATACATCGTATTTACTCTTGCCGCCACGCGATAGCTGTTGTAAACAATATATTTGAACCCGGTGTAAACTTGGCCGACAGTTTCGATCGGTGACCATCATGCATGATCGAGAGCGCGAGAGTGGGAGAAATTGAGCTCGGAACTGCCGTTGCTCGTCAGTTGCGATGTGCGCAAGCGGCGTATATTCTTTTTTGAAACAGTCTCAGTTACTTAGAACTTGAGTACACTGTTTCGTATATTAATATAATAAAGTCTTTGCATAAAACTAATCAACAATTTATAATATTGTATAGGTTATGTAGAAAATGTAAAATAAGGCGTTTTAATTGCTAATACGCAATATTATAATTTATAATACATATCATATATTATTAATATTATTAGAAACGACTGTTGATTATAAATAATAAAACATTCGTTTTTACACCAATACAATGTACAACAGTATAAATAATGATAATGTAAGGTCTCTTGGATAGTTAGATACTATGGGCGCAATGCGCAAATTACTATACATAGGTATACTACCAAAAATATAGAGATCGAAAAATGCTATTCAGTATTCTTTTCTAGGTACCTCTTCACTGTGGAGCAGTGCTCGAAAATCAAAATAAACAATTTTACGAACCAGAACACTCATAAAATTAATACGAGGATAATAATATTCATTTTTAATTTGTCTTAATTTTTGTTTACTCGATAGTAAATTGGGTATTTTTACATTGTTTTGCCTTTTATTGCAGTCATGACTTTAATATTGTAGAGTAGCCCCTAAGTATACTTCTAGCATGTTCGATCATAACTACATTGTTATTCCCTAATAACAATTTTTGACGAGGGATTAAAAAGTGTAAAGCCGTTTCATATCTTATTTTAATCATGTTTGTGGATATCTCTAAGGCATCTTGTAGATCCCTAAAGGATATCGAGTTAAAATTAAAATAGAAAGTACAAAACAGGACATCTTTAGAACGGCCAAATGATATCTTAAAATATGACATTTGTATTATCAAGTTTTGAACGAAATGCTATCTGTAAGATATCCCGTAGCGATAATGATAGTACGACTATCATTTATTATTATTTTATTTATCATTTACTTAAATTAGATATTTCACGAACGTGGTGACCACGTGAGTACTGAGTCGCGATCGCGAATCCGCCAAGTTATAACCATTACCATTATAATTTATATTTTATAAGTTAGCTTAATATAATTATAATTATTATTATTATTCGGACGGTTCAACGAATTTACGATGGAAGACCACAACAGGTATACCTACGTGCATACATTTCTTGTAGAGTTTTTCATTTAGAGTTCAATAATTATATTATGAACGTTGAAACAACCAACCACTCATTACTGACGATATTAATTAATTGAGATTAATCTATTATTGTTGAGTAATATTTGTTTTAATGAAAGGGATACACATTATTTAGTTTGTAGAATTTTTCAGCTGTTAAGCGTCCATGACAATAAAGGTCGCAACACACTGGAGCGGTGGCGTTAAATTAACGCTGGACACATTTCACCGCTCACCGCCGTGGTAAAGCCAAGAGAATAGAATTTAGCTAGCGAGGGGTAAACACCTTGGGGGTAATCAGTGTACATAAGGTGATGGTAATCATGGGTAATCATAGGTAATCTTTGTAGTAAATCATGGGTAATCATAGGTATAATCATCGAAATCAGTAATCTGGTGTACAAACTTTCTGTCAGGTATTTACCCCTCGGAATTTAGTATTTACCGCCACCGCTCCAGTGTGTGTTGACCTTAACAGTGTTAAATAATAATTCTCTAATTAATGAACTGTTATAATTTGATTGTACCTATAAATAAGTTGATAAGTCATAACACAGCTGTTCTTAATTTATTGTATTCATTATTTTAATTTTTAATACCTATTATAATATAATTATATAATAAGGTAAATAATAAAAGTTCAAATGTACATATACTGTGAATATTAAAATGAAACATAAGTATTACCACATACTATATGAATTGTTCGTATAGTCTGCAGTATTACTATGCAGTATTATATGTTATAATAATGTATGGTATATAGGTACTATAGTATAGCATAGACAGAAGTCTATACAGTAGCATTTTATAATAATTTAATATATCGCTATTATTTTAGTAATATTACAAATAATGTCAACATTTGATAACATAATTTACTAATAAATTAATTTATATAAAATACTGTATACACTTCCAAGATCCCTATAACTGCTTAAAAAAGATTTATTTTGTAACTTTTTTCTATTTAAGTTATAGCCTTTGTAGGTATAAATTTAATTAATAAATAAGGTGACTAGGAAATACAATTTGAAGTAGATCCATGATAAACTATATAATTACATCAGACAATAATACCTATCATCTTAAAAATATAAAATCGTATATTTTGGAATTTTTTTTTTGTTTTTTATATACTAATGTGTAGATACTAGATAGGTATAGGTACCTAGCTATTATATCAATATTATCTTTAAACATAACTGGGGCCCTACTCAATTGCCAAATCATATATTTTTTCTTTGAAATATAATTCAACTAAATAAAATACTCTTTTATATTCTTTTATTAATTTCAGAAATAATTTACGGTCAAAAAAATCACTTCTTGATTTGTCAAAAAGACAAATTCGAAATCGCTTAAAATTAAAAATTGAACAACTAAATAAAAATAATCAATTGAAATCACAATATGATTATTCTTCTGGTATAAATGTTACTATTAAACCTTGTAATTATATTCACCAAAATAACAATAAAAAAACTGAAATAAAGGTTGAAGTAACTCAAAATATATCTACTGATACCATTGCTATTGTTGACGAATCATTTGATTCAGAACATGAAGTTTCTCCAAATGTACATTCTACAGAATTTAGTAATTCTACTTCATCGTTTCATGAAATTTCAGTAGATACTTCAATGAATGAATTCAGTAAAACAAAATTAGAAATAAACCATAGTATCCCATATCATGAAGATATTTTCAGGGAAACTTTAGCATCTCAAACTAGTGTATCTCAAACTAATGACAATTTTGAAATAAATTTTGTCAATAATATATCTCGTTGGAAAGTCGAAGAGAACATATCTCATACTTCTTTCACAAAATTACTAAAGATTCTTAGAACACACCAAAGTCTTGATTTTCTCCCTAAGGATTCTAGAACTGTTCTTCATACTCCCAAGTTTACAATGATTAGAAATGTTAACCCAGGTCATTATTGGCACAGGGTAATTAAATTAGGAGTCCAACAATTTTTAAAAAGAAATGCACCCTTTACTGAACCAACTATTGAACTAGTGATAAATGTCGATGGACTACCAATATCAAATTCGTCTCAAAGTCAGTTATGGCCTATACTCGGATCTGTATTAGGCTATAATGATGTTTTTATAATTGGAATATACCACGGAGATACAAAACCAGCTGATAGTATGGAATACCTTAAAGATTTTGTTGTGGAAGCTAAGCTCTTGGTTGAAAATGGTATAACATTTGAAACTATGCATTATGCGTGTACTATTTCAGCAATATCAGCAGATAGTCCTGCAAAAGCTTTTTTGTTAAACATAAAAGGACATTCAGGATATGGCAGTTGTACAAATATGCTGGTCAATCCATGAGATCAAAGCAAAGTATTTTCTATATATGTATCAAAAAAAGTATTTTGCTTTTCCAATGCTTCATACTGAACAAGATGAGAGGCCTTTAATATAAGTTTCATTTTAATACATATTTTTTGTACATACATATACACCATTTGAAAATAGTTTTATATATTAAGTTTTATAAATTTGTACTATTCATAGTTAATATATTTAATATTTGTAACTGAATGTATACAGTTAAATATAATTGTGTTTTTAAATATGCTTATAATGATTATATAATTTACAGTAGAAAAATATGTTATTCTATTTTATATATAGTTATAGATATTATATAGATAATTATTCCCTTAGTTTTAATTTATGTACATTCTATAACTTAAAATCAAATTTATAGTGGAATGATGAAATATAGTTACAACAAATATGTTGTTGTGGAGTTTGATGATGAGGGGATTCAAATTATTCCAAGGAATTGGTTGATAAGCAATGGCAGTGCTACAAAATTTCCTCCACTCACCACTAACAATATAAGATATGAAAAGTTTTGTACAAAAATGGTTGAACCTAAGGATAATTGGAATACTTTTAATTTAAAAAGAATTCTTGCGTCTTGTGGTTCGTATTTCAATATTTTATATTCAAACCCTCATTTACTGAGAAATATATACTTTATCAATTGTTTGTTTATATAGATGATTTCCTAGCCGCAAAGAAAAAATTAAAGAAAGCCGAAAACCAAACAGATTTGGATAGCACTGATATTGATGTATCAAAAATAAAAAGAAAATATACTGCTGCTAAAGTTTTGGAATCAGATTCAGATGAGTTCTGCAATCTTCAGAAAAATGTGCATACATTTGTACATTATGTAATACATCCTGTATAATTCATAACTAGCTTTAAAATTGCATATAAATTATGTTATTTTATTGGTCAAACAATTTCAAATAAAATATAATGTATTTTTTAATTTATATTTATGAGTTATTAAAACTGTTTTTAGATATATTTTTTAGTTAAATTTACTTTTTCTATTTATTTTCAGCCAAAAAAAAAAAAAAATAACAGAAACTTCAATGATTAGTAAAGGTACATTTGTTCAGTGCATTTAAAAATTATTAATCTTATTTAAATTAAAATATGTGCTTATAACGTTGTGTGTAATGTTTTACAACATACCCGAGTAGCAATTTCGGTGCTGCAAATATGTTCACCAATCAGTAATTCTATGGTTCAATGCACGGTGAATTTCCGGTTCACTGCACTGTGTTTTTGGTCATTTTGAATACCGAATTTTTACATGGGTTGCACTGTGGTTTTTGAGTGCAACCGTCGGTTCAATAATCGTGTTATTGCAAAAATTAGTATACACATTAATAGTGCACTGAGAGTTCAATGTTGGGTTCAATAACAGTATTACTGCACCAAAAATATCCATAATTAATTGTGCAATGATAGTGTATTTGTCGGTTAAATTACTGTTTTATGTATCATTTTATAACGGTGCATTTTTCGTGTTTTGGTGTAATCAACAACCATCCCTAGGTGTAATTATATAACTCTTAATTTTTCATACGAATGACTTAGAAATAACTATACAATTCTTACTAAATAAGTTTAATTTATTAACTTTATATATTATATATAGGTACCTGTACACACTTGAAATCTTGCTATCCCTATACATCTGCCCAAAAAGACACTTCTTGTTATTAATTTAAGTTTAAACATTTTTTTTTTTTATGACAATTGTTAATCTTTATTAACATCTTTTACGTATGTAAACACTAATTCAAACTCATAAGTCCTCGCTTCTTTAACTCTCCGCCCACAAAAATAAAAATAAAATCCTGTAGATGTGCCTGGTACCATTGATCTTTAATAGAGTATTCTATATAGATTATGTCTAAATCAAAATAATACAATCGAGTATTATAAAATCATACTTTTATTAATAACAAAAAACTAAAATTCTGGTTCATTTAATATACATATTAAAGGATATAAGCATAATAAAAATAAAATAAAAACAATAACTGTTTAAACCTGAATAGTCATACCTTAACATATTCAGTATAAATTATTATTTTAAAAATAGAATCATTCATGAGCAATCACTTTAGGTGCATGCCTCAAATAGTTGTCCAGCACTGTTGTAAATTTTTTTTGGTTCAAAGGTGTATCGAGATAGCCGGACAGTGATTCTAAATTAGTCAAAATTAATTAAATTACTTAGGTTTATTTATATATTATAATAACTATATATAACTATAGAATTTACCATATATAACAGAAAATAGCTCTAAGTCAATAAATTTCCGTTTTGTTTTTCCCTTATAACTAAAGTGACCCAATATCGGATAATCAAAACATAAGTTTACAGCTTCCCTAATTGCAGAACTTAAATTGAGTGATCCTACTTTCATAAGAATATAACTTTTCTGTAACAAACATTGATTTTTTTGATTAATAAAGTTATTTAAAGTAAGGGTTTAAAATAATCAATTCATGATCTTACTAAATTTTCTTTATGTAACAAATACTCAGTGTTTTCAACTGACAAAAGCGCTTCAGCTATATCTAATTCTTCTAATGATTTGACTGGCAAAATGCTAAGGAACACTGTTGGAATTATTGGATTTGGAAGAGCCAGTGCCCTTACTCTAGAATCTGATTTCATCATTGCCTGTAATTTATTGTCCATATTTTCAAATCCTTTACAGAGTCGAGCATTTGAATTAGTCAATAAAATCATTTGAAGTAACATTTCCTTAAGAGCAGATTTGTAATATTTATTATTTTTTTCAATAATACTTATTAATTTTGAATTATCACAACTGCAGTCTAAAATAAAAATAAATATTTCAAAATTGTCAAATAAATAAATTATCTAAATGTAAAAATAAAAATATAAATGCAAACCTTTTTTTGTTTCTAAAGAATCACTAAGGACACCAGCAGTTGTAGTAGGAGAAGCAGTAAAGTCAATATCTTCAACTAAAAAATCTGTATCAGTGGCTGCATTAATAAACTCAGTGAGTTCTTCTATATCATCATTAGCGTTCATTGTTATTTCACTTACATCCAAATTATTATTTGAAATCATATTTTTACCTATTAAAGTTAAAAGTTATAATTTGTTAAGCAAAGTACTTACCAAAATAATTACATAAAAACTACATTGTTATTTCACTTACATCCAAATTATTATTTGAAATCATATTTTTACCTATTAAAGTTAAAAGTTATAATTTGTTAAGCAAAGTACTTACCAAAATAATTACATAAAAACTACATTGCATGATAATAACAAACCTGTAGTATTTGAGATGGTTGCACATGGCATTTCAAGTGAATCATTTATTGAATGTTTTTTTGTAACAATACTGCAGTTATCATTCGCACTTGTTATGGCAGATATTTCACATGTTCCATTATTTATGATATTTGACTCAGCTTTAATAAATATAAAATAATATACATTTTTTAACCTTGGTGCAATTAACAAATATTATTGTTATAATACTTACTTGTGTTGGAATTTAACAACGGAAACATTGGTATCTTTGGAAGTTCTAAAGTAATATCATTATTAACACTTGACATACATTTTTTTTTTTTGGGTGATATGTCTTCTTCGCTTTCAGAAGCTGACTTTTCTGACCAAACTTTACTTGTACTCCTAGCCAGTTTTTCTTTATCTGATTAGAAAAATATTTAAAAATGTCATAATTTATATTTTACTAATTTACTAATTTTATTTATTTTACTTACAAAATGGTCCAGCAATTTTTGTAATTTGGTGTATAGTGCCATCTTCATTATTTTGGACTGCACTGCACTTTTTAATCATTTTGCTTATTTGAGCCGCAGAAAGAAATTTCTCTTTACAATCTGCTTTTAAGTAAGGAAACCAACACTTATCAGTATCAACCAACCAATTATCCGGAACATGCTGAACTTCGTTGGTAGAAGTAAAGAGCACAACAGACCAAGATGACCTAAATATTAAAACCAACAATTTAATTAGCATAAATATAATATTGTTTAAAAAAACTTCCTATTATTACCATCATTATTATTTTCATTAAATAATATTTACATCTATAAACTTTATACATATATACATAAGATGAATACACTTTACTGCAAATGCAATAAAGGTATAATTATTGATACTTTATTATCAACTGGTAAATGCATCATTTTGTCCTTAATATTATTTAGCATCCAGGACTGAAGGTGACTTAATTCTGACGCAGCTATTATGTTTAATAATTTTGAAAGACAAGGAGTATTAAAAAAATTTTCAAGTTTCTCAAATTTTCGCCCAATTATCAATATGTTTTCATTGAATTTTGATGTTACAATATTTTCAATAATAACTATATCACCATTTATCATTCTAACACAATTGTCTGCTTTATTTATTTTTAATACAAATTTGTCAGTTCTCCATCCTGCATAATATGGTTCACATCCATCTATGGTAATCGGTCTAATTTTAAATTTGCATTGGACGTTGAGAGGCCCAATATGTTTGTTTAGTTCTTCTTTCTTTGAGGAGAAAATTCTATCTTCAGAATATCGCCGTATCAATTGTTGTAATGGTTTAACACCAGTTCTAATTTTTTTTTTCATTGGTTGCATATAACTTTCAAATTCAAATGCTGAAAAGTTATTTAATGATCCATACTTTTTAACATCATCTGCTAAATGTTGAATAATGTGAACGTTATGCGACATATATGATTTACCATAAATATTAGCAAACGATACTACAAAATGATTTAAAAGTGATTTTGCATAATTGTTAATGTCGGACGAAATATTATTTGTTGAAAGTAGTCTAATAGCAACACATAATTCTAAGAAATGTTCATATACTTCTTTGCTAACAATATCCCGAAAAACCACAATACCAGTATATAAAAGAATTTGCCTTAATTCTGTAGCCTTCCAACGACTGGCATCTCTGATAGGATGTTGTCGACTATTAACATTTGGTGCTCTCTGGAATTCTACAGTTATATATTGACCAATGTCATTCAACTTTTTATCCAAAGCTGATATCAAATTATTAGGAAGGGTCAACTTGTGCCGTTTAACCCCTCCATTCCAAAACATTAACAGCTTTTTCATGATTCCAATGCAAACACAATGCATATAATCAAATGGGATGCTATTGATAAGATCAAATTGAGGAACTTTAGTCAGTATAGTAGTTCCTGAATGAAATGTAGAATCAGAATATGATATAAAACTATCATGTGTTCTAAGATCAGAATTTAAATGGGGAAAATATACACGATTGTTTTCATATTCACCGACAGTTAGACATCTAACACAAGAATTTTTAGCTGTATGACCTTTCACATTTAATATAAATGACTTGGCAGGAGTATCACAAATCAAAGCTTCAAGTAGTATCTTCACATGTTTATTATTATACATTGCCCCAACATTTATAAGTTCATTTAGTTCATTCACAAAATCCTCTAAAAACTCATTACAATCGTCTGGTTTGGGTTTACCATGATAAGCACCAATAATAAAAATATTATGGTTTTTAATTGGTAAATTAGAAAAATACCCAAGTATTGGCCACATTTGGCTTGGTGGATTTTTGGTGACTGGGAGTCCATCTATTCCTACCTTCAATAATAATGTAGTAGGCAAGTTTTGGTAATGTTTAGCTAATAGTTCAATTTCTCTATGAATTCCAAAATGATGATATATACCACCTTTAATATTTTTTATTACTGAAGGAGTGGTTGGTGTTTTCAATAAAGTCCGAGAGTCTTTAGGTAAGTGAGAAAACTGAGTACATTTGGATAATTGTATTAGCAAATCGTCCAAAGCTGAATGAGTAATATTATGGCGTATGGCCCAACTAGCTATTATTAACTCTAATGGTGAATCGGATTTTTTGGCAGTATTGTACAAAGTGTTATCATTTTTATTCAAACATTCAAAATCAGAACTACTAAGTTCATCACAGGAATCATAATCAGTCATATCAGAATTTCCAGAACAATTATTGTAATCTTCTTCGCTACATAAATTAGAAATCATATTATTGTCACAATGTATGTGAGTGGGTGACGATATATTATTTGCAAATGAATTTTGTTGTGTTAAATCGGCCATTATAATATTGCTTTCATCATCCTCACTACTTGATGGAAATAATGTTGCAATACATTGTGCGGCTTTTTTTCTACGACGATATCGAGTTGATTTAGACCTAATAAAATTTTAAAGGTTTCAAAAACTACTTATTACTTCAAGCACCAAAATATAATAAATGTTTTAGGTATCATAACACTTCACAAATACCTAACACAAATTTGAAACAAAATTTGCACTCACAGTAACTAGTATTTTATAATCTACATTAAACATGTTATTTACCTATAGAGGCAGTTAAAAAGCTTGAGTTAATTGTAATTTTAATCATATAATTTGTAATTGAAATGTGTAGTATAAAACAATTATTAAGATCATTAGATCTATATTTAAAATTTATGTTTATTTTATTTAAACAATAATCAACTTATCTAGAAGACCAGAACTATCAATTCACTTCTTATTAAACAAATCAAAAGTTTGAAGTAGGTATTTAGTTAATAATTTTTTATTTCAGTTTGAATAAAAATTGAATGATTTTTCAAATTATATAATTTTACAGAACTTGACATAGGTATCTAACTAGCTTTATTATATTTTTTAGGTTATTATAAAATAGTCTAACCCTTGAATCAAAACTAAATCCATAGTAAATTATTATTATTGCACCTACCTATTCATTTGGTAAATATCAAGTTCAATAATTAAATAATACATCATAATATGAATTTTCTTAGTTTAAATATTTAGTTTACTATATAATAGAATATACCTAACCTAACAGATAAACAAAATAGACAATCATTTTGAAAATTGTAACAAATATCTTTTAAAAAAGTGATATTTTTAATATTAAACTTATTATTTGTTGATATAAATGTGGTTGTACAGTTGAGAAATATAAATATAAATAATAAACCATAATAACTTTTAATTATTTCAACATTGTTAGCAACTTTGTATAGCATTTTGAATACAATTAAATATTAGGTACATAAATATATTATACTTGTGTTGTACATAATAATTAATAATATATTAACAATTATAAGAATTATTATGCCATGAGACAGGTAATATGAAATTATGTTTTATAAAATATATTTAATAAATTAGTAGAACTATATGTTGTAGGTATCATGAATATTCATGA